>VXAB01013343.1:485438-565816 GCA_013399175.1 Odontophorus gujanensis
TTTTTTTTTTTTTTTTTTTCAGAAACTGCATTTAGTTTTCTACTAGTTTGGCATGAGACCTTGTATCAGGTCATTGTAGATGGCTATAAAGTCTCCCCTGAGCTTCCTCTTCACCAGACTAAACAATCCCATGTCCCTCAGCTGCTCCTCATAAGACTTTTGCTCCAGACCCCTCACCAGCAGTACTGTCCCTCTGAGGACACATTCCAGGGCCTTGATGTCTTTCCTGTAGTGAGGGGCCCAAAACTGAACACAGTACTCAAGGTGTGGCCTCACCAGTGCTGAGTACAGGGACATGATCACCTTTCTGCTCCTGCGGGCAACACTTTTTCTGCTACAAGTCAGGATTCCTTTGGCCTTCTTGGCCACCTGTGCACACTGCTGACTCATATTTAGCCAAGCGTCCATCAGCACCTCCAAATCCACTTCTTCCATACAGTCTTCCAGCCATTCTGCCCCAAGCCTGTGGCACTGCCTGGAGTTGTTCTGGCCAACATGCAGGATGTGGCACTTATCTTGTTGAACTTCATCCCATTGGCCTCAGCCCAGCTGTCCAGTCTGTCGAGATCCCTCTGATGGGCCTTCTTACACCCAGGCAGATCAGCACTTCCTCCAAGTTTGATGACTCCTGCAAACTTACTGAGGGTCCACTCAATCCCCCTTGTCCAGATCACTAATAAAGATATTAAACATCTGGAGCGTATGAATACCTCAGCCACCTCCAGCTGCCAGGGGAATTTGAGGTAAGCTGAATGTAATTTGCACACTGGAAGTTGGCCAACACACCAGGACTATTATCTCTACTTTTGCAAAAATGGACTATGGGAATGTTAATTAACACAAGTGCCCAAGACCTTGGTTTTATGTGTTTTCTGCAGGAAGGACACAGGGCTGGAGAGAGGCACTGAATGTCTAATGAACACAGAGGGTAGTTAAGTTGTTGGCTTTCGGCTGGTGTGGTCACATTGTGCTCAGTAGCATATGGAACATTTCAATGAGGGTAATAGAAGGGAGAAATTACTCAGAATCATGACTGCTTTGTTTTATAGCTGAATAGTTAGATAATGATATACTTGTAAGTCTGACAACAAGTAGCACAAGTGTGAGTGATGTAGACAAGTGTCTGAGATAGAATCATAAGCCACAACTCAAGAATATGGCAACTACATATGTGGTGCGTGCACCATAGAAGCTCTTTTGGCTGTGGATCTCTGAAGCTTTCCAGCACGTGCCTAGTGTCCCAAAGCCCCCCAAATCATTTTGTTCTCTGAACTACCTCTGGTCTTTTAAATAAAAATACAAATATTCAGTACAAAGCTACCTTACAGACTTGAAATTTGGCCTCCATCTGATTGTTTCAGTTAGTTTAATACCGAGCTAATTTTAGACTGGAAATTAACAATTTCCTCCTTATGTATATCATATTTTACTTACACAAGTGCCATAGTTTGGCTGTGTTAGAGAATTCAGACACACTTTAAACATTGTCAGGAACTTAAGAACTAGAAGGTATCTCAAAAGAAAGATACACTCAGAAATGAGCTCACATGGGTGAGCTATGTTCTTGGCTCTGACAAGAAATTTGGGTTAATACCAGCACACAGACTTACTGCTGAAGAATGGATTTGTATATTAAGCCACTAGAGGGAGATACAATATGCATTTGTCTGCAGATAGAAGAGAGTGCTTTGTACCATGAAGTCCTTTCCTTTGCAGCAGTTATAGACAGAGTAGCACCGATCATCTCTAAGTGAAATGAGCAGGGCTTTGAATTTTTTTTTTTTTAAATGTCAAAAATTAATATATATGTATATCTCAAATAGAAGTCTGTAATATGGAACATATAAGGATATAACTGACTTTAACGATGTGTTATAGTCCATCTTCTTAAGGATAACATACCAGAATGTATTTACATACATGCCTGACAGTTGCTACAGGTGGATCGTGTGCCCGGCTCATAGCTCCCCCTTTGAGTTTTCATGGGATGACCAGCAGCAGGGCTGTGCTGATACAGTAACTCCTGGGTAGACACATTCCTAAACTCTTGATGAAAAGCTGACAGCTATGAGCTTGGGCCATAAAGTCATTTTTCTCTGTTTCCAAAACCTTCTCCTGACTGTGCTTCTTAAGAGCCTGTGTTCTCAAGAACCATGTCTAAAGTTGACCTTTGTCTAAGTTTTCCAGGACATGTCACAGGTGTCTTCTAGTTCTTGGACACCTACTTTGGTAAATGGCTTATGTTTTACAAAGATTACCCCCAGTTTGAGGTGTGGTGGAATCTTCAGTGGACAATATCAAGCAAAGAGGAAGTGCAATCATTTTCAGGGACAGGACTAGAATTTTAAATCTGCTTGACAAATGGGTAAAATAAGCTAAGAAAATCTGGATATAATTCAACGAAAACAGAGAGAAGTGAACAGTACTAAGTAGAGATAATGAACTGTACAAACACCGGATGCAAAATGTCTGCTGGGCATCAACTCTATGAAACAGGATCTGCAGGTTACCAGGGTTCACAGACTGAACTAGAGTCAACACTGTCACACGACTGCAAAAAATAAACATTATATTGAGCTGTATAAACAGAAGAGTTGCACACAAAAGTCACATGAAAGAACGCTTCCATGCAGCCCTGCAAAGGCACTGCCTCTCTTTTAATATTGTTGGCACTGTACTTGCGAAAAGAGGTGAGACAACGAAAGGGTATCAAATGGAGAGCAACAAAAATGACCCATTCAGAAAATGGGTCCCTTTTAGGAAGAACTGCATGGCTTTAATTAGAAGAGAGATGATAAAATACCAAGAATGTGAATTATTCTTGAACGAAGACTAATGAGTTATTGCCTAACTTGCAGGAAAGGAGCTGTAGTGTAAATATTAGATGATAAATGTCAGGGTAGCAGAAGAAATTTCCACAAAATATTGTGACATTTCTATCATTTGTGATTTTTAAGAACAATTTAAAAAAAAGAACTGTATTGGTACCGCTTTGGGGTTAGGTGAACAAGCTAGAGAATCTCACGTAGGATCTTTGAGCCCTATTCTTTAGCAGTGTGACATGTCTTGTTGCAAAAGAAAAAGGACTTCTGCAAAGATTTGTTGGAATTAGAACTACTACTTAACAGAGTAGCATGAAATCAGGATTATTTTTGCTGTAATTAAATCCTGCTGTTAATCAGATACTTACTCAGGTTAGTCCAGTGAGTACAGTACTGAAGGTGTACAAGGATCAACCATGTTCTCGCAAGCAGCTAATTCAAAAAAATTAATAACTTGTTTCTTATCTAACTTGCATAACAAGATGATCCCAGCATTATTTTTTTTCCAACTTAATGTAATTCTTTTTGTATGTGCCTTATTTGAATTTGAAACACAAACACCCTGGCACTGCTGCACCCTGGATCAGCCATATATTCTCCAACAATAAAAGCTCCACGCCTCCCTTGTTTACACCCCTTCCTGGCAAACTCCCAAATGCTTTGAGTTCAATCCAAAAGCACTTCAAATAGAAACCATACAGCTTTGGGGGGGGGAATATTTTTCTTTAACCAAACATTTCTACAGTACAATTAAATAAACATTTTTTACATTTTGCTATTACATTTTATTTGCATCCTACCAGGTAATACAGTCAGTTGGACTGCTCTAAATGGCAAATAAACTAGCAGGATATTGAAATAAACACAGAATCCAACAGGATATATTCCAGGAAAGGTTCTTCTGAATGGGGCAGGCATCGTAGTCAGGGCTGCAATGCTCCCAGCTGCGACTTCCCATCATGTACACCCCATGTTCTGAGGTCTTCTGTGCTTCCTCTTTTAAAAGCTATTATTCATTGTGTTTGTGATTAATGAATCTCTTCATCTGTCAGTTTTTGTGGTTCCTTTACATCCTGCACAGAGATATTTGTTTAATGAATGACAAATATACGTTTTTCCATTGTCTCAAGGAATGAAAGACAGAGAAACATTGTTTGGATTTTTTTTTTCTTTAAGATTAGTAATAGAATACAGAAATGTAGATCCAGACAACTGTACTTGGGTAGAAATTGTTTAATGTTGTTATTATTTCTATTCATCATTCTAGAAGGATTAAAAGGTCACTT
This sequence comes from Odontophorus gujanensis, assembly GCA_013399175.1. Lineage (NCBI taxonomy): Eukaryota > Metazoa > Chordata > Aves > Galliformes > Odontophoridae > Odontophorus > Odontophorus gujanensis. The sequence continues at coordinate 489,547 of VXAB01013343.1, forward strand.
GTTTTATGTTACAAAACCTTTCCCCAGCTGATATATGTTTGACACCTTGGCCAACTTGCAGGGAAGCAGTAAGGGTGGAGGATATGTCAATTGGGATGGTTCAGTTGGTTCAGCAGAGATAGGGAGCCCCTGCTCAGCCATTGCTTGTCCCCATCTCTCTTCCCACTTTTGGAGCTGAGAGGCCAGTTGTGGAGTTGTGGCATAGTTTTGAGTGGGCCTGAACCCCAAGCTCCCTATGGATGAAGAAGATCCCCACATTATGGCCCAGTGACACAGTGGGAATGTGCCCTAGGAAGCTCAGCAGTCCTCTTCTGGCAGCTGCAGCTTCTAATATGACTCCAATATCTGGCAGCTCCTGGATGAACCATGACCTTGTGGGAGTATGGAGTCAGACATGGACTGCTGGGGCTGCTGTTGCATTCATGGTGATTATCCTGCCTTTTATGTTTGGGTCTCACTTCAGTAAGACTGGAAGTGTGCCCACATCTGTGGGATTTTTGCTGCCTTAGATAGATAACCGTCCACTTAAAAAGAAAGGATAATCAAAGAAGAAGAAAACAAGTGTGTTTTTTCCTAAAAGCATTTTCAGATCTCTCAGACAGAATACTGATTGACTGGCAGTAGAAATTAAAGCAAAACAAAATGTCCACAATTCAGATTGTAATACAAAAAATTATTTTAGAGTGAGAAGTTTCATCCTCCCCCATTATTCCAACCTCTCACCTTTTTTTTTTTTTTGTCAGAAACCATTCCAGACAGCTGCCAGACAGAACTGCACTGAGACAAGACAACTTCTTTTCAGATCTTTGAAAATGAATGTTCAAGGTACTTTGTTGTACTTATGTGATTTATCCAGGTACAAAAGAAGCACAGCTACTCTGATGTAGACTAAACAGCCATTTTGGTGGTTGAGATAATTTCAATAGTGCAGTCATGGGGTTCATTAGAGTTATCCATCAATTTGATGAGCCCAGAACTAAGAAAAAAAACAAACAATCCTGAGTCTGAATGAATTTTTAAGGTAGTATAAAATAAAAAAGAAAATAAAAAGAAAGCACATGAGTAAGAAAAGGAAAGCAAAGGACACAAACACCCACAATCACATCATGCTTTAAATTCAGTCAAAGGAGTCTACTAAAGGCAATGGTTTGAAGCCCAGCATCTCATAAAGTAATTTTCTCAGGCACTGCACTGACTGCGGCGTGGCAGAAAAATCTCATCGGGGTATGAGCACAGTGAAAATATTCAGCGGTGGGCTTCTCTGAATGACAATGAGGTGAGGAGCAGGAACCCTGCTGGAAATCACTCTGCTGCCTTAGAGAAGGGAGTGGGTTGCTGCCTGACTAGGGCATGGCCATGACGTCCCGCACAGAACCACATCTTTGTATTTGCAACAGTTATTTACTTCCTGGAGGCCACCTAATTGCTGCTGCCATCAATCCCCTTGTCACCTGCAATTTCAATCAGCTTCCTAAAGGTTTTCCTACCTAGGTTTTCCCTTTGGTGCTACTTTCCCCTTTCAAAACGAGCCTTGGATATCTGTCATGACAAATCCTTAAGTGATTGTTCCAGGCTGGCTAGGGAGCAACAAATTCTTTGATTATCGATGGCCTGTTGTATGTTAGATTAGGTATCTGTTCCACTGTGAAGCTAAACGATACAATGCAGGGGCTGAGTAACTCCTTTTAGTCATGGTCTCAGGTTGCTGTAATCCTTTTTATTTCTCTTATGCTGTGACTAGCCATGTGTTTTCAGTTACAAGTAAATGCAAATCAATCTGCATGATGCAGACATTAGGGAATCGTGCAATTTTTCTTTAATTCAGATTATATTAGGTTTCACCCACAGTATAACATGCACATAGAGCTTGGGCTGAGGAGAAAGGAGAGGGGGTGAGGAACATAGTAATTATGCATGCTGTAATTGCTCCCACCAAATATTACAGCATGTGATGTATTTGATAAGACTGTAACAACACAGTAGCATGACAGTTTAAGCAACATCAGCATGTGCTTTACAAGTGACAGCTCTCACATCCCTCCACATTCCGCTGTTGCCTGCACAGAGCACATCCAGACTCCAAATGCCACTGCTTACTGCAACAACCACAAAGGAACATAACCCCACAGGGGATGGGATGATGAAGTTATGAGAAGCAGCTGAAGGAGTTGGGATTGTTCAGACTGGAGAAGAGGAGGCTCAGGAGAGGCTTTATAGCTCTCTACAACGATCTGAAAGGAGGTTGTGGCAAGGTGGGATTGGCCTCTTCTCCTGTGTAACAGTGACAGAACAGTAGGTGATGGCTTTAAGTTGTGCCAAGGGAGTTTCAGGTTGGATATGGAGAAGAATTTCTTCTCCAAAACAGTGGTAGTGCATTGGCACAGGCTGCCCAGGGAGACTGTGCAGTCACCATCCCTGGAGGTGTTCAAGAACTGTGGAGATGTGGCACTGAGATACATGGTAGTAGGCATGGTGAAGGTGAGCTGGGGTTGGACTACATGATCTTAGAGATCTTTTCCAGCCCTAATGATTATGTGATTCTGTGAAGTCTCAGTGTAAATTTCATTCAACATCTCCAGCATGAGAATATGGTTCACAATTAACTAACCGCCAAGAGCTGCACTCCTCAACAGGGCTGAGGGAGAAAACATTTGAACACACTCTTCTTAAAGGACTGAGTTTTGAATAATTTCACAACACTATTGTTGACTTGACATTTAGACCAAACTTCCAATTGTTCTGAACTCTGCAGTGAAAGGATGGAAATATTGGCTTGGATACTGGCAGGAGTAAATCATTATAGCCCCAGTGGTCTTCACAGAGCTTGGCAGATTTATTCTGGCTAAGGATATGAACTTAGAAATGCTTTCTTTTATTCTTTTCTCTTGCAAAACCTTACACTGTGACCAACATGCAACATAGCATTCTAAGGCAGCAGAAGGTCCATAGTTAGCTTTTAACTCATCCTTCCTTTTAGGAAGCATCATTTTTATTTTAGAGATATTTCAAATAGCATGGTGGAAACCATAGCAGAGTATGGAGTTTTTGCTTTGTTTTAAAATGCAACTCTGACATTGTAATCCAGGAGAGTGTATGATGTGAGAGATTGCAGGCACTCAGTCACATGATATGCAGGCCCTGGGGTTGCTGGGACACACACAATTACTACTTGCCAGATGAAAAGTTATCTGATTCATTCTTGCAGTTCAAGGCAAACATGCACATTTGGGACAGTGCTTATTTTACTTTGCAAGGAGAAGCACTCATGCAAGCTGCTGCAATTAAGTCAATGAGCAGTATCATGCTGAGGTGTGATAACTCAGTCATGTGAGCAGACCTCAGAGACCCACAAGGCCTCCTCCCAACTCATGTTCCTGAGCTTATCCTCTTAACTTCAAAGCTAATCTTCCTCTAATACGAGGTAGATAGTGGATTTTATGCATGACAGTCTAACGAAAAGTGTATCTTGTTTTCTGCTGTCTTTTAAGACATCTGTGATTCAGAGTTTCCCTCCCTAACTCTGTCCTGACTTGATAATTCTCTGAATAAGGATGATTAGTGCAGCTTGCAGAGGCTTAGTAGAACTTGCAGCTTTCAGTCACTGAATTTGGTCCAAACATGCTGCACTTTTGCATTGTAAGAAAAAGAAATCATCAAATGAAAGTAATCAAATACTGAGCTCATATTTATTTAATATAGGGATGAGCCCCAAGAGAGGATTTTATCTCAAACAGCTGAGTTCTAGGAAGATGCTAACAATTTTAATGTAGCAATAGCATGAATAGGGGATGTCTTTGGGCTGACAGGTGTAAAAAGAAGGTTGAGACTTAAAGGTTTAAAGATAAAGGGTGAAGTACTAGGGCATAAAGTGATGGAAAGATGATCTACTAAACAGAGCAGTGGACTTGTGTAAAACTCTTGCTTCTGGAGGAGAAGGATCATGCACATGGCTGAACAAAACCTGCCACCCACTGAACAGCACCCATATCCAATAAGGTCAACCTTAATGATCAAACAGTGTTCCAGTGATGCGGGAAATAAATATCTCATGCTTTCACCCAAGGAGCAAGGCCTCATCTTCTCATGATTAACCGTGTCTCCAGCAGGCTATGCTTCTTTGTTTACTTTGTGCTCTCCTTTGAATCCCAAGCACCAAATAGTTCAATATTGCACTATCCAATGACTAATCCAGTAAAGTACATAGAAAAAGGCTGATTTTTCAGATGAAATCACACAATAGTTCCTTTTTAATTGCATTTGACATTACTGGTAATGTTCTGTGCAGCTCCATGCATAACACACATTTAATTGTACCTGTGTGGTAGTGATAACACTACAGAATGGTAATTTTCTGTATTTGTAGCATGTTGGAGCCAATTCATTCTGGGTCTTTCAGTGCAGTTTATTAACTGGGAAGATTGGGTAACTGGAACCTCCTTTATTAAAGTTATTGGCTGCCCTGTAGCAATGGAAATAAATTGTGATAATAGCCAGAACAAATTAGCTTGCGTATGAATTAGCCCTTAAATGAAAAGAGGAGGAGGGAGGAACAAACCATCTCATAGTATATAAAATGCCTTTATTTGGGAAGAATAAGTATACTGACAAATAAAAGTAAGCTCTTCTGCAGGAAGAATTCCTCCATTTCCAGATACTTTGCAACAAGTTATCCAAACTACAGGGCTGAGCTTTGATTTATGCCTAGTGGATGGGGATCACAGAAGAGAACCAGATAACCTACACACCCAAGTGCAGTGCAGGTCAGGGTGATGGCTTGGAGAAAGCTGATCTGAGGAGTGGAAGTGCTGAGGGCAGTCATGCAAAGATGGTTCAGATCTGGAAATGGTGAAACCGTACCAACTAGTTACTACAGCTGAGTAAAACCAGCTCTGCTGCTCTCAGCATTAAGCTGGTCATGCCCTGAGTTATTTATTTGGTGGTAAATCACCATGTATAATAAATCACCATTTATTACTTACTTCAAGAAATCCCCTGAACACATAGAAAGTCCACTGTGATTTAGGTCAATGTAAGCCAAAACCAGTTTCACTTTAGTGCCACCACTGACGCTCAATATCATTCAGTAATTTGTGAGAGATGTTGCTGTACCTCCTCAGAGATCTGGGGTTTGTTCTCAGCTCCCTTGAGGACAGTGGAAAGACATTGGGTGAATGGTTCAAGATTCTCAATGCAGGCACTTAGTGTCACTCTAGGCCTGCACCCTGTTCTAATGTGAAGGGTACATGGATAACCCACATATAGTACCTGCCAATCTTTCAGGATTTCTCAGACACAATGCCACACCATGAAATGACATGATTATAGTAGATTATACTCTTGGATTGATTCTCTCTTGACTCCAGGAGGTTGTGGATACATGCACACCCACTGTGCTACGAATTCCCTTCTTGGTTGCTCAGGAAAATATCAAAAGATTGATCCAAGAAAAACATAAGTTAGATAGAGCAGGTGAATTTTTTATTTTGTACATAGCTGAGATGAAGAATCAGCTCTGACAATGCTGAGTTAGTCCATATTTTCACTGTGTGTGAATGAAATACCAGGTTTTTATTAAGCAAGTGACTGAAGGCTTGGGAAAGTAAAGTGTGAACATGGTGCTCAGCATGGATCTCCTATCTATATCCTATGTCTCCTCATAGGTCTGGGGGAACATGAAAGTAAAACTTCCCTGGACTGGTAGGGTCCAGAAATAACCAGCAACAGATGCAAGAGGTACCAGCAGCGATCCTGCACATTAAGTTACTTAGAATATAATAAAGTCCAAAAAAAAATAAAAAAGAAAGACAAGCTCAGAGAAGAAAGTATTTCATAATGCACAGTCTGGGAAGAGATAACTGTATGAAGAGGTAGGTAAAGACACACTGTGAGTAACCAGTCCCTTCTGGGAGCCTTTTGCCAAAAAAGGGAATGGTGGGGATTGTTGTGGAGAAGACAGTTGATGTAGAGAGTGTTGACTGAAAGAAACTTTTGGGTTGTAGCAAAACACTAATATGACATTCAGGATTGTCTTATTGGTGCAGTAGAAAGTATTCAGAATACCTTATTTTAGTTTATAAAGTGAGGTGTTTGAGTCAAAACCTCCTTGAGCTCCCTGGGTAAGTTGCAGACCCACAGACAATACAACAGCTTGGTGCCACTCAGAGGAGAGCTGCATCCCTTCTGCCAGTGGCCTCCTTGCTTTCCCCTTTTGTAAACCAACTTGATTAAGGAAACAGCCCATAACTCCTGGCTTAGTTTTATCTGAAGTAGCTCAGAGAATGAGATGCTGTGTGCTGTTGGTGCAGGGCCTGTCTGGGAGCAGGGAGATAGGAGCATGCATTGCTACTAAGGCATCAACCATGAGCTAACTTGACCCCGTGAAGCCATGTCCTGGGGTGCTCTGAATTAGCCTTTGGGGATCTCTCTTTTCCAATGACTATGTAAGGGAATTCAGGGTGTCTAACCTCCTAATTCAGACTTCAGTGAATTCACAGAAACAGTGTGAATACCTTCCCTCCCTTTCTCCCAGCATGATAATTCTGACAATAGCAGAATATGGAGCAATGTTGAGGAATATCATGGGCATTTGTTTATTTTTCTTGTTTCAGGGAAATTGGTTGGGATGAATTCCAGCACAAATTCTACCATCTCTGTCATAAATTCCCTCCCCCTTCTCCCTTTTTTCTTTAATTACATCATGAAACAAATGTCATTGACAAGCCTGAAACTAATTTTCAATGAACAAAGACAATGAAATACATTTGTAAAAAGCAAATGCACAAAGAATGAGATGTCAAATCAAATCTAAATTGATGTCACCTGTTTTCTCTTACATGATGGTTTGGGGGTCTATATGAGTGATGGTTTTCTTAGATCATTTTCAAGCTGTATTCTGAAAGTCTCTATCTATAAAACCCCTCAGAATTGCTCTCTTGCCTAACACACAGCACTGTAATGAACACCATCATATGGTGTTTGGATTGGCAGTGGCTCTTGTTCCATTGTCTCAAGTGGGGCATACATTTAGCATCCCACAAATGCACTTTAGACTTGACATCAGGAAATTTTTATTTCAGCTTTTATAGGAAAGACAACTGCATGACCACAGTGCCTTGCCAGTCATCCACCCTAGTAACATTTTGTCATATCCAACTAAAATTGTCAGATGGACTGAGCATCCTAAAAGGATTGCAAAAGTTGGCTCAAGATAAGGGATCAACAATTCAGATTAGTGCTGTATGGAGGGAAAGGCAGTTACCATTCAGCACTTTAATGCCAAGTGGTGGCAGCCAATTTGCCAGCAAGGGGTGTATCAGATGGCCAATTAGCAACAATGCAGTCATTTACCAGCTCAACAAATAAGGGGATGTGGAAAGGGGATGTTTTTTTATAGAGAGAGAAGAAAAATTACCATCCTTGGAGGAAACAGTGTGAATTGTATATATCCAACTTAAAGTTATTCTTAAAGCAAATAAAAATAAAAAGGATCTATAAATATAATGTATTTATTCGAGCACTCCAAGCATACTAATGGGAGTTCCGTTATTGAATACTATTTTACTGCTGTATGGTGGTCTTCAGTGCTGAATTTTCAGGTTTAAGTGAGATTTGCTAACTTAATATTATTCCTCTTTTGGCAGAAATATAACTACTTAAGTCAACAGTTTCTTTTAATGCAGAATGTGGGTTGTAATCTGAAAGGAAAAAGTAGTAGCGTGAGGTTGGAGAGCTGTGGACTCTGTCCCTGACTCCAGCAATAATCTGCTCTATGTTCTCAAGGAAGTTGTTCTGCCTTCACATGTGGCCTACAAGTTACTAGTCTTTGCACTTTCTCATTTTGGTCTGTCTTGCCTTATTAATCTGTAAATTATTCAATTTAGAGTGTGAACCTTACTATGATGAAACCATGTTAAGCACAAAAGATTGCTTGATTTCAGCTAGATCCACGAGCACAGGTAAATCGTAAGTTAAATTGTAGAGATTTTCAGCATTTTTGGTATTAATCTTCTTAGTGAAAATTATGAATTTGAAAAGAGAAGGAAGTTAATAATACCGGGGGAACACAACTGCTAAGAACTTCCTCCAAAAACCCAGAAGGTTGACATAGCACATAAATGCCCTGGAGAGGTGACAACCAGAGCAGTGGTTGGACAATAGCACCAGGACCACCAGACCAGTGCTCAGCCAATAAAACGAGACCTTGCTGTTTCCCAGTGACTGGGAGAGGATGGGAAATTCAGATTCAGATTAAAAAAAGCTCCATGCAGAACAAGACAATGTTGGTAGGGCACTCTTATTAGCATTCTCAGGAGGTCAAAGGGTCAGCTTTTCTGATATGCTTGTTATTCCTCTCAGGAGACAAAAGAGTGCTTCATCTTTACTCATCTTATCCAGCAAAGCTAGTTTCAATTTCATGCTTCACCCATTCTTCTTAAAGCAAAAAATATATATATATATTTTTTTTTCCCTTCAAGACTTGGGAATAATGCTTAACTGGGGCTTCTTTAATTTCTGAAATTGGTTACTTGGAGTGAATTTCAGCTTGCTCAGTCTAGGGGAACATCCATGAGCAGGAGAAATTAGTTTCCTGAATAGCAAGAACAAAATGAACTCCTTTATAAAATAATGCAAATGATGTACTCAAATTTTAATCAGAAGAGGAAAATCAAAAAGGAATCGGATATCAGAATGCCTTTATGCCATTCAGGTGGGTCAGATGGACCCTGAGGACATTCTGAGCTGTTGCCTATAAATCGTTTTCAAGACAGAAATTCTTCTTGATAGAACAAAATGCTACTTTCTTTCATCTGACCACATTTTCTTCCATTTGCAATGGAGATACTGGGATATTTTACAGTAGGACATGGACTTTTGTCACTTGTTCAATATAACAGTGTTGTAGCAAAGTAATTTTTGGGGAGAAATTTATAAATTGGTTTAAAGCACAGCTCCAAAATTAAAAAGTTACCCATGAATTCTTTTTGAGGAAGCTGAGATACTGGGCCTCAGACTCTGCAAAAATCATCACCTTTGGAGCTTCATTTCAGCAAATAGGTGCAAAAAATCTAAAAATGAAATGTACCAATATATCATAGTTCACTACACTGCAGAAAGAATATAAGAAGGTGTAGGAATTGCCAAACTTCCACTATTCCCATTCAGCAAAAATAAAACAGTGACTTAAATGAATACCTGTGAAAACAAACGTATTCATTAAAAAGAGAGAGAGAGGAGGTAAAGGAAGGCAACCAAAAATAATATTATGCCCAAGAAAAAACATGCCGAACAATATTGTTAGCAAATGAATATGTAAAGCTCTATGACTTATAGTTAAAATAGGCACTTAAACATAATAATGTTGCCATTGTATGTACTTCTGCCATAAATCATTTCAACGTCAGTAAGTGAGAATGCAGCTCACAAAGGAAACATTATTTTTAAAACAAACATTTCTGCCTAGTAGTGGAGGCTGGAAAGCTTCAGTGTCAAAAGTCACTTTTTGCATCAGTATATGCTGATTACCTTACTTTGTAATTTTTTTAGATGAATGATTAGGAGATTTTATTTAAAATATATTAATCTTTAAATGGATGATTAAAAAGTTAATAGCATGGCAGAGACAGCAACATCTATTTGTAGTAAAAGGAAAAAGATAGAAGATAGGCACAAAAAATGGCTTTGGGAGACACAGAGAAGCAAAGACAAATGAATATACTCTTTTGGCTGGTTTTAGCATCATCTCTCTTGAGGAGACGTTCTTTCTCACTATTTTTCTAGTTCTTTTCCTACCACATCTTCCTCTTCTATCTGGACTGCGATGGCAGCTGCAAAATAGGCTTCAAAAAGAAACCTGTAGATTTCAGGAATGGACCCAACTTGAGAAAATGGAGATTTTCTACTTTGCTTGGTCTGGCAGTGTTCTGCAGAATGAAACAAATTAATTTTGAGAAATGAAAAGAACCTCTATTAGGATTTTTCTCTATGCCGTGGTTTTATGATTTTTTTTTATAGGTATTCCCCTTCGTAACATCATGTAAAACAATGGGAGTTAAAGAGTTAATGCTCCAAGTCCATGGACTGCCAAATTTCTGGGTACCTGATTCTCAGTGAAGAAGAACTACGTACCCCAGAGGACTTTGTGTTCCCATTTTCCACTCAAAGGGAAAGATAAAATTCCACACAAGTTCAATTCNTGTTAGCAAATGAATATGTAAAGCTCTATGACTTATAGTTAAAATAGGCACTTAAACATAATAATGTTGCCATTGTATGTACTTCTGCCATAAATCATTTCAACGTCAGTAAGTGAGAATGCAGCTCACAAAGGAAACATTATTTTTAAAACAAAAATTTCTGCCTAGTAGTGGAGGCTGGAAAGCTTCAGTGTCAAAAGTCACTTTTTGCATCAGTATATGCTGATTACCTTACTTTGTAATTTTTTTAGATGAATGATTAGGAGATTTTATTTAAAATATATTAATCTTTAAATGGATTATTAAAAAGTTAATAGCATGGCAGAGACAGCAACATCTATTTGTAGTAAAAGGAAAAGGATAGAAGATGATAGGCACAAAAAATGGCTTTGGGAGACACAGAGAAGCAAAGACAAATGAATATACTCTTTTGGCTGGTTTTAGCATCATCTCTCTTGAGGAGACGTTCTTTCTCACTATTTTTCTAGTTCTTTTCCTACCACATCTTCCTCTTCTATCTGGACTGCGATGGCAGCTGCAAAATAGGCTTCAAAAAGAAACCTGTAGATTTCAGGAATGGACCCAACTTGAGAAAATGGAGATTTTCTACTTTGCTTGGTCTGGCAGTGTTCTGCAGAATGAAACAAATTAATTTTGAGAAATGAAAAGAACCTCTATTAGGATTTTTCTCTATGCCGTGGTTTTATGATTTTTTTTAATAGGTATTCCCCTTCGTAACATCATATAAAACAATGGGAGTTAAAGAGTTAATGCTCCAAGTCCATGGACTGCCAAATTTCTGGGTACCTGATTCTCAGTGAAGAAGAACTACGTACCCCAGAGGACTTTGTGTTCCCATTTTCCACTCAAAGGGAAAGATAAAATTCCACACAAGTTCAATTCCTATTTTTGCTGCGCATCTTGGCAGCATGTGCTCCCTAGCCATCTTGCCTTCAGCTTTCGAGTAAGGACTTTGGTTCTGTACACTCTCATTTTATTTGATTTATTAACCTCCATTCCAATTATTCTGTTTTATACTGTGTTATTTTGTGTTCCAATATCTTTTTTAGTAAATTATTAGTTTTCCTCCTCAGATTGTTGTCACTGTTTTGTTTTTAGGCCCATCTCCCTGCCATTTCCCTTTTCCCTTTCCTGGGGTGTGGGTCCGTGGGTATCCCACCCCGTTAGCCATGGAACCAAGCCAAATCAGCCCATAAACCACTGACACTGTCAACTCTGCTAAGCTCCAGTCTGTTGGAAGGTAGGAGATCCAGTTTGTAACTTTACAAAATTATGGTATTTTCTCAGGTCAAGAAACTGGTCTGAAGGAGAAAATATACTCTTAACCTGAGGAGATTCACAGGACATCTTGTGACGCCCATCCAGCCAGGATGGAGTTACAAACTGTGGTCAAAGTTGTCCAGGGTTTGGTGTTTCAGGAAAGTGGTAGAGTCACCATCTCTGGAGGTTTTCAAGGGAAGGCTAGATGTGGCACTGAGGGACATGATTAGTTACTGATGTCAGCCCCCCAAAGTTTCAAAGTCTGAGCCCCTTGAAATCTGCTTTCCCTCTCACTGCCCTTCTCTCCCTGCACCAGGCCCTTACCTCTCTCTGATTTCTGCCATGCAGTTTCCCCACTCCCTCTCAACGAGGCCCCCTCCTCTTTGTTACCCTCCTGAAACTCCATCTGTTTGAAGACTGACTCCAAATGCAACAGTGCCTGCTGGCTTCGGGAAAGAAGCAGTCATAAAAGCACCAGTGCCTGATAAGTGAAAACATCAGTGTGTTTGGACCCCATCCCACTTCACATGGTGCAGACAAGTCTAGCACCACACTGCAGCCTTCTAAGACTCTGCAGGGCACACAGGACTGCAATGAATTACCTTGGGGGAATAATAAGGTGAATATAAAGAAATAGTGTTGTGTTAGGGAAAGGAGACTTGTCAGCAGAGCTAGGAATGGCTTAGAGTTTTCACACTATTTGTACGTGAACAGTTTAATAAGTCTGATAATTAGCAAAAGGAAGACACTCTTTTTTTTCCTTAGAATTAGAGGGAGGAGATATCTGTATGTTTTCTTCTTGCTGTTGTGATTAAATCTGACCCCTGGAGTGGGACAGACTGCTGGAGCATCTCCATCCCTTATAGAAGGAATTCTTTATGTGGGATGGGATTTTTATTGTCCATCACTAGACACCTGTAAAAGGATCTCTTTCCTCCTAGAGAGCTGAGACTGACTGAGATGAAGGCAGACATGATAAGTTCCTGCTGCTTTAAGAGTCAGGCAAAGAAAACTCTCATAATTTGTACATAACAACTTCAGAACACCACTTTTCCTTTATTTATTGTTACTAGCATTTAACATCCTAAAGCACTGAGAGTACCCCATGGCATTTGTGTTATATCTGCATCTGCTACTTACTGAGGGACTTAGACTCCAGAAGCCAATTACAGAATCACAGAATCATTAAGGTTGGAAAAGACCACTAATATCTAATCCAACCTCATCCCCACCACACCCACTGACCATGCCCCTCTGTGCCATATCACCATGATTCCTGAACATCTCCAGGGGAGGTGACACCACTGCTTCCCTAGGCAGCCTGTGCCAGTGCATTGCCACTCTTTCAGAGAATAAACTTATCCTAAAATCCAACTTGAACTTCCTCTGGTGAAACTTTTCCCCTCTCATCCTAGAGCAGTAACACTAGGTCCTCTGCTCAATTTGTCTTTCACTGGTTAAACATGTGTCTGCATTGCATTTAGTAGCTGAGGGCTCAATGGCTCAGTTCCTCTACTGCTTTTATTTGATGTCACATAACTCCTGCTGCTAATCCAATTACTGCTGGTCTGTCTGAGGTGAATATAGCTTTTTTTTTTTTTTGAAGAAGAAGAAATAAACTAAGCCATGGGTGACATTTATTTCTCCTTCACAAGTCCCAGGTTTGGCAGGCTGAAGTCTTCAGCAGAGAATGATGAAATCTAGGTCACCTGACAGAGTCCAGCTGAGGTCAGTAAATCATTATTACTTAATAGCTATCTATTAGCCTATAGGAAGTAAGTTGGTTGGCTACAGGCTCCCACTGGGCAAATGTTTACCCCACAAAACTGCTGGCCTAATTGGTGTTAATTGTCAGTGTCAGCAGAAGCTGCAACTTCCTCCTTGTATGTCAGGACTGGAGCATGTGAGCAAGGAAAGATCAAATGCTCTGCACCTGACAGCAGATTGCAAGTGAAGAGACCTTAGCTCTCAGTGTACAGGCTGTCAGCTTTGTGATAGGTGAGTAAACAAGTAAAAATAAAAAGTGAAAAGTCTTAGGCTGTGCATGGTCTGATAACAGGCTGGTAATGGTTGAAGTGCTTCACCTTTTGCATGCACTGGAGATTCTGCTTAGTAAAATATATCATGGGAAATCCAAGCCTTTCTGACCAGTGTGGGAGCTTCTTTCACAGTTTTGGAAAAGGTATGCTTTTGAAAAAGGTCAGAATGGCTTCCTGTATAAGGTATGTTTTTTGCATTACGTTTTCAAATCAGTTTTGAATTTAGCAGTGGGATGTGTTGACAGTTGAACTAGGTGACCTTAGTGGTCTTTTCCAACCTTAATGGTTCTACAGTTCTATCATCATTTTACAAAGTTATTGAAGTAATCATCTGATAGTAGATGACTGTTATCAGTGTTTAATACAGGCATATAAGAGTATCCTGGGGCAGGATGTAATTATCAGTAAAATGGGGCTCTCTCAAATAAATAATACAATGCAAAAGTATGTTTTCTACATACTTTTGGTCGTATGCCTTTCTGTTCTAAATGTTTTGGAGATGGCTTATGCAACTGTGTGAAAATTGTTTTTATGTAGTAATGGCAGCAATATGGTTTTGCCACAGTGGTCAGTGCATGATGGCATTGTATTGCTGTGTTAAGGAAAGAGCATCTCAGAGCAGCCTGTTTCTGCTCTGATCTAGACTTGCTACTTGGAGCAACATATTAAATCCATGAAAGTAGTTGTCAAATTTGTCCTAAAATGTTACTGGATGCTAGATGGAGTAATAAAACTTCTCCTTACCAGCCTGAAAGTAAAACCACTGGGTTCTCATACACACAGATTGTGTTCTGTTTTGCTAATGAGAACAAGGCTCCATACCAAGTGTGATCATAATGGTGCACAGATTATTTGTTTGCCATCACCACAGTTTATGTGCTCTGTGTTCTGGTCAGAAAGCAAAGGAAGGGCAGACACAGGTTTGTTCCTGCTCCCCTTGCTTTCAGCTCCATGCCCTTCACACAGAGGGGCTTGTCTTTGTAGGCTAAGCCACGAGAAGCAGAACTGATAAAATATTCAGGAGGATTCTCAGTGACCTCTACTGTAACCCTCTCCTCCATTAAGGTACAACAGCCTGAGAAGGGGAAGGTGAGAGAAAAATCAGTCTTAATGATCAGTTTTTCTGATCAGACAAATAAAATGAGTTAGTCTTGTTCCCTACCTTCCCCCTTTTCTATTTCATTTAGAGAAATGGTCTAATCTATAGAAATACAGCTTTCAGATGACCTGGCCTTCCTATTCACAGTCTTGAAGGAATGGAAAGTGCACAGGGCTTTATCATCCTTCTGTTGCAAATGCTGAGGAGCAATTGGAAATACAGTCAAGGACGTAAGCCAGTGCACTAGGATTTAGGAAACAGCAGGACAGTGATGGGGGAAAAAAAAAGAATTGCTGTAAAAAAAAATAGCAGGCTCTCCTGCTGGAATAAACCATTGTAGCAAGAGAAAGGATGCTGCTTTGCTTTGCTTATTTGTTTCTGATGGGTTTAAATACGTTTTCTTCCCCTTCCATCAGAAAGAGAATCTTTGTCTCCCAGCATTTAGCTGGAGTCAAGCAAAACTTGAATTACATATGGTTATAGCTTGTTACCTTTAGGGAGGGCTTTGCCAGGAAAGTAGCTTCTGGGTTTCTTTTTCTTAATGCCAATGGCTGCTACAAGACACACAACAGCTTGTACCTGTCAGTGAAACCAGTCCTTTTTCTTAACTGCCCTGCTGCTCAACACTCTTATTTCACAGTGTCAGGCACTGTGAGCACTTTAATCTGTTAAAAGGGCTCTTTTTTTCCTTTTAACATTGAACCTATGTTTTATTTATCAGTCTTTGATTCAGAAACGCTTAGAAGGCAGAACACGTTTTCTAAGATGGATGACTTCTCCATGGCTTGTATGTGTGTTTATGCATATAGGTGTTGTTGTCATTGCTGAAAGTCCAAAGGGAAGCGTCTTTATAAAGAAACACACTCTAGCATGTAGTCCAGGAGATCTGCTGTTCTCTAAGGTTGGCTCACTGAGCACTTGGGCCTATGAAGTTATTCTCTGATGGTCCAGACCCAGCTCTCTCTGGTGGATTTTTTGCTTTGACTTCAGTGGGCTTTTTCCCAGGTCCCACTAAATGATAAAGGAGGACTATGTGGTGTTTCTGAGACTTCTTCAAGTCATCTGAAAAGAGAGATACAATCACCTTGAGATTATATAAAACTCAATCAGTCTCTGACTAAAACTTAATTTCTTAGTTATGAAATAATCTCCCCTCACCACCCCACTGTGTTCAGCGATTGGGTGCTGAGTGTGGGATAAAAGTCTGTTTGAGATCAATGGAAGGTTAGGAAGCATCTTCCTGTAGGGAAGGGGATGATCAGGAGCAGTACACAACCACATTATTTCTTGGCTCAGTCCCTGAAGAAGCTCATCCCATTTCTTCCAATCTAGGAAAGCTCCCTCACTGTCCATGTGAAAACTGATGTTGGGTGGGCAAATCCAGGGATTATCTGAGCAGGTACAACAAGAATTCTCAAAAATTAAGGGTCATAGAGTAAATCCTAGATACAACACAGCACCTGCAGAAGTGAGCTCATTGTTACTCACATTCTAACTACCATGTGGGGAAAACAGCAAATGACTTCACTTGCCCTGCAGAACAAACTGGGCTGGGTCATACCAAGCTCGGTGTTCCTGTTAATAAAACCAGAGTACTTTAAATCTCAAAAAGAAAAATCATAATCTCCTTGTATTTTATTACCACCATCTTTATCTGTAAAATTTATTTCTGAGATGTTCCTGAAAGCAACACTTTCAGGTCTGCAGTTAAACTGGTAATGCCTCAGGGTGCCACCTCACTATCTCAATAGGTACTCTGTGCTGCCAGTGTGGCAGCTGCCTCAGGCTCTGTCAGATGGCCGTGAGGATGATGAGATGTCTAGACAGCCTTGAGGTCCCGATGGCTATTAGTCTTTTTGAATTTCACTGGGAAGGAAATGTTTGTATAGAAGATCCTGTTCAAAACCCTCCCTTGATCTAAGCAGACTGTGTGTTGGCCTCATCTCCAGTAACAAAGTGATGTTTTATCCCTGAAAATATGGCTCTTGCTCTACAGAGACTGCTCCATTACGTAATCCTGTCAGTCATCTGCCAATCACTATGGTAATTGGGTGCCAATATTAAGATGAGCATTAAAAAGCTGTCAAATGTTCTTTTTGTCTTGAAATTTCATTTTTGTTTTGTTCTCTTCTCTTCTATTGCTATTGATGTGAAGTTTTCACTTTTCCAGCAAGGTCTCTGCAATGAGTCCCTGCTCTGTGTGTAGCAGCTATTAAGATGTTACTGAGGTTGGAAACAGGATTGGCTGAAATACATAAATAGTTTTAGAAGAAATGTTAACCAAAGAAAGGTGTTTTTGTTTTGTTTCATTTGGAGCTTTTATTTTCATTTTCCAATTGCATTAGTATGCTGAGATGGCTGTCCATGTTCTCTGACTAGCTAATGAGACGAAGACAAGGTCAGAACAAATCTTCTCTAATCCGGTACCCTTCCTCCAACATCATCAGGCAATTAAAGAAAACCTATAGGACACAAGGGAAATACAGGAATACTTCTGGCAATTTATATCTTATGGACTTCCTAAACTGGAGGTAGCATCCGGAATATTGTATTTAATAGATATTACTCCTTCATCATATTTGTTGATCTCAGTTTGAACCCATTTGCACTTTTGACCTCCACAATATCCTGTACCAAGAAGTTTTCCAGTGTAATTAGTGGAGGGTGTGAAAAGAGTTACTTAGTGCTTGTGCTAACCCTGCTTTTTGGGCAGCTTCAAGGGACTGCCTCTGTATGTGTTATGTGATAAAACATAGTTTAATTCCCATTTCTTTTTACATAATTCATAACTCTGGGATCTCTGACACCTGTCATCGAAAAGCATGGAAATGATTTGTTTTCTTGTTTGTTTCCACTCATTACAGGTTGAAAACATGGAAGTGTTTCCATAACCAAAAATGGTTGCTGTTGGAAAATTCCCTTTCTGATATTTTGAATGCAGTCAAAGCAAAGCAGGAGCGAACTTCCCACCTCATGTGAAATTCTGTGATTTTGCCCTCTTTTCCAGTTTGAAACAGAACAGGTATATATGTTGGCAAAAATTAAACACAGTTTGAAGAGCTCAGCGTATTGCTTTCCAAGTAAGCAAATGTGTTCAATTACCTCAAAGCTGAAAAACAAAACCTGTCTTTCGAACAACCATCTCACACCGAAAACAACAACAAAAACCTCAAATACTGCACTGTCAAATTTGCTGTTTTGACAACATGAAGCACTTTGAGAGAGATGTTTGATTGTTGGTTTTTTTTGTTGTTGTTGTTTCCTCTTTTGGAGGGGATGAACTTTCAATTCAGCAGCAAAAATCTCAAAGTATTTCTATTCTGAAGGAAACCATGCTAGTAAGAGCATTCTTTCTAGGAGATAAATGTTGCATAGTTAAATCTCAGGATATAACAATAACTGGTCCTTTATCCACAATGATAAATGTTGGTTTCAGCTTTGAGGCAACCTCTCTGAGCTACCTTAGCTTTTGCTCCAGAATTGGTGACACAGGTTCCTGGACCAGGACTTCTCCCTCCTTCAAGTGTCAGGGTCTGGGTGGGATTGGCCATCTCACAATTGACACTGTGTTGCATCAGAACCCCTAACCAGCTGTCTCATGCAGTGTGTTCTGCAAATCAGGTGGCTTGGTCCCCTCCAATCCCTGCCACCCCCCAGCAACGCTGGCCCTATGGTTTCCTTTCCATATATGCAGTGCAAAAAGTGTTTGGTGTTGGGAACAGGACCCAGGAGCCACGTGCACCACATATTCTTTAATGAAATGACCTTTACAGGGCTGCAGAGGGAGGTTTCTTCCATGCCTTATTAGTTGGACCAGTTTCATAAGTGGGCACCGTGCCATCTTGACAGGTGGACTTAAGTGTAGGCATCAAAAGTTCGCATATGTGTGTAAAAGATATCTGTTGAAAGCAGATGCTCTAAGGCAGGAATAAGAAAGTCTGTAGATCCATTCCCATACCTCAGTAATAGAGAATAACCTCCCACTGGGCCAGTGTGGATTAACACCAAAAAAAAACCATGGGAGCTATAACTATGTTAGGTGAGGTGTGGCCTTCTTGATTGTGGACAATGCTTTCATTTATACTTTATCTTCCTTTTATCTTTTCTTCTATGGAATGGGCAAAAAAAGTGGCTTTGCAGACTTTTTAACACATCTTTGGAGTTGCATTTGTCACTATGACTAGGGGAAAAATAGACACCAAAAAAGCAAAAACAAAAAAAAACATACTAAATATGCTTCACAGTTTTGTATGTGGCTATGAATACAGATGAATATGATATTAATGTAATTCAATTAAGAAAAAGCCATTGTTATTATCTGAGACAGACATTATTTCCCCATAGAAGAGTAAATCAATTGCAATTATCACACTTTCTGTAAGAATTTGCACATTTTGCTCCAGGTCAGGTCTTCTACTGAAATGAGGTACTACTGTATTTTAGTTAGACTGAACAAAGGGCAGAGGCAGTGACAGGTACAACGTGTAACTAATCATGTTGCATGCGTAGCTCTTCAAGAGTTAATGAGGGGCAAACTAAACCTAAATGCTCTCTTCAGTCTTTACATTCTTTAGAAATAAAAACAAGCCAGAAAAAAAAAGGGGGGGGAGGGGGAAGAATGGCCTTCGTCTTTTCACTGAAGCAGAGGTAACACAAATTCTCTTCTGGAGCTATTTATTGCCATCACTTGCATGTGGTTGACACGTTCACACGTTGACCCTGCACCTGTAATTCGATACATAGACAAAACAAAGGTATGAAGGGAAAGGGCTCAGCTTCCTCTCCTTAATTACTTCATGCAAAACAAAAGCCACCCAACGGGTTGTTTGCAAGAGAAAACAATACTGAGCACTTTCACAGTTGCTTTGGATAAATGGTGTATAATAAAATTACATCCCCATGCATTGCCAGAGGTGACCTGGAATGTAGGATAGAATATTTAGGTTAGATATTAGGAAAATTTCTTCCCAGAAAGAGTTGATATGGGCTACCCAGGGAGGTGGTGGAGTACTGTCCTTGGAGGTGTTCAAGAACTGTGGAGATGTGGCACTGAGGGACGTGGTCAGTGGGCATAGTGGGGATTGGTTGACAGTTGGACCAAATTATATTAATGGTGTTTTCTGTACTTTTATGATAGGTACCATGAGCATCTTACAGCTGACTCTACAGGAGGAATCCTGGAACCCACTGTGGAAATAGAGAAGTGCACTCATTACATCTGGTCACCAAAGGCCTTTGCTGTAGGAATGGCTGTTTGCCCCTGTGAGAGGGAGATTGAGCTTCTGGCAGTCAAGACCAGGGTAGAGACTTTGTGGGGAGGCAGCGGGGGTGATGCAAAATGTCTGCAAGCTCAATGTCTCTGAGTCAGGAAGGGCCAAAATACAGTTACAACTTTCTAAAAAGCAAGAGCTGCTATGACTCAGCTGTGCTGTCTTAATGGATGTCACAAAAGGAATTGGTTTTAGGGAGTCATTGTGTGTTTGCTCATTATGTGTTCACAAGCCTGGAACACAACTGGTGGCCCAGGGACCTTATGGTGCCCCACTAGACACACCTGGCACCATGCAGGCATCCAGATCTTGACAGGGAGGAAACGTGGTGACAGCTGTGTCTGCTGCCACATGCCAGCTCAGACCAACATTGGGATGGTCTTTTTCTGATTTAGTGCGAACAGTGGTTGGGCTGCAGTTGACTTCATCAATTTGATGCTGAACTAGGATGGAGAAAAGGCTTTCAAGGCTAGGTTGGATGTGGGCTTGGACGGCTTAATCTATTGAGTGGCAACCAGTCTGCAGTAGGGGTTTGGAATTGGATGGGCCCTGCCAACTTAATTTGTTGTATGATTCTGTGAGAGCTGCTTGCTGAGCATGGGACACTGCTGAGAAGCAATTTCATCACTCCCTCCCAGCTGTGAGCTATGGCATTGCTGAGTCAGCCCATGGGGAAACCTCTCCTTCCTGTAGTGCTCTCAGGTACAACCAAGGGGTAATGCTGAATACTTCACAGATGGAGCTGTGCCCTAGAGATAGGCTTAACACTCTACACCTTATGAAAATGCGTATGTGTGCGTGTATATGGAAGCTTAATATAAATATCTTGTACTAGAAAGTTAATTTCTAAAGAATTGTAAAAGACACAGTTTCTTTGTATCTCATTTGGAAGCTTTCTGGTGTACCACTCTACTGTTACAGTATCTTCAGCACCAATGTATGTTTTCATACTTTTATATGAGCACCAAGAAGTTCAAAGATCATGTTTTAAAGTTCTTTAATTCAATCAGAGAAGGGAAAGCGCTCAGTCACCCCAGTTGTGTTTTTCCACGTTGAAGAGCAGTAGCTAAGATCAGGAGCTAATCTATTCCATGTTTTCGTGTCCCTCTAGCGACATGTTATAGGAATGACTTCAACCGTTTTATCCTACAGAAAAAGCATGCTTTCAGAAGGCATTAAACCATGCAGAAGCCTAACTCTTAAAAACAATTTCTGCCAGACTTAATTTTTTTCAAAGGAATTCCCAGAAATTGCCACAAATTTATTACCAGCACCAAACCTCTTATTTGGTTGAACAGGGGAATAAATCACCCAAGATATGTACTTTTAATTTAAACGGTTAAAAACAAGCAGCTAAAGGGAATTCCCTCTAGCATATCTCATCATTGCCCATTACCTTCAGAGCACAGGCAGGCGCATATTTACAACTCATCGAAACTTCTCGTCTCCAGCCACGCATCCCCAACTGTGGTGGCAGCCATATCCACAGACATATCTATATTGATGGTCTCTGCCATACTGCACTGAGAACAGAGCATTACCACTAAGATAGTTACAGGCATTAAGGTTACCCACCACTGTAAATTGATCCCATCAGAGCATCATGGATGTATACACAGATGTGCATAGATGCACAGAAAGAAATGCTTACTTCAAATTATTCTGACCTTATCCAAGTTTTTTTTGTGATTGTCTTCCAAATGATCTTTGGAGTCCAAGAACACTAAGCAAGATCCAAGTAATCTAAGATCAGGAGTTCCAAGGAAGGGGAAAAAATACTCCCCGTCTTGTGCTGACTCTACCTCTGCTGGGTAGGAAGAATAGAAAATGAAATTGTAATCTATATAGAGTTATGTCACACTGTCCCAACTGGGAATCCAGACTTGAATGCCTTGCAAGACACACTTTTAGTCTATTGACTATAGAGTATTGGCCTTTATAAATATGCCATGTATTCATCCTTCTCCCCACTCCTTTCTGAACTTATTTGTTAAATAGATCTTACTAAATCTGAAAAAAAGCATTAGAAGGGCAGTTATTTTAAAGACCTACAAGACGATGTCAAAAACATATTTTAAAGATTTAGCAGAATCAAATATCAGACATTAAAGCAAGGAGAAAATAAATTAATTATGTTACATAGTAACAGGACAGTCAATAAGTCATAAACCTATCAAGATGTCTTGGCCATGAAATACTTTTAATTAGTACTGGATAAAAAATATTCTTAAGACATTCACTATGTATTGGAAGTATACATTTTTAAAGTATTCTCTTTAAGGTACAGAGTGTAAGGTCAGTTGGCAATGGCAGAAAGCCACCTTTGCAAGAAAACCACATGTGTATATATATATATGTACATGTATTTCAATTATATCTCAGCGAAATGGAGAAAAAACTCAGCAGTGCAGAAACTGTAAATGCAGGACAGGCAGAGCTCACTATAATCAATTTTTCTTCTTATTAAAGCTGCGCAAACTGATCCTACTCTGAAATTTCTACTTCAGGTCTCCATGAAGCATGCATTTCAACACAGCAATTTCTTTTTAAGGATATGATCTTTAACTAACCACACAATCTGTACCATCAGTAAGATCTAAATTATATTTTTTTTCTATTTCATCGTGCTTGCAGATGACAGCTGACATAACCTCCTGATGATGAATGTAGTTTTTGCTCTTACAGCAACCTCTGGGTCCTATTCTTTGTTTTTATTTACACCTTTTGTATATTCTTCTCTAAGCATTGGTGAAATCAGTCCTGAGTGAAATTTGCTTGCAGAACTGAGAAAGCAACTGTGGCTGCAATGCAGATGAGGAAAAGGATCCCTGGCCCAGGTTACTCTTGTAGAAGACATTCCAGCAACGGAATGGAAAGGATGTGAAACAGTATGTTCCACTCATTTTATTGTGAGAGGAGATTTTGAACAATGAACTTCACTTTTCCTTCCACTACACCATAATGAAATCTGGCTTCTCCAAAAACATCCATGCAATTATGCCAGCACAACACTGATGGAATGGAGTTGAGAATTAGATTTTCTGTACTTATAAAGGAATCAGTCAAGGAAGATTACAAAAGGAAGGGCAAACTCGAAGTCTTCAGCTATCATTAAAACTATTCATTTCCTTAGAAAGGCAGAAAATTGGATAGCTCTCCTTCTGTTCATAATTTAATGGCTTGTGTTCAGTCACAGCCCTACCTACCTGCTTAAAAGCAAATCGTATGTAGCAGTGATACACATTCATTACCATCCTCTCTCAAGATAATTTGACAGTTCCATGGCATGGTGCCACAGTTGGTCGTTATCTCTATCCCCAAGTACCACTCTCTCTTGCAAGATGTTGCAGACAAAGAAATTGCTAGTAGCTGCATTTGGCTTTCTTCCTCTGGTCAGCATCCACTCCAAAGCAAAGCTCTCGGTGGATATTACAGAGGAATGCAGGCATAAAATAGCCATACTGTTTTTGTATACACGTTGGTTTAGGCATTCATTTTATTTATTTATTTAGATTTAAATACTCACAAAAGAAGTAGTTAACTGGAAATAATGAAATGGAAAAAAGAACCTCTCACCTTAAATGCTGGAAACTGTCCCCCTCCTTCCCATCAGTTGACTGCTTCTTGTTCAGCTGCAACTTCCTCAGAGGGCTCAGGGAAGTAGGCAAAAAGGAGCTAAGGGTAACATTGTTTAGTGTTCTTTCTCCCTGTAAGTGTTAGCTGTTATCCCAATAAGCTCCATCTTCACTGCCTTTTGTGCCCCAAGAGGTTAATAGCTTATCAGCCCAACAATAAGTTTATTACAAAATTGATGTTAAAAAAAAAAATGAGACAACCTCCAACTCCATCATTTTCTGCCTTATTGTCAAATGCCCCACCATTTAGACTTGATTTGCATGATTTACTGTGCATATGTTTTTTCTCTGTCTCCAAGCCCAGAATTATCTTCTATTGAGGCTGTATCAGCTGCTGGTGCTTGCAGATTGCCTTTGTCCTTTCCAACCTGCAAAATATCATCTACAGCATCCAAATCACTGTCTGCCTATTCTCTTATCTTCTCCTTCTTTTACCCATCAATAGCCAAGCTGTGCTGTTCAGTAACTACGACTTATTGTAGGAAAGAACTGATAAGTACATCAAACAGCATTCACAGACTACACACAAACATGTGCCACTGACAATTTTTATTGCCTGTGACAAGTCACCCATCCCCACTCAGTCTTTCCAGATGCATAATGCAGATTTCAAGTCTGTGTCACTGTAGGTGCTCCTTCTTATAAAGAACTTATCCCATGTAGAATCAGAATTAAAAACCATATGCCGATAAATACCACATTTTGTTCCAGTATTAAGGAAAAAGATGACTATAAAACTATGAGAATGGGAGATCTACATTAATACCTAAATATGGAGTCGTCAGACAACGTCCAGTGATTTAATGCAAGCAGTTTAAGATTTCCCCTTAGCTGTGGAAACCACTGTTGTATGACTTCCAAGTCCATTGCTCTGCAAATATTCATTCTGTGTAAAATTCACATCACTGATCTGAGCTGTGCTCCAGGTGATGAGGAATTCATACACAGCTGGGTACTGAAGATTGCTTGAAGAGGGGTAACTCTTTAAATTGCTTGCTTTTCTGTGATCTACTCGGAGCCATAGGAAATTATCTTTAGATTTTCTGAACACCTACAGATATCTCAGTGACCACAACACAGTCATTTTGAAATTCATTAAGTATGAAACAAAATTTCTTTTTTGGGGTAAGACAGATTTACTACAGAAAAATTGATCAGTGGGCCTCTTCTGTAGTCTGGGGCTGGATTTGTTGTATAAACACTCAGTGCTATTCACTGCAAGCAATGAAATAAAATATTGGGCTGCCTTGTACTTCTCAGGAGGAAAAAAAAAACAGCTAAATTTTGTCATTAGGTCCCTATGAGATTTGGGTAAATGAACTGAACCCTTCTCTGTTTTTTTCCTCTATCAAATAACTTCCATTCTCACTCATTCTTTGTGTTGTTTTTTTTTTTCTTGTTGTTGTTTTGTAAATGGCCACAGAAACCAAACCCAGACTAAACAAAAAGTATCTACTCTAATGAGTAACTAACTCTGATCCAATCAAATGTAGGTTTTACTGCAAAATGTTGCTTAGATGATCACTTTTATTGCAGTGCATATTACATGTGTGTACTTGGTATTCCCAGAGTGGCAGGACCGGCTTTAATATTAAATCAAGATTATTGCAGATGAGATTTCACATATGTTTTGAGTATAGTTGCATTCTTCACTATTATTTTAGTTTGTCATATTCCACACTCATTTAAAATGTTAACTAATCTCTTGCAACTGTTAATCTCTAATCATTTCCCCGCTACCGAACTCTAAAAGAGAGACTCTACAAAACATGGAATTAATTATGAAAAGGGTGCATGGTCATCCATGTTTTAGGTTTGAGCTGTGATTGGCAAGTGGTTCTGTTGTTCATAAAGGGAAAACATCTGTAAAGATGTAAGCCATCAGGAATGATAACCTCTGAACTCTCACCCCATGTTGAGCTCATATAAATGAGTGCGCCTATCTCTCCTGCCAAGTGTAACACAATACAGATGTGAAGCTTACACCATGGGCTGTTTTTTTGGCTTTGAATCTTGAAGTTAGATTGGGAAGATTCTTAAAACAGCAAATATGGGATCACAACAAATTAAAATTAATAAAGTGAGAGGAACAACTATGTATTTTATGTCAGCTTTAAAAGATAAAAGATTTTTAGATAATGAAACAAATGAAATTTTACCAGGACTTTCAGGAGAGATTCCAGCAGGGCCTCACAGAATATTATAGTCAAGAGCTTCTATGTGAATTTGAAAAATGAATGAAATATGAAAAATGCATAAAATAGTTCTACCTAAATAGGCAATTAATACCCGCTGTAGCTGAACTAAATGACACCGTAATGCAGGTATAATCAGCATGCATTATTATAGAGTAATAAAATCAGTTAGCCCTCAGCCTCACAAGTTGTAGAAAGCACTGTGGTTGTGCTCAGAGTCACATAAGCAAACTCCTGCCACAAATCTTCCTCCAGCACTCTTCCCCCCAGACCTGAGGTTTAACAGGAAACACATTCCATAAACCTTTTAATTTAGCTTGGTCCTTTTTAATGAGAAAGGATGTTTTTATACAGACATGTGCCCTGTATTTCCTTCCCCTTCCAGCACATGCATCAGTCAAATAAATATTATCAAAGGATTAAATATCTTGTGCTTCTCTAGGATATTTCATCCGAGTTTAGCCAAAGTGCTTCACAAACTTCAATTAATCCCCCACTGAGAGCAGTGCTGATAGACACACATTGTAGATGAGCATGCAAAGAGGAGCGACCATACAAGTGCTTCTTGCAGCCACACAATGCATGAGCAATGGGGACAGTGGGGAGCCCAGTCATCCCGTGCTCCTGCTTTTACTGCTTGATTTTGTCAGATATTTGCAATCTTCAATAGCCACTTCAGCCTTCTTTCTCTGTTGTGTCTCCACTGTCTTGAGCATGATGAGTGCTGTGGCATGACAGAGATGTGCAGTAAGTTCTCTCCATCCACTCTCCTTAGGTCCTTGACTATTGGTACAAGGTAGGACAGAGCAGGGTGGGGGGCTTGTGAGTGCCTCAGGCCAGCATGAAGAATCACAGGGTGTCTGAAGTTTGCCTTCTGGTGTCCTTTTTAAGACATCTGACATTACATTATTTTTCTGAATGTCGAAAACCATCACCAGGAAGCATGTGGTCTCTCTGTACCTGTGACGAGCAGGGTTTGAGCAGGATTTTTTCTTCTCTTTCCTTCTTTGCAAAAATGTGTCAAAGACATAATTTATTACAACGAAACTGTGAACATACAAAACAAAACTGACGTCCTCATTTCAAATGCCTTTGCACCTAGAAGACAGGAGATAAAAAGACAATTGATTTGGGCAAACAAACCTGTATTTCATCTCCTTCTCCTGTCTTCCAGACTGTAATGTGCTATGGTCTGTAGCTCGGAGGACTTCTTGATTTATATGCATTTTTTAAGCACACCTTAGTGTTTGAGATTTGTAGCAGAACCAGCACAAGGCTTGTGTTAGGGGAGGTGGG
Organism: Odontophorus gujanensis; assembly: GCA_013399175.1. Taxonomy (NCBI): domain Eukaryota; kingdom Metazoa; phylum Chordata; class Aves; order Galliformes; family Odontophoridae; genus Odontophorus; species Odontophorus gujanensis. The sequence goes on from VXAB01013343.1 coordinate 516,555, forward strand.
TCATTAAAGCACCTGGTTTTCTGTTCTTCCTACCCTGGAACTATCAGAGGACAGCAGTTCACACAGGATGTTTGGAGCACCTCAGTATGGCTCTGCTCACTGGGAATTTGTTGTGATTCATCGACAAACTATGCTGCTCCCTGTATATTTCTTTGGTTTGATCTACCTATTAGTAGACCTGCTTCCTTTTCTTGTCTTTTTGTTTTGTTTTGATGGCCATAAGGACATTTTTGCTGATCCTACAACTCTGGCGTCTGTATGAAGCATAAGTAGGATGAAAAGCAGTACATATACCACTAACCTTCAAGCCCAGGCTCTGGTCCCGAACTTTGCATCTCTTTAGATGTCATGAGTAGACAGAGGCCAGACAGGTGCATCCGAGAGTCATTTCAAATTTACCAAGAGATGACTGTGCAATTTAATTCTATGTCTATGGTAGAGTTTTTGGAGAATCAGAAAACACAGGTTGGTAGGACAAGGAGCCATATGTTGACAGAATTATACACACATGATTTTGCCACACAAATCCTGAGTAATGAAAGCAATTAAATGCAGTCATTGGTTTTCATGGGTCCAGGATACATTTTCATCCAAAATGTGGACATTAAGCTTGCGGGAGTTTCAAAAACTGGTAAATTAAATTGCTGAGACTCCTAGCTTTCCATTCGGAAATGCTGAACAAGCCTCTCAGAACACAGCTTGTAATTGAAATTGTGTAAATACTTGTAGAATGGGACTGATTTGTCCTGATGTGGCTGTATAGCACTCTACAAGGGCAGCTGTGGCATAGTCTTTGACTTAGGCATGTGAACTATGAATCATGGTATGGAACAGGCTGACACTGACCCTGAAAACTGGGTCTGATTGTTGGTGATGTTACGAGTTGCAGTAGCATTATGACTCTAATTGCACTCAAATAAATAAATAAAATTCAAACCATTCCCCATTGTCCTATCACTGTCTGCCCTTGTAAAAAGTTGATTCCTCTCCTGCTTATAATCCGCTTTTAAATACTGGAAGGCTGCAATGCGGTCTCCTGATGGCTTTCTATTCTCTAGGCTGAACAAGCCCAGCTCTTTTTTGAATTGCTGGTCCAGTTATGTTCAGGTAACTTGATTGAAGAGCTGGAGTGTAAAACAGTCTTAAATGGCCAATGGCAATGAAAAGAGCTGTGCCTACTGTAAGTCATGACAACCATGCAGTAGAACTACTGCTACATACTCAGATTCTGTTTGTTCTTGGATCTTTGTGAAAGTAAGCTACAGAATCAGGCATTTCCTTTATTTCATCGTTTCCACTATTTTTTCCTAGTGGTTAAACAATAGTTGTCTTTCTTATTTCCATAGAAGAGAGATCAACAGTGTCAACTGTTTTTCAGTGAGGTCCTGTTTTGTTTTGTTGTTTTTTCTTTTAATTCTGTTTTTCACTACGGCTGATGGAGACATAGAAAGGTCAAATACCTTACAGGAAGTCACAAACCAAGTTCTTCAGGTAATTAAAGAATGGAAGATTCTGTTGACTTAAAGCAGTCAGTGTAACTACTTAACTCCTGCTAATAGCTTTTTTCTGTCTCTTCAGCCAAGCAAAATACTCTGGATTTTCTTACATGAAAACACCCCCTCTCTTTTTTTGCTTTCAATACAAAAATAATTGCTTTTAAAAAGACATAAAAATGGAAATAGGAAAGAAATCTGTCCATGAACTTCTGCAGAGTTGTATTTGTCACTATTATTTATTATAGCTTTTGTGCTAGTTATGCACAAAGATTCTGGATGAGTCCATTGCTGAATAAGGCATTGAAATTAGCTTTTCTTGCCTGAACCTATCCAATCTGTAGTTCTTCTATTAAACCCCTTTTTGACACAGAAACATCACTTATTTTCCGCATACCTCAGAGTTAACCCTGTTTTACACTTTTTAACCTGTTTTACCTCCCTTTTAACCTGTTTTACACGGTTTTACCCTGTTTTACCTCCCTTTTATATCCAACCAGCCTCTCAAGAGGTTGTAGCTGCAAGACATCACGTTACTTCCCTCTTACTTTCTTTGAATATCGTATCTTAGCAGAGTCTTTTCATGCTTCCATAACAGAGAGATAATGAGGTTTAAGAGTGAAAGCAAATCAAAAAGTATCATGTATCATACTCTAGAGCAGAATGAGACCTTAAAAGGGTGGTCGTGATTCCCTACACCATGCCAACTAACGATGGGAAAGAGATGATTCTTCCCCATCAAAAGGAGACCTAAAGTCCCAGATGTTTTCCTGCCTTCATTCTTGAACAACATTTCCTCAAGCTTCTGCTCAAGTCAAACACATCTCACTTTCCTCTTCCTTTCTCCCAGTTAATTCTTATTCAGCATTGTTGCATTTAGCCCAGCCTTCTATCTTTTGCTGTTCTACCTTCTTTCTGCTCTTGTCTGTGATGACCTATCAAAATTCAGCAGCAAAAAATTCTCATAATTTCCACTGCCCCTTCTAGTTGAATTCTTAATTCTGAGATAAAATTCACAAGGACCTGCTGCCTGTCAACTTTTAATATTTCTAATTGCATATCTGCTCTGGTATAATCATAAAGCCTTTTAACATTTCACTTTTCCTCCAGGAAAATGTACCCTAGTCTCAGAAATATGACCTTCAGCTCTTTTTGTGAATGCTGAAGGAAAGCACTCAGACTGTCAGCAACATAATCAGCCCAACTGTCACTAACTTCCCAGTCATGCTCTCTAAAAGCTAGATAGCATAATTACCTTGCTTGCTACCTCAGCTTTCCTGGGACAGCGAAATGAGAATGTTTATCCTTAATTCCCCTGACATTTTGCTTTCATGCGTTCATGTCAGTAATCATGATGTAACTTCCTCAGGTCTCCATCTTTGAAGTAGGCCCTGGACCTTAGGGTTGGTCCAACCACTTGTGCATCCTTCAGCTTCTGCCTCTTTTCAAAGCCAAATCGTGATTAAAGTCTCTGAAGTGACTTGACATATCCACCGGTAAAAAATAATAACAATCTCTGCAGCATGAATTTTAACTGCTGTAAGAGAACAAACAAACAAAAAAATTGTGTTTTACCTCTGCTCTGAAATGACTCAAAATTCAGGTACCCATTGCAGGTTGTTCAAAAGCTTCTGCATGAGCAATTCAGGAACTGAGGATCCCTACTGATCATCAAGCAGCAAGAGAGGAAGCCAGCTAGGCTAGTCTTTTTCCAGAGCATTAGGAGGAACACAGATATCCAACATGCAGAACAACATATTACATATCACAACTGCACGCAGACATCATCAAGGCAAGATTCACAGCAGCAGCTGAATGGGAGAGAAATCACATACTTAGTACAGCAGTATCTCCCCAGACACATTGTAGGGAAGGGCCATGCAGTAGGGTGTATGACTGTACCATCACACATCACATGTCACCTGCTGACATTGTCCATGTGGTGGTGATGTCCACTGATGTATTGGTCATATCAGGAAGCCATTGGTGAGAAGAAGGCTGCAGAAGTACTCTTCATAAAAGGTTTTCCGTTCCAACTAACCTTCCTCTTATGAATCTCCTTCACACTTCCCCATGGATAGTGAAAGTAGTTGCAAGTAAGCCTACATGTGACTTTGGTGAGGGCATCTGTGAGAAGAGCAAGAAAATCACAGTTAGAATATTATGTCACATCAAGCAAGCACATAGAATAGCTTAAATATCACGAAAAAAAAAAATGAAACTGGAGGTAGTGATCCTTAAAGACTGGCAATCGCATAAAGCATGTCTTGCAGCCAGGTGTGCTTGAAGAGGCTCTTTTACAGGAAATGAGGCTTCTTGGGATCATCTGGAAATCTCATCTACTTAGTGGCATTCATAGTCTCTAGTATCTCTCCCACTCTTTTTCCATGGTACAGTATAGTTTATGTAGATTTGGAGCTCTTTCCAAGTATTTTCTCCTTGTAGATGTAGGAGGTTTTGATGGTCTTAAGAACTGGACAGAATAAAATACAAGTATTCTGTAAAATTTTCCATTATATAAAAACCTTCCACGTACTTACCTCTAACGACAGAAGTTTGGATGCAGCACCCTACAGAGTGCTTTCTAGGCCTGGATTCTGTATCCACAAGTAGTTCCTAAAATTTATTTTATTCCTGTAGCCCCAGCACTGGTGAAATATGAAGTGAACTAAAACAAAGAGAAAGGGGCACACACAGAAAAATAAATTACTTGAACAAAGCCCTGTCCAATGAGGGGGAATCTGAGGAGCTCCTTGAAGTAAAAATTTGATTGCAAACACAAAATAGATGGAGGGATGTCAGCTTTTATGGACTGTCACAAGAATTTGTGGACTTCTGCTCTCAGTGATAAGTAGATGTACGAGTTTCAGACAGCACACACAAGTTTCGGCTTACGTTTGCAGAAAGGGTTATTTGCCCAGCCTTTGACAAATGAGAATTACAACCAGGTGTAAGGCAAGCTGTATATTGTCTAGCTATCATCAAGCATCCAGTGCTCATTTCAACCTTGTTTCTTTTGTCTTTCTCTTTAGAGCTTTATTTAATTTGTCTTACACAGTATCCCCATCTGCTATTTGGACCTGATTGCTAGGGTCCAACTTTTGAACTGTTTTTAACTTTGATTGTCATTTTAATTTCCTCTGTAATGTATTTGTGACCACAGCTTGTATACTGAAGTACAAATTGTCCTCTAACTTTATTTTTTCAACCTCCTTTTCAAGTTACACTCAAACCTAGTCTTGTTTCTTTGCCTGTCAGCTGATGTCCAGATTGAATTAGAAACCACTCTCCTTCCAGATATAGAAATATATTTCCTCTACTTAATGCAATCTTGTCTGTGTCTGGGTAATTAAAATCATCTATTACTACCACTCAGGTTCATTTACATGTTTTATCTTTTTTAATTTATGCAATAATTACATAAAATACTGAGTTTCAGTGGGCCAGCTGGATGGAGTACAAATAGTAAGGCATATCTTATTATGGAAACATACCTCCAGATATGAGCACTGACTTTACCATTCCAGTCTTTTTTATGATCACAACTGAATCATCTTTAACAAATAAATCAACATATGTTTGTTCGTGTATCTCCTTCTTTCCTCAAGAACTGCCAGCATTTCTGAAGATAAGAACCTGAGAAAGTTCAAGAGACCTCAGTGTTTTATCTAGTGAGCTGTTCAACTGTGCAGCTAAATCAATAATTACACCTACTTCAAGATGTAGGAGGGTAGTGTAGAAAACACAGGAATCAGATGGCTACCACTGAAAGCATTACATAGGCTGTCTCAGTGTAGGGGAAAATCCAGAAAGAAGGAGCAATTGCTTCTTTCTTATTCAATCAGCAGTAAAGAGATTCTGGTATTATTTTTCACTGTTTTTTACCCTTTAAAATTTCATTCATGTTTTAGAAATTGTCTTCCTTTCTTGTTTGCCCTTATTTTTCTCTGTCACTTTTAGAAAAGCTACCCTCTCCTGTTTTATCTATGCATTACTGAGCCCTTCTCAAAATACTTTGAGCAGTTTTCAGACAGCAGGGAGAAGGCAGAGCACCCTCTCCTTTCCTGATCCTAAGAGAGAATCTAAAAATAGAAACACTGAAAAAACAAAATGAAAATCCCTACGTCTGAAAAGACATACTGTGCCCAAAGATGGAAAAAGCAAACTCCACAAGAAGCATTATTTCCCCATGACTGCTTCCCCAGAAGCATTCCTCCTCACAATAGGAAGATATTTTCTTCCATTTGACACAATTAACTGCTATTAGCAACTACGGTGACTGCTTTTGAGACCTTCCATTAAAACACATTGAGATGAAATCCTTTGTGCTCTGCTAACAGTAATTTAAGAGCTGACTTTGTTTTGTGAGGAGATATTTGTGAAGCTAGACTATTTCAGCAATCAACATAAGATATTAGAATATTAATTTTCTAAAAGCTTCAATTTCATAATTGCATAATTTCATTATGAAATATTATGCGCTATATTAATGTGTAATGTGAGCTCCTTGATTTCTGACTCTTAAGTTTAAAAAATATTTTTCTACACATGGAAAAAAAATGTTATTGATTTGTCTTGGCAAGGCATGAAAGGTTGTAAAGCCACAGATGCAGGTTCAGTTCTGAAGTACTTTGTGAGATAATGCTCAAAATCTATAATATCTGCAAGCTTAAGTATGTTCCTTCAATGAAGCCTACTTGGAAGGCTATGTCAGCGTCTACACTCAGTATCCTTTGAGACTCAGGTCAGCTTCATTCCTATTCATTCAGCTTCACACACTAGTGAACAGGAGATATCTCATATGGAACCATCTTGCTTCTTTTTCAAAGTATTCAAAGAACCCTGTACACTGCTGCTGTATGAATGATATTCCAAACCAGGAGAATTAGCTGGCTTGCGTTCTTCAAGCAACAAAACTAGACTGTATGAAAGGAAAGCCTGTGAGAAGCAGAGTTGGTACATGGGAACTGGGGTCAACATTGGTTCTGAACCCTGATCCAAGTCACTGTAAATCCATCTACCAGGCCTGGCCAATGTGGAACAAGGCAGCTGGAATGTCCGTATCTATTCATTAATATGTGTTCATATTTTCTAAATGGTTACTAATTAAAGTATACATCTTTTTCTTCTTTCGCTCCACTCCTTCAAAGGCACAGCTATTCATCCTCCACTCCTTTTGCAAATGTGATGAATGCTTATCCAAATCTAGCAGCGTTTCTTGAGATCTGATATTCCTGACATCAAATCTCGACAATCAAAGCAAAACATTCATTAAGTCCGTCCAGCATTGCCATAATGATCTCCTTAAATGGAATACAGTACTTTAAACATCAAAAAACTCCTTTCTGATAAAGTATGGGAACAATCATTTCTCTTGTTTACCCAATGGCTTGAGATGTTTGTCTGAAGTTCTACCAGGTAGGGAAATGCAAATACTGTTCAGATATCTTTAAATACAAAAGGTTAGTACACTTACTAAGTAGACAAGTTTTATTTCCTTAACAAAATATGTCATCATGTTCTGGGTCCTGAGGGAGGCATCTCCAAGAACCATAAAAATTGCAGTTCCTAGAACTGAGTTTTTCAATCTTTCATCTCTCTAGCGTTCAAGAAAACAACCTTTCCAAAAAATTGTAAGCCTGGGTGCTAAGTAGTAATTGACACTTCAGTAATGCTAATTTTTTTTCATTACTTTGGTTAAATCTATCCAGGTCATAAATATATACCTGTATAACACAGTAGTCTGGAGCTGAGCTAAAACCCAGGACCCTGCTATTAATTTTTCAAATATACAAATTTCTGTGTGAAATGATTTATTCTTTTTTGTGGTAGATACGATAGTGGGGAAGAAAAATGTACGTTACACTGTTTTTCTCTATTTTTGATAAACATTTATGAAGAGAATGAGGGCAAGACTTAGCCTATGTTGTCTGCCAGGTTCGTAGAGTCCAGTTATAAATATAAGCAGTGACATTTTACAGCAGGGTGTGGGGGGAACATCCTGGGTAATTAATTTGAGCTGACAGTCAGTATCACGAGACACATGATATTCACTACAGTGACAGTGTTATCTGTGGGAGAGGAGGGTCAGTTTCCATTCAGAAACACTATTTTCCAGAGATTTGGAATCTGACACAATAATTGGCATTAAAAAGTTTTCCATTCAATAACATAATTTCCCCTTGAAGAACTGATGACCAAAACTGAGATGGCTATTTTAGGATAGCTGAAGATGGAAAACAGAGGGGAAAAAACCACCCATTATAGTAATATCAGAGGTTCAATTGCTTTCCATTAGCAAAGGCAGCTGCAGACTACTGAAAACAACAAATGCTTCAGAGCTGTAGTTTTCTGCCTTTCAGGACCTATTCTGCTGTGGCCAAAGATGTACTAAACTGCCAACCCAACAGTGTGAGACAGAATTCATCCCCTGTGCTTAAACCCAGGCAGTCTGACTCATTTCTTACAGAAGCCTGGGTCAGGTCTTGAGGCCTGTATATGTATTGTTATTTATGCTTTAAAGGATTGTTAGCTCTTTAAGAAGGAGACAATGTTTTCTACTACTGAAAACACTAAATGGTTAAATGTTACTCTGACTGCTATTAAATGCTATCAACTGAAGGATTTAAGGTGGTTTTGATTAACTGGTAAATCTTAAAAGATATGTGTTTGGCTGGGAAAAGCATTTGCGTGTGCAGACAGTGATGCTTATCAAGGGCTCTGAAGGCACTGCAGTTGGGTTGTAAAACTGACAAAAGCAGGTCTCCTAATGAGATTTCTGGCAAATCTGATAATTTTAACCAGATTTTAGAGCAGCTTCCCATCAGCACATTGGTGTTACTGATTCTAGTCCTCAGTATATCTTGTAAAAGCAAAAGGCAGTAAACACGGAGTAGTTTTTTCCCTGATTTTTAAAGAGCTCTTTAAAGTGATGAAGTTGCTTTGGCATCTAAAGATAAATGGAGATACCAGACCATCTTGTATGAAGTGGTTTTTTCACCCTTGTCTGTACACTGCTGGTCTACTGTCCTGTGCTGATGATTGGAAAGTGGCTCCATGCAATCACACTGCCATTGGATGCTCCAGAAGAGGCCCAGTTAGAATTAGGAAATACAATAGGGGATATGTGGCTAAATTGCTTTTTTATCCCTCATTCCTTAAAACTTTTGCAAAAAATAGAGTTTCCTTCCTTTCATGAGATAAAATATTCTGACCTTTGAGAGAGTGTGAAAAAAATACCACCAAATATATTCATATCCTTTGAAATATAAAAATAGAGACTGACGTGATTAATGAGCTGTTTAGAAAAGAAAGGAATCACAAAGGCAGTGACACATATTGAAAGTTGTTTCCTTAGCTTGTCACTTGCCCTTGAAATTCTGGCCAAATTATTGAAATTCATTACCACCCTGGCAATTGGAGGGTTTTTTCACCTCAGGTAGGCAGGGAAAGAAGCAGGAAAAAACAGCAGCACGAGCTTACATTTTTGAAATACCACTGAATTTTTGAGCTACCTCACTCAAGTTTCCTTAACATTTCCAAAGAGCAGGAAAGTTCAGCTGACAGACTGCATTCAGCATCAAACATGCACTGCTCCATCTTGACTGAAGGGAGAGCTGTACAAGAGTGCTACCACAGTCTATAATATTCTTTTAATGTCTGAATTTTAAACAGACAATGGCAAGTAAGATTGCCAGGTAATGCAATGATCAGAAACCAAGCAAACATGTCACTGGGAGAAGAACCAGTTGGAGGCAAGAATGTTTATGAATATGTTCAGTCAATTTTCACACTGCATATTCAGTGAGGAGCCAGACTTGGACTGAGTGATGCAAACACTGTGGATGGAGCTGCTTGGGAGTAGTTAAAGGAACTAAGAGAGAGAAAGAAAATAAAACTCTGCAGATATTAATTATGTTGTTCAGGGAATGATTCTGGACCAGTTCTCTCTAGGTTTAAAAACACCGTCACTTCCTAGAATTAAATCAGCTGCCAACCCATCCCTAAGTCCCTTTACTTCTCTTTGATGCATCAGTTCAGTCCTTAGTCCTCGCAATTATTGCAGTTATTTATTTTGCTAAATCCATTTTAATTTATCCCTGAAAGGAGTGGTCTCTCAATCACCTCAATCACTGGTACTAGAACGATGTCACATTAACAGTTTTTAAACTGTAAATTGATCTGCTTTGATTGATTTTGCCTGACCTTTAAACATGAATAGAAGTATTTAAATGGTGTAATAAAATACTTTTGGAAAGTCTAAACACTCCAGAATCTAACAGATGTGCACGGATTAGCTTAATAATAGAGTAGGGAGTTTAGCGGTCTCTATTTTTTGCAGCCTAGTGGTCTAGCAGGATCTCTGTGCTGAAAAGCAAAAGGTTAGCAAGCTCTTAGGAGTTCAGCAAGCTGCATTAACTTTGATAAGGAAGATAAACACTGCAGCTAAAAGCAGGGAAAAACAAAAATAAAGGAACGTTAATTATTCATTGCTAGGGTATGCTACAAAACCTACTGAACAGTCAGACATTTCCTGAAGCTGAAATAATTTTTATTTTATTTTATTTTATTTTATTTTATTTTATTTTATTTTATTTTATTTCATTTCATTTCATTTCATTTCATTTCATTTTTAAAGACAAAAAGGAAAAAAAGATATTTTCTTGCTTATTTGTTTCCAGTAACAGTCAGGAACCAGTATGCAAGCAAGTGGAGCTGAGCGATTTCAGGTTATTAAGACTACGTCCTGCTAAGGACATAGGCCACCCATCTTAATTTTGATTTCTAGAAAAAGATCTGGAACAATCTGTTTCCTGGAAGATAAAAATGGAAAAGTGACAGATGCCATGGATTATTCGAGAGCAAATCATGTAAAATGCATCTTACTCTCTTCTTTGACCACATCAAGGACAGTGTGAATGAACGAGAAACACAAGGCGTATTTGACCTTAATGAAGCTTTTTGACACTATCTCACATGATGTTCTCATTAGCAAGCTAGGCAAGTACTATCCTGATGAAACTGGTGTGAGAGGAGTGAAAAAGTGATTGAAAATCTATAATTAGTGAGTACTTATCAATGGTTCGTTATCCAAATGGAAGTGAGTATTGAGTGACATTCTGCAGAAGCCTGTCCTAAGTCTGCGTTTATTCAATATTTTCATTAGCAGGGATGATGAAATAGGAAGTATGTTTATTAAATTTGAAGAGGATATGGAGCAAGGAGGTACAAGATCACTGAAAATTCAAAATTAGCTTGTCTATTGAAGGAACATTCTGAAATTAGCAGGAAACAAAGTTCATCAGGGAAAAGATATATCCCCTATATAATATTATATGATAGTATTTTATTAGAAATAATCCACCAAATATTCTGAGAAGTGCAACTGGCTGGGCAGCAATTTTATGGGCAAAGACCTTGGGATTATAGCAAGTGGATATGAGTCAGCACTGCCATATCTAGCTCAGGCAGGACTACTGCAATAAAGAAGATCAAATAATTTAGCACAAAGATTTTGTGAGATTTTTGCTGGACTGGAGCACAGTACTCTAAAAAAGATGTTCCAACAGGCTGCAACAAGAGAAGTCAGGATGTCAAAAAATACAACCAGTTGTGCACGTGTTAAAGAACTGGAAGTGTTTAGGCTAGTGGAAAGGTCCCAGAGGAGTACATAATTGCACTTCATCAGGCTGTTACACCTAAGACATGGTCTGCCTTCCATGTTCGTGTTGTTTGGAGCAGGAAGTAATGAGTTTAATGTGTAGATGAGGAAAACTTGTATTAGACACAAAGGAATCATAAATGGTGAATATAGGAATACTTAGTAATAAATTACCTGGTAATGTTACTGAGTCTTCAATAATACATTTATAGGAAAGGCTGGACAACAAAGTGTTAACAATTATATATGTATAGATGATTCTTGCAGAAGCAATATGTGGTGACCCTTCCCTTCCATCTTTTTCGTTTTATTAGGTGAATTACAGAGTTTCTAAAGGGGCATTAACTGAGGTAACAGAAGGAACAATGTCTGGAGATGTAATTTGAGTGAGCTGAGTGCTCTCCCATGATGAAACTCAAAGAACTGGAATACGCAATTTTGAGAGTAACTGAAAAAAAATAATAATAATTAATCTATGACTGTGAGTTCCTATATATTTTAAAAGAGAGAGGGACAGAGAAAGAGAGAAAGAACAGAAAAAGAGGCAAACTATCAAGGAGAGGCAAAATATTCTGATAGAATATGTTTGGATATTTTAGATAAATTCTGAAGGAAAGAATATGAAACAGAAAAAAAATAGTGAAAACAAGTTGTATCAAACTCTATTTTCTATTTCAATATGACTTGTTTTTCCTTTAGGTAAAGCATTCAGTTAGATTGTTACATGAGAAATTACTAGTTAATCTGAGCAAGCTGGAGATGAAGGAAAAGCATTAAATTACTTACTGACAGAGAGATGGCAATGAGTTAGTGAAAGTTACTCAAGGGTAGGTCTTGGGTCCACTTCTTACTAGGTGGTATGGCTCTATAAGCAGAAGGTCAACACATGGTTGTGAGACATGACTGAGAAACAGGAAAAGAAAGAATTGTAATAGTATGCAAAATGCTAGAAATTGAATGTAGTTTCAGAGGGAAAGTGCAAATTGTGCATATGGAGGCAGATGAGAGAGATGACTAGAGACCTCATGAGTTGTCAACAATGCAGAGGAATATATTTGAGATTTTCAGAAGAAAACATTTTTAAATAAGTTATTCATGTGGTGTGGACAGAAGAAGGACAGAGGAAGAGGAGCAGGAAGTGCAAGTGCTGTTGAGCACTTACAGAACTCAGTCTGAAGATTGGATTTCAGGAGTGAATGCATTGATTGGACAGGACAAAGGAGAATGCATTTTATGAGCAGAGATTGAAAGTGGTTGACTTTTGTGTTCAGAACTAAATAATCTGAAACAGGATGGAGAATGGGTGTAAAGTTGCTCTCTCTAGTCAGTGGCATAGTGGTAGAAATTCCTGAAAAAAGTTGTTTTAGCTAAAGGATAGTATTAACACCAGACCAACAATTTTAGTCCAGCTATTGTAAAGAAGTTTCCAGCTTCTGGATCAATATGCTGACATTAGCAGTTACATGGACCTACTGTTAAAATTATTAAGTTTGATTTGTTTGTAAACAAGGTTTATAAATAGTATTATATGATGGGATGGCAAACTGGCCTTTCCTCTTGTACTTTCCAGCTGTATTTTCTCTTACCTGGATCATTAGTTCATCCAAGTGGGATGAACTTTTCGATTAGGCAACTTTGAAAAAATAGAATGGTGCTTTTGCAGTTGAGTATAACACAGTTTTTGTTGTTACTGTTTCAATCAGCTTGCATTTCCTGCCTGCTCTGACAGTCTCTCTAACGTGAATCCCCCAAGAAATTAAAGGAGAGGGCCTATTCCATATCAGAGTTGACTCTGGCTCTGGAAGTCTCATGGTAGTTGGGCTTACCAAGATAGGAAACATCAAACATCACACCTTCCTTTGTATTCAAACACAAGAGAATGGTCATGAGTAGCTTAGTACAAAAGCAGCTGTTCTCAAATTATGGAGCAAAGGATAACATCTTATTTAGAAGACAGCCAAAACGCCAGTCTAAGCAGATCTTGATTTCTGCTAATGCACAGTTATACATAGCCATGTGCACAAGAACCAGCTTCTATTTCCTCTGCAAATCTATCACATCAGCTATTTCCTGTTAATTATTTAGAGTATGTAGCTGAGACAACTCAGACTTTTAGATACAAGAAGTGTAAACAATACAAAGTAAGTACCTAACATAATAACCAGCTTACGCTCTACTTCCACATGTGAAGGCAAACGTTATTATTGCTTTGAGAATAAGTATTCCAGAGCAATAATGCCAAGCAAACAGACTTGTGGCACACACAGTCATCAACAGCAAATAAGAAGGGATTTAATCATGGTCAAACTGAGCATTTGGCCAGGATTCCAGTGGACATTTATTTTGGCAGCTTTCTAACAGTTTTACCACTTGATCTGCTTTATGCTAAGTGTTTCTAATATGTGGCAGAGCTGGTCAAAGACCAGAAATAATTTGCATGCTCCTTCCAAAAATTCCAGCCAGCTGATCAGAGAAGAAAGGAATTTTATAATGAAAGGATTCCTACTTTTCCCCTGCCTTTATGAAAATATTTTGGCTAGTTTTAAATGGTTTTTATTTTACACTACAGTGTAAGTAGATTTTTAGTTTTGGAATTTAACTTCCCTTTATTTTTTTTTTTTAAATATTACTTTGCCTCTTGTGCTTACGATCTTGCTGTTAAGTTGGAATGTTAAAGAAAAAGTGTTCAGAGTGAAAGAGACTAAGTTTTCAAAGTGTGTTTGTGGCTAAGAAGCATAAGATCCCTCAATAACTTAAGGGCTTTGGAAACCCCATACTACACATGCTGACAATATGAGAGCATAGGAAACCTCATAGCAAGGTGAAACAAAAATCTACCAAGCTCAATAATGTGTTTAGGAATGGAAATGATTGGATGCTAAGAGAAGAAAAAAGAATCGAACAAGTATGACATGGTATAGTCTCTCCACATCAGCATCAGTAAAAATAAATAGACAAGACAAAAACAATTAAAAGTCACATAAGAAGATCAAAACTAAAAAGAAAAAAGAAAAAAGAAATTATAAACAATCCTTAGAGTTAAAAAAGAAAAAAAAGAAAAAAAAGATAAAAAGCAAAAGAATGTTACAAGTTTGGCTTAAATTGCACCATGGTGAGAAGCTCAAAGAATTTATATTGGACATAGCACATGTTTTGGTTTGTTTTGGGTTTGGTTTTGTTTTGAAACTCCTTTTAATGTTCCAGCAAGCACCTCAGTGGGTTATTAAAAATGCACCCAAATTTGTTCCAAAATAAAATTTCCTGTCCATGAAATCAAATATTTTATTTCTTCTGTGCAGGCCAGTACACTTGAATTCAATCAGAATATTTTTTCCCCAGAAACCTGTGAAAATAGTTATATTGCTCATGAACCCTGTGGAAAGGCTTTCACACCCCTCATATCCCTGGAGCTTAAAGCTATGAAGCAAAAAATAGTCTCATCCTCTATACAGGTCCCAGATCCCTCTCACATACCTCTGCTAAATTCTACCCTCAGAGGAGGCATCCAGCTTTGACCTGATGCAATGAAGACACTGTATTTGACATAGCAGTATATAATCACTGTGTTCACTCTTAAGAAATTGCCCTGTTTCTACCTTTCCCTCTCTCATTTTCCAGTGTTATCTTTAAATCATCGATGCCAGAATCAGAGCCAGAGGCAGATGTAAAAATATCTGCTTGCTCCTACCATTCTCCTCCTGTGCAGACAGGCATGGCTCTTGTTAGCCATTTTTGCCACTGCCAGAAGCATCAACAGATTTTCCCTGTCTAGGGATTTTTAAACCCTGTCGATCATAAGATTTGGATTTATGACACAGTTCAATGCCAGTTGGCTTCAATGGTCATTGGATTGCACTCTAGAGGATTTCTGAGACACAAACAGCAGAACAAATTGGAGTACTGGATCCCTAGAGATTGACACAAAACATCCTTATGTCTTCCCTTGGCTGCAAAGCTGTACAGCGGACAACGAATTCTCTCTGCAGTGGGAGTACTGCATTCTATAACCAGTTCATCAGCGTAAAAATAAAACACCACCTTGGCTTCCAAGGAGAAAAAAAAATTAAATGGTGAGATATTTTCATTCAAATAGACATAATCTAAGTATAAAAAGATGAAGTCTGATTGAGACCAAAGAAAAAGCCGTACTGCACTCTCAAAAAAGGGAAAAAATGTCTGTTCCGGAACCTAAGAGTTTTCCCAACCAACACCACAGAAATAGAAGATGTAGGTACAGTGTGTGTGCAACTATACAGTCATCTTATGGGTAGATTTTGAAGGGATAGATTTAGTGAGAAAACTGGAATCTGTTCATTACAGGGTAAGTAAAAGCTTTAGTTGCAACCAACTGCGGTTTAATTTAAACTGCATTCACAATGACAAAAAGCATAGTAGCTTGATTGCTTGAGCTAATAATACCCTGCCCGTGTATTTTGCTTACAGATGGCCATTAATATCATAATGACAGACAGGCTACACTGTGTGTAACTATCCTATTTAGTTTAGCTAGGAAGAATTGTCCAGCTATAATTCAGTACTGAATAAGTGGGGCGTTTAAAAAGAAAGGTAATTTGATCTACGCTGTATGTGTATACAAGCAGCCTGAGACAACACTACTAAACATATCGCTTCTACATTTATGTCTTCAGTAGGACACTCACACATAGTGCCATGATATGTACCAATACTGAACAGAGGAAACTAGAGGGAGAGCACAACTAGACCAACAAAGCATTTTGTCCTCAAGACAGCAGACCTCCTCAAATTTTTGAAGATTGAATGAACTTGTTTGGACAGTTGTGGTTGAAGAACTGTCATGCACGGCAAATGAAAATCCCTACCACACTTTCTTTGAGATGGGAATTAAGAACAGAGTCACTTACAAAACTGCTGACTTCAGAAGATCCTCTGTAACTTTTCTGATGGTTGAGAGGTTATAGAATTTTAGGATGATTTGGGTTGGAAGGAACCATAAAGATCATCTAGTTCCAACTCCCCTGCCATGTGCAGGGGTGCTACCCACTAGATAGAGGTTGTTCTGAGTGAGAGATAGTTTCTGTGTATCCAGTAACTCTGAAGAGATTTGTCTTCTCTGGTCTTCTGTGCCATTTCTTTTGAACATTCAGCATCTTTGATATCTTATGGCAAGAGGCTCTTCTGTTAAACTAAATATTTCATGAAGAATGATATTTTTTGGTTGGTACCTACAGGTTTGATCCCATATCGGAATGTCTATGGACCTTGCTGTACATACCCTGCCTTGCTGTGCAGGTAGGCAGGACGCACAATTTTTTACTTGCATAATGTGACGAGCAATCTATTCTTTATTTTGGATTGATTGGCATGCAATTGCATTCACCTCTCAAAAGTTACTATCTCTCTTGTTTGTGGTTCCATACCAGTACTCTTCCTTTTTGTCCAGTCAGAGAATCAGAGATACGTAAGTGAATCCTGCCCTGCAAATGGAGAATAATGCTCTGATAAATTTATATGACTACACTTCAGTGACCAACAAACTTGGTGAATTTGAGGTTAAAATTCACTTGAAAATATTTAATCTGGAAATTCAGTTGCTCATTTTCCCCGATGTTTCCCAAAGATCCAGAAAATTTCAAAGTGCATTGCCTCCTTTTGCCCATGTTTGCCAGATGCTGTGGGAAGGAACTGTACCCAGCATTCACTTGTGGAATTTGTGTCTGACAAGAAGAAATTCTGCTGGTTTATCTCATCAGGATATGACGGCTCAGCCAATTTCTCTGTTCTCTTCCCCTAATACTGTGTCAGTTCTACTTACTCTTCCCTTATCAGCTGACATCTGCAATGTCCTTTAAATTGTGACGCGTCACTGAGAAGTCTTGAGTGTATGTCATTGCCTCTCTTATTAACTGTTATACTCTCATGTGAACCAGCAAGCATGTTTTCTGTTTATTCATACGTGTTGCTACCCCTTTATTTAACAGCAGTTATTGGTGCCTTAAAAGTAATCCATGTGAAGGATAAGGAATCTCAAACTTCACAACATGTTACTTCTTGCTGCCTCTGAGCATGCTGATCTGATCAGCTGGGCTCACTGAAATTTCAAAACACGTTGTCAACCTGTTAAAGCACTCGTGCAATGACAGTGAGTGCGGCTTCAAGCTGTAGATTAGACATCAACTGTGTCTCCCAAAAAGTAAGTTAAATCCCATGTACAATTCCTGGAGGTTGTGCATTTCTTATATGGAAGTGGATTGAGCTCCAGTCTTCTAAGTTCCTAGCTGTCATTTCACTTGCCTGTGACAGGGACACAGCAGGGTGAGCTGCAGGTCTGTATGGCAAAGGCACTGCCTTCAGTTGGCAGCTGCAGCACTGAGTGACCCTGGGCACTGGGTAAGGATTGCACCTGGTCAAATGTTCAAGTGCTGCTTTGTGACTATTTTTCACTGAGTCTGGTTTGCTTTATTGTCATATAGTTTGTACACAGAGACCTTTAGGATATCTCTGGAACTGTTTGTTAATCCCCCCCGATGTTTGCATGACTTATTTTTTATCTGAAAATACCTACTGAAACATGTTATTCATTATTCACTACAGAAGGCAAAACTGATAACAGATTGCACAGCAGACTATATACATGCAGGGGGAAAAACCAAAGTCTGCATCCTCCGAATCAGGACAGGTTCAGAAAATTCTCCACCCTTCCTATGTTGTGTGGATTTCCACATGAAACAGATGCTTGCAGTCAGTCTGAATTGTTTTGTGGAACAATTTACTGATCCAAAAGAAAGACTGAATCATTAAAGATGATTATTTATCAACAGTAGAACAAATTCATCATGAATCAAGACACAGGACAGGTTGAAAGAGCTTGGGCTGTTCAGCCTGGAGAAGAGAAAGCTCTGGGGTGACCTGAGATTTCAGTATCTAAAAGGGGTTATAGGAAAGAAGGGACAGACTACTTAGCAGGGTCTGTTCTGATGAGACAAGAGGAAATGGTTTCAAATGAAAAGAGAGGATAGATTAGATATAAGGATTTATTTATTTTTTATGATAAGGGTGGTGAAACACAGGTATAGGTTGCCCAGAGTGATGGTGCCTCCCCATCCCTGGAAACACCCAAGGTCAAACTGGATGGGGCTCTGAGCACCTGATGGAGCTGTAGCTGTCCCTGTTCCTTGCAGGGGGGTGTTCCTGGATGGCCTTTAAGGGTTCCTACCAACTCAAATGATTCTATGATTCTATGATCTATTCCAACCCACTCTTGAACTATAAGCCTTAAATCTGGTTTAAGAATTGAAACTTAAGAAGAATTAACTCTCCAGCTTCACCCACAGCTTCTTTGCTGCCACAGCCTTATACTGGTTGTCCATTCCACAAAAAAACTACTGAGAAAAATGGAAGTAGTGGAATATCTTATGCAGTCCTATATGTGGTGCTGCATTCAGTTTGTGCAGGAACTTCTTTCATCATAATCATGAAAATTCTTCTCACAGCTACAGTCTTAGACTTGTAACTGCAGGAAGAAGATAATTTTCAAACAAAAGCCTGATCTTTGAATTCATAGGACACTTCTCAGTCTTTTCTAGGAATCCAGGGGACATTAGATCCCACAATAACATCATTTCCACTTGAGCCATCTAATAAAGACTGGTCTATTTGCAACAGGGTAGAACATTCTTTTCAGACACAGCTGCTAGCTTCATGTCACCCTCTATGCTGGTTTTTCTTTTCCATTCACTCAGAAATCTGTATTTATCTCTTATGTGATATCTTGTAGAAAGTAACAACTCTGGGTTAATTCCTCAGGTAGTATCAATCAATGTGGCTGTACTGACTTCAGCATTGCCATCAAATATAGCCAAAGGTCTGTTGAAATTTAATTCCTGTGTTTCAAACACAGATAAGTGCGCAAACTCTGAGAGCCCTTAAATTAAATGTTTTTATTCAGGAGGAAAAAATACTCACTTTAGCAGAAACTAACAACACTGCAGCCTTCAGCTCTTTCTAAATAACTCAGATGAGCAAATCAATCAACACTTTTTTTCCAAGCTTACAACAGAGTACAGTAGATTTACTGTAGTTGTTAGGGGTTTTTTTTTTGCTGCTATATGTGTGTATCTAAAGAAAAACATAAATAACATGAAAGTTCCAGTTAATATAGCTCCGAGCAGGGATATGTTTTTTTCTTCATGTATGATTTTCATGGCTCTATTCAGGCTGTGATGTTATTCATCTCTTTATTCTCAGTTCAGCACAGCTGTCTGCAGCTGACACAGAGTGAATGTACAGTCTGGAGCATACAACTGAAAAACCAGGTGAATAAAGCAGAATCAGTATAGAACATAGCTGAACTTTTTAATCTCAAATATCTCATGTCAGTTTTCTAGTTCTCTGTCCACAGTCTCTTCATCAGAATCTTGCATCAGAAATATTACAGTCAGCAGGACCAGGAAGGTGATTGTCTCTTTGTAGTTGCCACTGATGAGGCCACATCTTGAGTGCTGCATTCAGTTTTGGGCCACTCACTACAAGAAATGCACTGAGGCTCTGGAGCATGTTCAGAGAAGGGCAATGAAGCTGTGACAGATCTGGAGCACAAGTACTATGAGGATCAGCTGAGGGAATTGGGTTTTTCAGTTTAGAGAAGGGGAGGCTCAAGGGACACATTATTACCCTCTACAATTCTCTGAACGGAGGCTGTGGTGAGGGTCAGCCTGTTCTTCTAGGTAGCAGTGGAAGAAGGAGAGGTAACGGCCTTAAATTGTGTTGGGGGAGGTTCAGGCTGGATATTTGGAACAATTTCTACTCAGAAAGAGTGGAGAGGTATTAGCACAGACTGCTCAGGGAGGTGCTGGAGTCATTGTCCCTGGAGGTGTTCATGAACTGCACAGATGTGATGTTGATAGACATGGTTAATGAGCATGGTGTGATGGGCTGATAATTGGACTATAAGATCTTAGCGATCTTTTCCAACCTTAATGATTCTATGATTCTGTGATTCTGTGTCTCATCTGGGAGGTAATCACTAGTCTTGGTATAGCTGGAGGAAGTAATGACAAGATGGACGAGGGTCAATAGGACAACATTATCTGGAGCCACTGATCTCATGGTCACGTGAGGGAAAGAGTTGGGTGAACCATTTCCCACCTTAAATGAGAGAGGCTGGCCACAGCCTTGTCACTCAAACACATTTTGTACCTCTGCTTTTGTGTGCAATGACTCATCCATATCTAAACTTTCTACTCCTGCAGCCAGCTCTCTTGGCTGCACAAGGGAAGAAAATCACACCAAGCAGCAGGACACTGCTGTGTCTGAACAGCACAAGTGATGAATTTTTTACTGCCTAAGAAGCAAATGTATTAGGAAGATAAAGAGGGGCCATGATAGATTAAATGTTGCTGGGAGATGAAGTTGATATCCTTAAGGGTCTGAGTGATTTTCTCATCCTAAGAAATAAAGAACCTGTAATATCCCAGAGTCCGTGTTTTCCTTGAGGGGAATAGAAATGCTAAAGTAAAAAACCTCACTGCAGTAGAGAAGATAATAAGGCAATTAAAGCTCTCAGAACTATTAAAAAATTGACAAAGCACCAGGAATAGATGAAATACATCACTGAAATCAGCATGGAAAGAGCAAATAAAATCGAAAAGCCTTTGGTGAAGAATTTTGATTGCTTACTAATGGCAATGTTAGTACCAGAGGATAGGGTAATTTCAATATGTAAGGAAGGAGCAAGGTTAAAAATGGGCCCATTTCACCTGAATTTCAGGAAATTAGTCAATAATGTATCGTGAGATTAATTGATTTGAAAGGTCAGGCAGGATGGTGACATTGCTGCAAGTGGGAAAATTAGTGAAACTGGTAAGAAATTGCCCTTTGGCTGGCAACCAAAGGTTCCAATAAGGTGGTGTGCAGCCTTAAGAGAAAGTGATGAATATTTTTCAAATCCATAAATAGCTCATTCTCTCTGACCACATTCTTTATAATCCAAATACTGTTTAAAACCAAAAACGGATATCTACATCCGTTTTTTTTCTGTTGTCCCATTGGCTGCTTTACATTATGTGAGTGGTCAATGATGTCAGAAAACAGCTCACAGTGAGAGCAAGTGGAAGGAGATAAGATTTATCAGATGTGGCTTTGTCACCTTCTCTGTCCACAGGTTTTCCTCAGTGGCAGAAAAAACAAATGATGATCCATCCCATCCCACAGTGATTCAGTACCATTCCATTTCTTGTAGCATTAAAAAAAATGGATGTTTGAGGAATATTTCCATATTTAGCCTCATCCATTCATATTGCTCTGGAAAAAAAAAAAAGAGTATTATCAGCAAATATTACTTTTCTAGAGATAGAGAAAACAAATGAGAGATATAATTTAAAGTTTCAGAATGAAGTTTCATAAAGGATATTCAGATTACGATAAAAATCAGTGATAGCAAGGCTAACTGGGTTCTGTGGGATATCTACCAAAAAGAAACATTTGAGGGCTGAATATATGTTATGTTAAAAATTAAATTCTATTCTACATGGGAGCCTTTTTGCACTGACAAAGGAATAAATTTGGTGACTTAATGAGATTTTCCACTTCTAATGTTTATGATTCAGTATATTAAATACGACCTAATTTCTATGATATATGATGCGTATGAGAGGCATATGAGATCCTGAAAGAAAAAAATAATCAATTGATTTCTGGCCAATGCACTACTTAAGAGGACAGTGAAATTTAATTGAAGGATCATGAAGGTGTCATGAGAAGAAATGTGACCTCCAGAATTTTGACGGTCACTTTTTCAGTATAAAAATACATGGTCCTTTCCTGTTCTATAGTGAAATGATAAGATATTAGCAAACTGAAGTTTTCCACTTTCACCAAATCCAGCAAAATTATGTGCAAGGCTGCATAGGTGCACATGGGTCAGTAGACTACAGACCAGTACCCATGGCTTTCCCTTTCTCATTTATTCCTCTAGCTGGAAAGCAGCTCTGTTGTTTTTCTGAAAAGCACTGGAACCGTCAACCACAGACATCTGAGACTTGATATTTATGTCTGAAACATGGAGTGCTCTGAAGGTGGTGTGATCCTTAAGATCATGTAAAGTAACCACTTTTCCTCATAGCCTACTCAGGACTTCTCTTAAAGAACCTGTGGAGCTCTCAGGGATAGACTGGAGGACTTGTCATCCAATTGCTGACGGCTACTGAGGATAATTATGCTCTCCCTGTCTGGCTGATGAAGCTTACACAGGATGGTGCAAGAACAGTGAACTGGCCTTCTTGCTCTAGGACACAATCAATACTAAATTAGCCTTTAATTACAAGTCTTTTAATTATTCAGTGTTGGCTTATGGTATGAAGCAGCAGCAGTAAATCTTTCTAAAATAAAGGCTTTGATTTTTGGTAGTCTTTCATTATCTCCTATAGTATCCTTGTGCAGGAAAATATAAGACCTCTACTGACATCATTTCATAATTTCTACAAGACTAATCCAGGAGCCATGCTACTGCTCAGCAAGAGTAATAATAAATTAAAAAGCCTCTGGCTGTTCATAGGTGGCATTACCAAGCAGAAAGTGATTTGCCTGAAGTTTGATAGATCTTAATCAGTTTCAGTATAGCAGAGAATAATTTTTATCTCCAGTTCATGAAAAATTCTGCACCAAATTGCTCTGAAAGTGAAAATATAGGGCTACAGCATTGGTCTCAATAAAATTCAAACCCAAATCTAAATTTCTACCTAGACTAGATCTGAAAATTTTTATTCTAAAAATATATATATTGTTTTCTCTTTTATTTATAATGTATCAAAGAGATATGCTTACTTGATAGAGTGATATATAGATAATATATCCTATAGGTAGCCTACATATAGCTATACATCTACGTGTAGAGAGATGCCTGTTTTATCCTGGCTGTTTACTCTTTACAAAAGCAGTAGAGACTTTTGCCCTGATTTCATGCCCCTTGAAAGAAAAGGTGAAACAACTGTAAGTGCACCTTGTGACACTTGCCAAAAAAAATTAAAAATCATTTTTTTCTGTGAGTTTTCTGCAAGTTATAAATGGCATGAAATTAAAAACAGGTGGTATTCTGCTTATAAATAATCTCTTCAATCAATATTTTTGCCTTGAAACTGCTACAGTGGATTTATGATGCTGGCTTCCATTCCACAGTTGGAGAAGGGGATGTACTTTCTCCCCTTGCATACTCTTAGAACTGTCTGGTATGCAAGTACCACTTAACAGCAAAAAAAATCAGGTGTGTTTGAAACTTAACTGAGAGTGGACAGTAGCTGTAGTATTGAATATTCTCTCAAGTACTCAATAATATATGGGGTGATGGTGGGAGATACCAGACCTCCCTGTGACTTGGGTGGAAAGGACTTCTTCAATTTTCTGCTTCAGTGAATACCAGAAGACCTGCCCCACTCTCTGCGGACGCTTCTGCATTTACCCAGAACATGAAAGTGGGTACACATAACCCACAAAAAAAGTAAAAGCAGATCATATTTGTAAGACTGGAAACAGGTTCTTGAGGTGTTAACTTTGGAGGGCTGTGACTTTTCCATAGCTCATTTAGTTTCCTGCTGAAGAAGTCCATTTGCCATTGGTATAGTGAACCTGGCAAATGACGAAACAGCTAAGCTGCAAGATTCAGTGGTTGTATCCTTTGTGTAATTGGTCTTGTTTTACAATTGCTTTGGTCTTTATCAAGACGATTTCTCAGCTCATAATATCAATCTACAATTTCATATTTTCTATAAATACCATAAAGTAAGAAAATACTTGAAAAAGAACTAGCAAATAAATCACTCTGCCAAAAGTTTCTAAATTGTGTGTTACTATGCATACCCCAGCAGAAGCAGTTCAAGCATTAATGACTTAGCCTTTCTTAATCACTTTTTTTAATTACAAAAACCAGACAGAGCTTATTACCACTAAATTACTTGTTATAATTTCATTGTTCCTCCTAAGATCAAGATTCTCTTCAAATGTATGAATAAAACCAATGCCAAGTTTGTATAACTTACATTTAATAAACTCTTGGCTTCTGAAAATATCCTTGAAACTGTTATTAGGTTATTTTTCCATCTTGCTCTGTATTATCTTCTGTGCTCCAACAGGAGGTTTCATCCCAGTGAAGGCATAAAGTAGTAATCCATTGGCACATTCTTTGCTCTCATTAAGAATGACAAGAAATAATTACTTCATACTTGTCCTCATTAATAGCTAAAATTGTCTTCCACTTTCTTATATTAGCAATAATTTACATTTAGTACTAAATGCATTAACTGAAGTCAGGTTCTCAGGTCAGAATTCTTATTTTCCAAATTCTTGACTCTTTTCCCCTTCTCAGGAGGCCAGTCCCTATCCCCAAATGTCAAGGGGTGACATCACAACGCTGTGTGATTCAGGAACATGTGCTATTTTGTGTCAGCACTAATGGAAAAGCAGATAACAATCTCTGCCTCCCAGTCTAACCCATATTTGCAGGCCTAGAAAGAGAAGTTAAGCTTTGCCTTGTTGCTACCATAAGTATAATATATGGATGTTGATTAGAAGTCCAAATAAATGAGACCAGTTCTCTCCACTTGGTGCTGGCTCAATGTAAGCACAGGTCAGTGCTCAACCTAAACAATACGAAGTTGCAGGGAAAGAGAGGAGGAAACTGTTGGTATCATAGGGCCATGAATTGAAGACCTGGAGGATCTGAATATCTGCACTGGTAGGAGAAGACTAAAACCTTAGCAGTATTCTCACATTTGCTGCTTCTCTCAGTGATTTTATTGAATTGCAAAGGTGCTTCTACTATTAGAATACAGACCTCAGACACTGCAGGGGAAGGAAGGGCATCGAGCTATAGGACTTTCTGTAAAACTCTGATCTAACTGTAAGCATACAGAACAGACTTGAAAGAGTATAAGGCTTTTTGAAAGGCATATTTCAGTGGATGAGGCTGAAAATGTTATGAAAATGTGAAAAAGCTCTTTGAAGAAGACAAGATAGTAATAGCTTTGTACTTACTTCCTTGTTTCAACAAGGAATTCCTCATAAACGTCCCGCTTTACTTTGCTCTCTTTGTTAGCTGGGATTGGCTTACTTCCAGCCATGAGATGTTAGAAGACGACAAGTGCCAACTTAAGACATATCTGAGATCTCTGGAATTCCTTGACAGTAGACTCACATCTACTTACCAGAACTGAGAAAGGAGGAAGAAACGTGTTTATTTGGAAATGCACCACTTGAGAATAAAAAGAAAAAGAAAGGGCTCAGAAAGGAGAGTTTGAAATAGTACCCTGATCCAAACTACACAAAGATAGATCCATGCTTAAGTGCCCACTAAGCATTATGGGTTTCATCATCCTTTTTGCCTTTGCCATAATAAAAATGATGAAACTAATAATAAAATTTATAGCTCCCATCACTTCTGCATCCCGTTGCCTGACTGTAAGGGCCAAGAGCATTACATTGCTTGGTGTGACTGCCCATTGGGCATTAATACAAAATGCTTTCCCTTTTCTCCCTGTTCCTCCCATGACTGCATCAAGCAAGCAGGAGGGATTGCTGTCTGTAGTCTTATGGGGGGAATTGCCTCCACTCTTGCTTTTGGGACAGGAAAGCTTTGGGGAAACCCAGTTCAGTAACACCCAGCAGGAGTAGGTTCAGGAAGGTAGGGGCTGGGAAGGCTAATTATGATTTTCTATGCATCTTTCTTCTGCAAGAAAAGGGATTTTACTTGGTTTTGTTCAGACACTTACTTTCTATTCTAGTGATACCAATGGACTCTCTTCAGCAGCTTGGAAAAAAATGCAACCAGATTTTCCCCAAAACATATGCAAATACAATAAAGTAAAAGGTAACTCTTTTCTTTTTAAATAGGTATTTTTTTCTCCTGTATTGTATAAGTATTTATTCTCCCCTTTTCCATTCATTTGTAAACACAGGCTTTGTTAATTCACAGAAAAAAATTGAATTTTAAATGTTTTCACGAGGTGTGGAAAAAAAGAAGAAAAAGCTTTCTATTGTAACCACTAGAGTAAAAAAATTAAAAAAAATAAAAAGAAGTAAAATAAAAAAGGAAGAAAAAGAAGATCAAAATGCTGCCATTGTGAAAAATTGCAAGAGATTTAGCTGTGACATGAAGCATATCATTAAAATTTGTTTTACCACTTCTCCTGTTGTAATTCTGTATACAAACATGAAAGGAACTGAAAGATTAATCTTCATTTTTCCTGAGAAATTTAAGTTCCTTTCCCCTCATCTAAAAAGGCTTTGAATTTTATTTTCCCCCTCATTATGTGTGGTGGTTTGTCAGATATTTGATACAAGCACATTTAAGCCTCGGGGGCTTGCTCCCAAATTAATTGGGGTGATCCAGGGCAGACTAGAAAGGCTCTGTGCAAGCATGACATGCACTGGCAAAGCTGATTGGAAGTTCCTTATTCAGGGCTCTGGGATGGTCATTTTGGTCCCATGGCAGTGTCTCTAATCTCATGCCTCTCAGACAAAAAAATTTGCATGTGAAAGCAGTGGGCCAGATCGCAAGCTTTATTCTCCTTCATATTTTCTTCCTGGCTTTTCTGGGAGAGACAGAAAGAGCAGAGAGAGTCCACAGCTTTTGTGTCAGCAGGAGCTCTTTGGTGTGTTTTTCATTGGTACTCTTAGAGTGTGGTTACTCGTGCAGGCAAATTTTCTTCCGATGCTGGTGGTCTGACAGTAGGATCTGGCACTCCCGGATGAATAATCCTGGAGGTGCGAGGGGCAGTGGGGCACCTTCTGCCTCCAAGAGGCGTGGGGACATCTCAAAGCCGTCTCACAACCAGATGCCAGCCGAGTCCTCTGGCCACATCCCAGCACCATGGAAAGCCCCGTGCCTCTGTCCTCGACTACATTATCTTTTTCAGGTTCCCCCCTCTTATTTTCCCTCTTTATGGCACTTAATGTATTTTTTCTTGCTCCTCGTTTTCCTTTCCCTCTCTAAAATTTTGGTGGAAAATAAGTGGACTAGTGAAAACCCGAATAAGTGCAAAAAGAGAAAATTATGTTGTTATTACAACGAGATGCAAATTAATTTGAACAAATAGTATTTCACTGTAAAGCTCAGAGAACGAATATTCAATGAACGTTAAATCTTGGGCTTTGGGTTGTGGAAGCACTTCATTTTCTGCTTTTCAACTGTAGCAAATTGTAGATAGCACCAGAATATTCCCTGCCATTTCTGAGGTAAATCTCACACAGATGAATTCCTCAGTCTATCCATAACTTAAATATCCCTCTACATTTATGATAGAGTCTGTCTCAATTTATTGCACTATAACTACTGCTGCAGAATAAATAAATAAAATAATACAGAACAGTCAATTCTGCTGGTCCAGCATCATGTATCAATTTGCACTAATAAGTTAATTTCCATAATTGTTATTCAGGAATAACATAATTTGAGAGAAAAGAGGTCATAATGGTCATGATGCCCTGAGAGGATTTTGCCTTGCTGAAGTCAACACTTTGAAACCTCTGAAGGATTCTAGAGAGAATAAAGCCCATAACCCAATTGTTGAGTTAATGTTATTACTCATTTATTTGTTTTCCATCAGCAAGATACTCGGTGACCTCCGAAATAAGAACGTGCCTTTGATATGCAGCTACATCATGTTGGTTCTCACTGCTCAGCCTTAGCCTTTAAAACTCAACTGTAAGTCTTGCAATGGACCTATAAAAGCACTGCATATATATTTATTTTTATTTTGTGTATGCGTAATTAATTGAGGGCACAAGAAAAGAGAGAGCTCTTTGTATGTTGTATAAAAATGAGTCCCCTTCAACTCACTTTTGTTCCCCCTCTGGAGATCCCTTCAGTTCAGCTAATCTTCTGTAAGTCAAGGCACTCAGGTGCAATACTGCTGGAATATATGGCCCTACTGAGCTAACTAAGGCAACACTGACATTTTTACAAAAAAAGATATATCTTGTAGTGGATTGCTGGGGAAACTGCTATACATCAGATTCGGATGTCATATGCTACATTTTATTTTGTCACTTAAATTAAATGCATTTGTAATACGTACAGTAGTAAAATCAAATAAGGATTTAATCCCTTTTAGAAACATGCTCTATTAAAGGAAGAAATGTGCACAGAAAATTCAGAATGTTAAAGTACATTTGTAGTAAATATTAATGACATTCTTTGACAGCTTTATTTTTGCCTGTACCACACACATGAGACACTGACCTTTCTAAATATTCTATAATGATAATCTGATCCTTAGTAAAATATTATTGTAATTACTGTTTGTGCAACTATGGTAAATGTTGCAGAAAATGGTTTGGTATAAAAGGAATGAATAGATTTGTAGCTTGTACTATAATGTGAGAGTCTACAATGGTACTTTCTGTAATGACAGGTTGGATAAAGAAATCTTTTGCTTGCCATTCAAAAATAAAAAGTGAGCTGAAGAGTAAAATTTCAAAAATATCATTTCATTTAAATGTCATTTCAAGTGGAAAGGAAGCTTAAAAGATTTTGAAATAAGCATTATTCATAGAACTTTCTAGGATCCCTCCCATAAGTAGAAAAATTCACTTAACATGGACAGAAAATCACAGAGCATTTCAAAGTGAATTTGCATTTTCATTGTGAGTTAGAGTTTCATTTTCCATTTTTCACCCATTTTCTGATGACTGATATTCCAGAGTTGGTAGTACAGGAAGACTGAAAGTAAAATTAATAAGAGCAGTAATATTCTTACAGTGTTTGTGTTGCAGGTGAGTTCAGAGAGGTTGACAGAAAATATTAACTAGTGAAGTTTAGAATACTATGATAATTCCATTAAACCAAATGAAAGCCTCAGGGCCCTCTTTCCATGGGAGGCTCTCCTGCTTCTTCCACAGCTTTTCACCCACCAGACATGAAAGATGAGTGTCCCCAGATGATTATTTGTGGAAAAGACAGTTCCAAGAGCACCTTTCCTCACAACTCAGTTGTCCTACTAAAGAAGATGGTGTTAACTCTGTATGCCCCAAAAGGCGCATCAATTAACAAAGATCAAATCTTCACCTACCCTTGAAGTTTTTCACCTCATATCCCCCAAAAGACGACTTACTCAAAGGGGCCCAGTTTAGGGAACACTACCTAAGAAAGCTCATTAAAATATTTATTGTTTCTAGACACACTAATCCAGCCTTATTCATGACCTCGCTTGGATTTCAGTAGAGTAACTGAGAGCAGAGCTGGCATGAAAATTTGATTTCTCAGCAATTAATTCTTCCATGTTTTTCTAGTCAGTAAATATCTTTCATATAAAGAGCTGGAGAAAAAATGGACAAGGCAAGAGTTCTTACATGGGCCTTGACCTCACCATTCTTGTAGATACAATTTATAGCTTTCTAACAGTGGCTTAATTTACTAAAAGCATGGGGCAGCTTAGGCTCAAGGACACGGTTGTTTGTATTTCTTGCTTTTTTGAGATAGTACATTGTCTAACTCCCAGCTCTCCTCAGCTTAGATTTGGAAAGGCTGGCCATAGAAAAAAAGGAAGTTACTGACATTAAAAGCATCCAACTTGCCATTCAGAGCCCTTTCTTTTCTTTTATATACACATGCTACACATTCCTGCTAGAATGTGAAATTGCACATCTTTGAATTGGTGGCAAAATAGACTCAAAGAAAAATAAAAGGATATAGATTTTTTCTGTTAGCAGTCTCATGTCATTAGTTATTTCTTTGCTTTCATCTACCATAAGCACAACGAGATAATTCTATTTACCATTCCTCACCAAGAAAAGTAATTAGAATGCAAGGTAATTTCCATAAAATGCATTATGACTTTAATATCAGTAAAAGCCACTTAAATATTAAATGCATAGAAAAAAATATTAGCTAAATTATCATAGAATAATATGATCAGGTTACTTTAGGAGAAAAACATGATAGATGTGTTTTAATAAACTGTGCAAAATTATATGTATCATATTCTTGCTTCCTGTCAATTTTATTTAGAGTTAAATGCCATTGTGATAATTAGTTGGGTTTTACTGTGTTCATTAAAAGCTTTCTAATGATCACATGGAGGAATAAGTAAAATTAATTTCTTTCTTTAAACACAAATTCATCAAATAAATAAACAAAAAGGGTTTGCTGAAGCACAGACGTAATATTGTATGGGTTCTTCCAAGCAGATGAACATGGAGCATGAATACAATACTGAGCCTATGAGGGCTTTCATTTTGTAACAGTGCTGGTGTTCTTGACTTATAAACATCAGCTTTATGTGTAGAGGAGATAGTGAGTCAAATCTGATATCCTCATTCAAGTGAAAGTCCAAAGCTCTTTCAGTGAATCCAAGGAAGATTCCCCACTGCAGACCAAGTATTTCGAACATTTTCTCAGTTTAGTTTGCAATTATAGTAAAAGGCCTTGAGAACCAGTGTGATAGGGAAATCTCCATTCGCCACTTACTTGGACTGAAAACATTCTCAAAGAACTTTCACATCCTACTAATATCATAAGAAAATATTTATAAACTCTGAAGATTTGACTTCTGCCTCTGAGAAATTATTTTAGACAAAGCAATATCTGAAGAATGATAAACACCTCAAAAAGACTAACGCACATAAATAAATGATTCAAAATCAGAGCTATTTAATTTGTTTTCTATATGCATGAAGATGTTATAGAAGAAAATAAGTTTTTTGCATAACTGCTTAC
Organism: Odontophorus gujanensis; assembly: GCA_013399175.1. Classification (NCBI taxonomy): domain Eukaryota; kingdom Metazoa; phylum Chordata; class Aves; order Galliformes; family Odontophoridae; genus Odontophorus; species Odontophorus gujanensis. Next base: position 547,393 of record VXAB01013343.1, read on the forward strand.
ATTACCTCAGTAAATCAATCCAGTGGCTAGCAATGGTATTTTCACTAAGAAGTTGGGCAAGAAAGTCTGAGTCCATTTCATGTTATGAGTAGCTTCTGCATTTCACACTGGGTTAACTCTTCTGGGAATTAGAAGGAAGAGAAGGAAGACAAAGGGTAAAACAAAGTGATAATTTAATCTGAGTGAAAATATAACCATAGGACAAACCTGGGTAAGAAATGAACAGTTAGGCTCTTAAACCTTAGCAAACTTTTCCTCTTCCCTTCACAATTCTGCCAAAGCTGATGTAAAGCATTTTTTTTTGCCTGCGAAATCTCACAGTGATGCTATGTGATATCTTGTTCATTCCAGAGGACTTGATTAAATAGCTCTATGAACAATTTCTCCTCAAGAAGATAGGAAAATTCAGATGCAGGTGGAATCAGAAGAACAACTCTAAGAAGAGAGAAGTTAATCATGTCACCTTAATTGAAAAGTAGTAATAAAAATAATTGAGTTTAATATATAATTTAAATCATTGTGTGTAAAGATAATGTGTTCTGCTTAGGCTTTGAAAAAATATTTATTTCATGTGGAGTTAAGATTTCAATTGTTTTTATAATGGAATGCTCTCCAATTGACTTTAATAGCAGCAGTTTGTTAAATCAGATCTTGAATTGGAGCATGGATTTGAAGTTCAGATGTTAATTTTTGATACAATATACTTAGCATTTATAGCTGTTTTGTGAGGTGGTTGAATTTATTTTCATGAGATTTAATAATCATTGTCTTATATTACGAAAATTAAATTAGTTTTCTCTGCTGTCCTGATGAGAGGCAATTTGCCATGTAACTATTTTATTTTATTTTACTTTTAAAACACTGTATGACTCCTTGGTGTTGTTGTTTTTTTTTGTTTGTTTGTTTGGTCTAGTTGGTTGGTTGGTTGGTGTTCTTGTTGTTTTGTTTTGTNGTTTTGTTTTTTTTTTTTTTTTTTTTTTTTTTTTTTTTTTTTTTTTTTTTTTTTTTTTTTTGAGGGGATTTATTCTTCAGTGATTGGTCACACGTCTACCACAAATTTATATTTCTATTAAAGGTACTTTCCAGGATAGGATAGAAGTTTTGTTGTTTAGTTGCATTTTCCCTTGGTGCCACTTCTGACACCCTTTTTTTGCAGTGAGTGAACAACAGGGTTCACCTAAATTTTCAGAAAATGAATGGCTCAGATTTCTATCACCATTTCCTTTCAAAACCCAGCCAGACCCTAGATCTCTCAAATTTAGTTCTGAGGGACTCTACTTCAAAATAATCCTATTTTCTTTAAAATAAATCTTGTGCTGGTTCATTGGAATATCTTATTATAAGATATTATAATAAGACATAATAAAATCTGTATTTAGATATTAGTTATTCTTAGAGTACATGCTTAACTCTAAGCAGGTGTTTATGTACTACCCATGAAGTAGCTGGAGTGCATGCATGAGCATAGAAATTATTCATAAACAGGGGCTTAAGATCAGATGTGAGCTTTGAGCAACAAACTGAGAATTCAGATGTGACTTACAAGTGGACTATTTCAGGGGAATCTCTGAGGATATTCTTCAAGAATTTCTTACTTCACAGAGTATGAGAACTGGATTTCATTATGATAGAAATATAGCATAGCTGAAAAGACTACTTCCAAAGACAGAGATGCTTTTATGTAGCTCTGGTAGTGCTTGTCCAAGGGTGCTGGTTGCCTTTGGCAAGCCCTTTCACCCCATCCCTTCTCATTTCCTGTGCAATTTATTTATTCTCTGCATCTCTTTCTCCTATGTACAAGCATCCATCACTGATCCTTTTGATCTGTTTGGATGTGCCTTTGTGCTTTCTGCAGCTATAGCACTGTCACTCATGTGTAAACAGAGTCTATCCTCTGCCTGATTGTCTTCCATTTCGTTGTCATTAATGCTCTAGATTCTCAGGTAAAGGAAAAAGAGAAGTGAGCCACTACATCAATAGTTCCATCCCTGCACATCTCAGTAATGTGCCATAAGACATGCTTTCTTGTAGTTTGTCCCAATTCATTCACCAGGACTCAAATGTTGGAACTCCTGCAACTTCCCCTGGGAGGTGATGCCACAGGAAAACAGAAATGTTTTTATTGATATTCAAAAGACTTTTTCCATTTGTTAATTTATTACCATTATTCCATGTTCCACCATAATAAATTTCTCCCCCTCCATAATGCTTCCTTCAGAACACTTCCACACGTTTATGTTCCCTTTTAATAATCTCTTAGTAAAGATTTTGCTTGTTTTTAGGACTCTTCTCCCCTTGTATTCTGTCTGAATCCAGTCCCTCAGGGTCATACTCATCTTTTCATCCATAATTGAAAAGACAACCACTCTATACAGTAATGGGAGATTTTTTTTCCCTTTTCCTTCTTGCTCACGCAAGCTGTACCGATCCTCACTCATCTCTTCAGGCTCTGAGACATTGTATCACTGAATGTTAAGCAAAACTACCAGACAAGATCAATGAGCTATTCTGCTTCAAAATCTAGGGCATAAATTGGCCATCTCTTTGCACATATTTTTACCTTTCCATTTCTTCAACATAATGCAGACCCATCCAACATCAAAAAGTATAAACAAGCATCTAGATTTTTCTTCTATTTATAGTATGGTTTCCACTACTAAAACAAAGGATGCCACTTGCACAACATCTCAGAGCAATGTTTTAGCCCAATGACTTTTACAGTACTGCCATTTTCCTTTTTCACTTAAGGCAACCCTCATTCTAAGTTGGAGAATCAGCAAGATGCATATTCATTACTCATTCTCCATTTATACCCTCAAATGAAATGAGCATAGCTTTTGAGAAAGACTGTGTGATGTGCTGGAAAAGTTAACCCATGTGACACTGTCCTGACAATAACTTCAAGGGATGGTTTTAGCCTCGAGTTCCTTGGTTGAGTATTTGCATTTTTAATTTACAATACAATGCTAGCCAAGTTCAGCAGTGGCTGCCTGCTGGCTAAAGTGTGTGCATACTCTTAGCTAGCATGCACACCCCTAGTATGGACACCTTTTTTCACTTGGGAATTAAACTAGGCTTGGTGTGTTAACATTTGCTGTGGGCTAAGAGCATGCACATTGGTTTCATGGCTGCAGTATTCATGGCTCTGGTGTAGATGATAAACAAAGGCACAATACCTCCTTTTCTGCAAGACTCTGCCATATGTCTTAAAAACACTCAAATTTTGAGATCTTTGGTACCATGAATAGTTGGATATGTCAGACATTACACCTGATTCTGACAGGCATGCTTTTAAATAAGCATATGAAGAATTACAGTAATGTGATGACTGACTGTATGCAAGTAACCATGGTAAAAAACAGAGGGAGGGAGGGAGGGAAAGTTTTTCCCAATACACACAGTCTGTAGTGGGAGCCACATCCTGTGCTAAGTGCCTCCTGTGTGATGCAAAGTGGCAGATAAAACTATTAATGAAGCATCTTATGTGTGTTAGCTTGGTGCTCTGTGGATGCTGGTGTTTTCCTGAGTGAGTTTCAGCCCAGCTGCTGGCTGCCTATTAGGTAGGAAAAGAAAAACTATTTGTGTCTATAGGCAGAAAGAAGGAACTCATTAGAATGTGACAAGTTTCTGGGCTGAGTGATACAGCACATGTAATCTCATTATCTCTGCTGGGGAATGGCAGGAGTATGCATGTAAAACAAGATTTTATGTGTGCAGTTCAGTCAGAGGACTAATGGATTGATAATGGGCTGTTTGTTGCTGTTCGGAGTTTGGCTCACATCCACACTGAGGTTTGTAGGATCAGACCCACTGAAGCACACTGATTGATACTCGTGCTGGATGTAAGCTAGTGAGTGTTTAGCGTTATTTTCCATTCAGTGGGTAACTTATTACACTGTTTTCTCTAAGTTTATCCATGCACATATTACAAATATAGCCAGGTGTCCTCAAGATTGTTTGCATTTCTCTGAAAAATGAATAGTAAGGTTCAGAGGTTCAGAGAGGAAAAATAAAAAAGAGTTTGTGGGGGTGAATTGTGTGACAGCTAAGGACAAAGGTAACTTCTGTATGAAAGAGAGGAGGAGGCTCAAGCAGAAGCCAGGAATTTCTGCAGAGCATCCCAAACTTGGCAAACATTGATTTAAGGACAAAGAATATTTAAGAGCACCACAAGGAAAAGGCAACTGTAACATGAACTATATTGTGCTTTACCTAAGAAATCGAATTATTTCTTGCCTTGCCAAAAGAGTGATTTGCTTCTGTAATTATGTGCCTCTGCAAGAACTCCATAAACACAAAATATCCACTGTGCAAGTCTGAAGTAAAGACTGAATAAACCACTGTGTCCTCCTGGGATCAACCAGTCCTGACTCTGAATCTAACTGTGAAAGGCTGAAACTTCTTGCCTAGGACATGTTGCTGAGCATCTGGACAGAATGGTGGTACTATGGGCTGCCAAGAGAATGCAAGAGCACACACATCCACAACAGGGAAATGCATCCATAGCAGGTGAGTGAGCATCCATCTGGGAAGCCTTCCCATTTGGTAACTATCACAAGTGGAAAAGCACCATCGGAGTCGCTGTTTCTCTGCTGTTTTCAAAGGCAGAGAAGATAGATCTCTGGCACAAAACTACTGGTTTGAGTAGTATTAGATATATGGGAATAAGAGTTTTTGAGCACCCCAGGTTTTTCTACTAAAACTGACATGAGAAGCCCCACTTCTGTCTGTTGGTGAAAGACAAAACCATGAGAGGTTGGCTCACGACTGGGTGGGAACAGCCTTACAGGATGCAGGTACTTGGATTCTAGTTGCCTCTGTCTTTGCAGTAGGCAGCCATTAGTGCAAAACACACTCATGGATGATGGGAGAGGCACTGCTTTCCCATGGCAGATATGCCAGCCATCAGGCAGAGCATGAGCTCAGTCACCAAATGCCTATTCCCTCTCAAAGAGGAACCTTTTCCTGCTTTGTTGGTGTCTCATCTGCCTAACAGTTATGAAAGATCTCTCCACAAGTCATGGGCCAAACTGTCCATGATACACCATGTGTGGACAGGTGAGGTGATTTCCCCTTAAGATACAGACATATGAACTAAATATATGGGAAGAGCTTTTCAGATCATCAGGCTATGTGCAACAGCTTAAGCTGGATGAGGAGTTGAGAGAATAGTGAAATTCCTCCTTGAAATGCTTTCTTGAACACCACAGGAATCTCTAGCATACCTGTTGCTCAATTGAGATGTTGTAAATAGTGACATCAACCAGACTGACAGAGAAGTATTAGTCAGCACAGGCAATTTCAGTGAGGCAAGGCAGAGAGGAGCTGAATCATCTCCAGACTCACAGCCATAGATATGTCGTGGGTTTTGTCCATCTGTCAGAGAGTTCCATCATAGTCTGGAAAATCTGCAGCACTAACGCTGCTGCTGTTCTGTTCTGCTGCTTTCTCTCCCATGCCTTTTATTTTGCTTTATAGCATTACATGACATAGCATAATACATTCACATTTTTTATAGCAACAACAACAACAAAATCTTCCTCTGGATCAATAGCAAGTGTAGTATCCAATTGATATTCTTGGCAGCAGAGCAAATAAGCAAGTGCCTGTAGTCAAAAAACATTTGCTGCCTTGGTAGCTGTGCAGCACCTCCTGTAGGTAGAAGCTCTTTTATCTGCTCCTTAGAAAGTGCACAGGCACTAATTTTGCAAGACATTCCCCAAAGGGTGAAATACAATCAACTATAGCTGCTGTATTCGATCTTGAGCAAAGTTGTTCCAGAAAAATCTTTGGAGAATTGCAATATCTGAAATGTGAGCTGTGCAAATATCAGGACTTCCACAGCTGCACATGTGCTAAGTTAAAATACAACATGTGAAAAATGAAAACAATATAAAACAAAAGAAAGGAGCCATGTTGTGTGAATATGAAGTTCTTGCTTAAAATGAACTTGGTAACCATTAACTACTGTTCATTTAGCTGTTCACAAGAAAATACTGGACTTCACCAACCATCACTGGCTAATCACTTTTATCTTTAAATGCAAGTTTAAAAAAATCAGTTGAAAGTATTTTCATGTAAGTTTTCATTTTATTGCTTATACCAAAGAAATTATGTGTTTCAACTTCAAAACATTGAAGTCCATTTTACTTGGTGGTGATTTTGCCATGAATCATGAACTAAGCACACTTGTGGAGCAGTGAGAGCTGTGGAATTAAATGGCAGTGGCAACTTCGTACTCAAAGATTTGCTGGGCACCATTACATCCAAGGTGGAGCATGAAACTTTTGCCACTGTGCATCTGTGCAAATATACACGAATGCATGTGCAGGGCAGAGTGTATAGCATTTGTTATGCTCAGCTATACTACCACTTAATGAAGCCCTCAGCTTTTGGTCACAGTGCAATATACATCATTTTCAGGAGACAGCCACTCTGTTATATCTTAAAAAAATCATTTAAGGATTACATTTCCTCAGGTTGAGACATGGCAAACTCCTTATGCCTCTTGGGAAATGTTGGTTCAAGTAGCTAAATGTACTAAGCAGTTCTGAATATCATTGAACTGTAGATGTTATTGCTGAGCGTATGAGTCATATATTCTTGGTTTGTCAAGAATGAGCTAGGAAAATGCTACAGTGGTTGTTTATGCCAAAGGCTCCATCAGCTGACAGCTTTAGATATCTTACAGGCATAAACATTTTAGCAGACAACAAGTTGCATTCCTGAAACCAGCAGCTTTTTGAAATTATGGAGAAGAAACCCATAAAGTGCTTATGTAGAATTCTCCCCCTTCTACATTCACTTCAAAGCACTTTAGCCAAGTAACACTCCCCCGTTGTGGTAATAAGAAAAAAACTTGTTTACAAATTGAACATTGAAATTTAAGTTACTGGGAGTAGCAACAGGTTTGTAGTGACAGGTCACTTTAGATTGGAGTTTAATTTATGAAGATTGCTTTACCTGAGGCTATGGTAATCTATGCCTTTGGAGTAATTCACCCTCTGCCTCATTTCGAATGCAGTCAAAGACTGTCGTATTTCACTATGACAATGTAATCACAGATCCACATTAAAAAGTCATTATTGTTTAGAATCCAGCTTGGTTTGAAAAACACTTACTATAAAATTCAACAGCCTTTGTAAATTACCCAAAGGTTTACTCAAGAATACAAGGTGCAGTGATTTAAATCTGGAACTTACTACTTTATTGATTATATGGGATTTTTAGGTCATTGCATTTACGGGAAATGATTAGTGAGTAATCAAAGTAATAAACTCTTGATTTTGGTTCGTAAATAATTATGAATTGAATTTTCTTTATTAAGTATTAAATAAAAACTGAGTTAGCCATATGTCTTATTTTACTTTTTTTCCTACAACATTCTAAAAATCAATAGCTACAAAACCATGATCATAATTTTTTTGATTTCTCCCTCTCTCTGTTTATTTATTTATTTATTTATTTTAACCAGAGCTGATGTGGTTACTGCATTCGTCCACATAACATTTTGGACTAATGCTAAAACTTAGCTCAGCTTTCTTTTTAATTCTATTCTGTCTTTTCCATCAGTGTTAAAATGTAGCAGATAGATAGTTTCAATCTAAATAGCGATGCATTAAAACCCAAAATTATATACCAACTAGTTCTCAGCCATGTACTCATCACTGTACATGTGGTGATTACTGAGCTCCTAGTTATCTTTATATTGTTCAAGACCCTTCGTAGCTTGTTGTTTGTTCTGTGTGTGTGTGTGTTTATTTTCCTGGAAATTAAGAGACTTTTTTAGCTCTGACTGTTGAGCAAGAGTTTAAAACCATAATAAAAACAAATGATGCAATGAACCAATTAAAATTGTTGTACATATATTTCTTTAATTAGACATTTATGAGCTGTGAATTGGATCAGATATTCCCAAAGCACATGACATGCTGACATATAATAACTGCTTTTGGGATGTCAGGTTAGCTTTTTATGAATGCAAATAGAGGAAGGTTTTCATTTTTAATTAACTTTGGGAATAATTTAGTTCTGTTTAAAATACAGGTAAATACTTCAGTGTTTCTTACTCAGAAGAGTTGAAAACATTACACTTTGCAGTAGTTGTGTTCAGATTTCAGTAGATGCACCTTTTTAAAAAACTGCTTCATACGTATTCTGGACTCTAGGAGAAAGTTGGTATTAAATAGTCTGTTTACATACAGATAGGTTTGTTACTACACAGGTATCTGAATGTAGCAAGAATAAATTCTTGCTGGTAATTGAGATCATGTGGGCAGTGTTGTTTCTCCTTCCTGAAGCAAATATTTTTGTGTTGAGAAACCCTTCCTTCTTCTCTGCTTTTTCAGTGCTGTGGCTTTAATGGGCTTTGGGCATTTTTTCTCTCCCAGACCTTCTTGTTCTTGGCATTTCTCTACACCTCATCAACACCAAGGGTCTTTGCTTCTGCACTGTGTGCTGGTCCAACTTCCTATGCCTTTCAGATCTGTGGGCCTCAGACAAATGGATGAGTTCCAGTGTTTCAGAGTTGTTAAACACATCATGACAGGGTTACAAGGAAGGTCTTTTGAAGGAGCAGTTTATTTGCACCATGTTTGTGGCATGTAGTACAAATGCATTACTCTTATCATATGAACCATTGAGGACATCGTGTATCCTCACAGGCATGACACTATGCCTCATCCTGTTCTTACCTCATCTGAATGCGTAGAGAAACCCACTTTCTTTGTCTGTGTTGCCTATTTGAAATAAAGCTCAAAATGCTTAAAGTTTATATACTGCAGAGCTTCCTCAGTAGTTGGGAAGGTAGCATCTAAACAGTAATTAGGCTGCTGAGTCTAGTGATCCCTGGCCATGTCCTTGAATGAAGTGATAGCCCCTTTTCTACACAGTATAGTCAAAGCTTCTATGTATTAGAAGTCATAGATGTTTGTGAAATTGAGAAAATTAAATGTGTATATGTGCTTAAAGATATCAGATGTTTTAGACACTTAAACAAATAATTACTCTGAGACTCCTGTGAAGCTAAAAAAAGAGATAAAAGTTTATGATACTTAAATAACGAATTTCAATGTGCAATTCTGAAAGTGTTAATTAAAGAGTAATAGTTACTTAAATCATCATCAACAAACTATTTTCAAGTCCAACAAAACAAAACACCAATAATAATAAACAACTATTGCAACTTTCTAATGTGGACCCAAAGCAAAGAAAACTTAACTACTTCCATACTGAGCCTCAGATTTTGTGAAAATCTTATCTTGGAAACTTGGTTTGAAAAGAAACTCACTCTAATCATATTCCATATTGAATCTCCATGTATAATTCTAAAAGGATTAATAATGAGGAACAGTTATTTTAATCAATCGTAACAATTTCTAATAGAGTCCAGGAAGACAATATATTCAAAGCACTTTTTGAAGACCACTGTCTCCAACAAGGAAGAAATTAAATCCATGACTTATGGCTCTAAATTACTCTTGTATAAATTAAATGAAAATGGTCTCTTTAACATAAAGGGCAGCATCAGTTCATTCCTTAGAACATCAAATAATTCCTTAGAATAATGAGCTGAGGCAGTGGAACTTCCAGTGGCTTTCATAAACCAGCCCCTGAAAAGCAGTTTTCCTTCGATTTTCTTTGAGAACATTTTACTGAAATAATCTCAAGGCTGTGACAAACTTAGTCCTGAGCCTGAAGCCTCCAAAAGCTAGCAAGATTGGCCTCTGAGAGCAGATTTTGTAAGCAGTTGAGCATTGCTTTCCCCTGAGGACTGTGGCAAGAAAGTAAATAATACTCCTCAGTATGGTGTGCAATAAAATAAGGTACCACTGAGAGATGTGACAAGCCTGCAGTTTGTAGACATGGTGGCTAATATCTTATTAACATAATTAGCCAACAGTGTTTTCTTCATGGATATCAATTTCTAATTGAGGTACAGCTGTTCAGTGGTAGTCCTAGCTTGATTAATATATGCCATCTGATTGAGGAAGACCAGGGCTTTTATTCTTACAGAAATGCCATTCTGAGTAAACTTCTAACTGCTAGGAGTAATTAACTAGAAAGAGGCAAATTTCTGTGTATATCTAGCCATTTCTGCACTGTTGCAGTGATAACAGCTTCTCCCCAACAAACCCAGTTACGGAGGACAGGGGAGAAAGTAAATGTAGTTTCAGACTAATACAACTGTTAATCACAGTTGCACAGCACTGCAAGAAATGAAAGCACTGGCCAAACATTCACTGGCAGTTAACACTGCCCTTGTTCTTGATTTTATTTGACACCAAGTTACTGGGGTGATTACAACCTTCCCTGTTGTCCTCATACGCTCCCACCTGCTGCTACAGGCTGTTCACAGGCAGTGATATGATTCACAAGCCCTTCGGCTGCCACTTGCTTGGACAAAAAAATTAATCAATTCAAACATTATCTACTGTGATTTAAGGGCATGGATGTTCAGACTCAATGCTGCTCAGTGAGGGATTGCACCTCATGCATTAGGACAGCCTTGCGCACCCAGTCAGGTATAGATTAAAACATGATGAAGGGCAGCTGGGTGAAGGTTATGCTGATTTTATGGTAATGTAGCAACCTCCTTGCTTGCAAGCAACTGCAGGACCCAGCCTCAAAATTCTCAAGGGCAACGTGTTAGCCTCAAAGGACCCCAATGGATTCCATGACCAAAGGATAAGGCACATTCGTTTCACATTTGCCATATAAATGTCTACTCTTAGCGTTCATATTAGAGAGGGGCTTAGAGTTCCCATGACATAGCAAAGCTTACTATAACAGGCAATTATGTGCCAGTCCTCACTCTATCACTGATTACTACATTATTTTCTGTTACAGTTTTCTGTATTATGCTTTCCCCAGAGCATTTTACTCCTCAAATAATATAATGCTTACATCAGTTTTAATAAATGTTAAAGACCTATTGTGTACATAGGATGCAATAGTTTTGCTTGGTTTATAATTTGATTGATATTCATTTCTGTTTTTTTCCCTTTAAAAATAAAGAGAAAAAAATATTTAAAAGTCCTTTGACGCATGATGTTGATAACATTTCGTGAATGCCTGCCTGGGCATAAGGTTACATGAAATAGGCAGGATTAGTTCCAGTGTTCGTTCATCCAAATCTCAGGAATGATAGCTTAAACAGCTAGGTCAACAGTCTGAGTGTGTGCCATGGCATGAGTTAATGTTCATTTGAGTCTTATCTAAAAGGAGCCAGGTGTTAGTGTAAATTGGCAAAATACTGCTTAATCCTATTGATTTAGATAGCTTCTTTTCCTTCTTTCCCCATAAATCGAAAACATGAATGAATACAAACTATGGAGATGATGGACTCTCATTCAGAGGTTTTTGGATAGATTTAGTTAGAATGTGTTTGTATTTTTCAAGGTACATCTCAGTAAGAGCTTTGGCTGTTTTACCCTCCATGTTGGCTTTGCACTGAACTCATCTCACCCTCTCCCATACATATTTAATGACTTTGGGAATGAAGAATGAGAAATAAAAAATATTTCTCAAAGGATAAATCATTAGAAAAATCTAAAGGATAAATTATTAGAAAAATCTCTCCTTCACATATGGGCAACACTGTGGGAACTTGAGTGACACTGATACATGCAAAAGAGAAGAAAGGCCACTGAGAACCCTCCTCTTTGCGCTCTACTCTTATGTATTGTTTTCTATGAAGCAACCTCATTTTTATTCCAGTTCAGCACTCAGTGACTCAAGATTTCCTAGAAGAGATTGATTCAACCATTGTCAAATGCCATTGTCTCTGGGAGGGAAAACAGTAACTGTTTCTGCAGTGTCTGTAGCGCATTTAGACAACAAATATATCTACAGACAGGAAAGAAGAAAACACCCAGTGCTATTTAAACGGTGATGAAATTTAAAATAATCAGAAGATAATGGAAATAAGAAATATCCATTGTCTCAGAAGGAATTTTATTAATGACCCCAGTGTCCCTTCTCACATCCCCCTGATAAGGCTGTGCAGTGCAGCATGGTTGTGTGCCATGACTGGATGCCCTACAGCAGCATCAGAGACAATGGAGACAGAAGAAAGTTGCCTGTAAATCACAGTTGCTGATCCTGAAGCTCTGCACCCACACTGCAATAATTTCAGGAGCTTTTATTTGTTAGGTTTAACATGGTTGTTGAGGTTAAAGTTCCCACCAAGCAGATGTAGTGTTGCATGTGTCTCAGAACAGTCCACCCCCATAGAAGGATGGATGCATATGTCAAGAATCTGGTGCACTCCTTCTGGATTTGCTGCCAGTGAAGGCAACTTAGTTTCTGCACTCTTAAATAGCTGCAGCCTAAGAGAGTTGGCTTCAAACACTACCAGTAAGCAGACTGAGCATGTTTTCTGTTCCTTGGGGCCATCTCTTTATGCTATGTCCCACTGACACACAAGAACTTCTGATGTGACCTCTCCATAACAAGCTACATTCATGACACCTTCACTAACAATTAGTCAAACTAGAACTGTGGAATCCCCCCTAAAATCTCCACTCAGTAAATACTTACAAATTTGTTTAATCTGCTAACACTGAAACTGGGTAGTAAGTAACATGTGCATTAGAATTGACAACAGATTCCAGGTCAAAGAACTGCTTGGTCTGGTCAGCCTGGGTACTGGGAAATACAGCTCAAAAATCTACAGCTGAAATTAGGGGTTTTGGAATGTAAAACACACAGCATTTCTAGCTAACTTCTTATACCTTTTGATTTCAGCTATCTGAAAAGCAGAAGGGAAAAAGCAGGAACAAGCAGATCACATAATTTCCCATTTGAGTATTTTTAAGCCGAAACTAATCATTTTTAATTAGAGACATAGATGTGTAAAAATTAAAAAATAAAATAAAATAAAAATCAACTGGCAGCATGCTTCATTGACAAATAGCCAGGGAAAGTCCCTGAGAGCTATTAATTAAATTTCTAAATATGTGAACATCCACGCATACCTAAGGGAAATGGAAAAAGCAGTTTCCTGCCAGCTTTAGCTTTAATTCCATTACCCATTTTGCACCTACTGTTTTGCCAGCATAAATATTTCCTGGGGTCATCCATTCAGTAAAATACAAATGGCAACAGTTGGTTGTCAGTCAAATCATACCCATGTTTTCTTTCTTGCCTTCACTGTCACTTCCAGAAATTCAGAGGCATGTGTTTTGAGTTCCTTTTCTTGCTATATGTTGAAAATTTACACAACATCTAGAGACTCCTTCAGTCAAATCTTCAGCATATCTTTCATGTACTTCCTCTTTTCTTCTGAAAGCTGTTAGGAATAAAGTAAGAAAAATGACTGACCACTGGCTTGAACCAATGTGCTTTCTATAGTTTTCCCAACAATGAGATTAGTACTGCTAACACCGGCATTTTAGTAGTTTACCCAAGATAAGTCTCTGCTTTTGTCATCTGAAGAAGGATTGGAATGAAAAGATGGTATCCTGGTTGAATGTTGCTTATCATGTAAAACCATGTCCAGGACCGAGATCAGTGACAGCACCAAGCCTTGTCTTTCTCTTTGTCCATGTGTGTGAGGGAGTGCATCCCAGTTGGAATTCTCACTCCTCTGACCTCAGAACTTGTTGTCAAGGAGGTTGATTGCACCAGGGCTAATCAAAGAAACACATTCAATGTGTGTTAGCCAATACTGATTGTTGTGATGTCTTATTAAAGCAAACACACTCTACCAGGTATAAAAGGCGGAAATTTTTCATAGCTCATCCTTAACAATTGCTTTCCATTTTCATTCTAACTACTAATGATGAGGCATTTTCTGAGAATTGATGATCAACTGACAGGTGTTTATGGCCAGAGATGTAGCCAAGGGTGCCATTAGTCCCAGCTGGTCATTAATCCCTGAAAATGCCCTGTGCTGAGATTGCTGTTGCTGTTATTAGTTGAAAATGAGAGCAAACACAGGAGTATGGATTATTTTTTAATGAGTGATGCATATATGGTTGAAATGTGCAAGGTGCTTCTAGGAATTAATAACTTACACATTAGGTGGTCCTATTGCCTAAATGATCTGTACACTGCATGAAGAAAGTTGCTGTAATTAAAACATGCTTTAAACTTCTTTTACTTCCTCATTAAAAAGTCCATGTCAAGCTAACACAGCTTTACAAAAATGAAATTACCAACTAATCCTGCCTGTAAATGGTTCTCTAATTCCACAAGTTAGAAATTACACAGAAGAAAATTAATTTCTGGATCCACACATAGGAGATGTGGATTTTCTTGCTGGACCTCCCATGTATGATGAAGACTACTCAAAGTTAGGCCCCTGAATCAAAGAGTCCTGATGTAGAGGCTTTCTATGCAGCTGTTTGAATGAAATCCCTGTGTGAGTTAGCAGTCTGGGAGTAATAGGATCCAAAACAAATAGAAGACTGCTTAGGAATCTGTTCTGAGTCACCAACAGGGAACACGATGCATGGGGGGCTGCTGCCTCTCTCTGAATATAGGCCACTGCCTAGAGCTGTTTGACCTCCTCTGCTTGGAAAGCTCTCCAGAGTCATCTGTCTACACCCTTTCTTGCAATAGCTCAGTGTTTTATCCTCCTAATGCAGTTTGCACTGAAGCTGAGAGCACGTCTATTTTATTTCATAAATACCTACCGGTTGAAATATGGAAAAATGATCCTGGGAAATGGGAGAGAAGCCATGGGTGAATTTTCCCTTGGTAAAGCAGAGAATGGGGCTCCAGATCACAACACTCTAGGAGGAGTGCATGTTCAGATGAAGGATTCACCTAGTCTTCTGTTTTTATCCAAAGCCTGACCTCTAAAGATGAGTAAGAGAATGAGCATCTATCACACAGTTACCATTCAGCTTCAAGCTATTTTCAGTTCTAAGAACTTCCTGAGCTTGGTATGCTTTGTGCATTTCTTAAATTTACATTAAGAGAGTAAACTCTCCCAGTCATTTTGTTGAATCCACAGTGATTTTAAACAATGATTCCCATTTATCTATCATTAACTTCATGGAGAACTACATGCTTTTGTTTGATTCCAGTGCTCCCTATATTGCTTTGATGGCCACTGATGTAATGGAAGTGACCATTCAGCATCTTTTCTGCTTTTCCAGATCCTCCCTATTCCTCCAACTCTTACTTTTTCAGGCAGAGAAGTCCTAGCCCAACTGAATATTGCAGTGAGTAATCCTGAATGATAATTTCATCTGACTGCTTTGAAACTTGTCTCAAGGGTCAGTCTGTGCAAAGGGAAAAAAAAATCCATCAGGGCAGATTCTACCATTCATATGCGAAACTTGAAAATAGAATCAGTGAAAGTGCTTATCAACTGACATTGGCAGAAATTTTCTTTTATAAAGCAAGATATGTTAGCAATCATTTGCTCTGCTCTGGTAATGTGACAAGCACTGCTTCTAAGGTATAACTGAATTTTAGTGCGTACTGCCCAAAATAAAGCTGCTATCTTTCACACATACCCTTCAGATGGATAGCATCATGTATTTTGATCTTTACTATTTGAAGTGTCATTCCTAAAAAAATCTAGGCATATAAAATGGGATTCTAAAAGGCATTCTATGACTTTGTTTTGTACTTAAAAAAAAAAAAGACACTATTTCAATATCTTAATCTTTTGAAATATGCATTTATATCTCAAAATGAATTTCTCTGACTTTGGAATATGAAGCACCTTTCTTCAATATTATTTTTAATATGGTGAAGCCAAGTACAATGCTATTTTAGGTATAATTAAGCTGTGCTTGAAAGCTTATTTGCCTTTTTCCTGCTGTAGATCTTGACAAACTGAAGACTCAGCATGGCTTACTTTGTATAAATATTAGTGCCATATAATAATTAATCAAGAATCTATCCTCATCATTTTTTTAATTCATTGTGTCTATAAGCTAGTTCAACCTGCAAACAAATCCATTTGCATGTGTATAGGACAGAAATGTCTTTTCATCCCTAATGTCTGTTTTATTCTTAGGAGAATAGAGCCCTCAAGAAGCATGTATAAGCAAATATAATGTTCTTGATCTCATACCTGAAGATTTAATAAAGGGAAGGGTATTGTGTCTCATACTTAGCACTATAATATTAAGAATAATAAAGATATGCACAGTGAAGGCTCTTTAGTTTGCATGAGGAATGCTGCTTTCTGTGTGTCAGTGCAGGCAGTCCAGGAAATCCCTTTTGCTGGGTGTTTACTGACTGATTTTTCACATGAAACACTCTGATCATGAACTGTACAGGCAGATTTGTGATAGGAAAGTGAGCAGCACAATGCCTTATTGGAAAAGCAGTGGATACCAGTGATTTTGAGATCTATGTTTGTGTGTACAAGTGAAAGGATTTTACTCTATATTCTTCTTAGGTTGCTTTTCCCATATAGGACATAGATGTATTCTGTAATTTGATAGACCTGGTTTTCTGTGAGTCCTAGTCTTGAGTCAGGTTTGTTATGCAAGTCATGCCCAATGGCATCTCAGGAAGCTCCATTAGAGGAGAGCAAGCTGGTGGACATTTTTCACATATCCATCGATCGATGGGACTGCTGTATCATTTGAAATGCTGATCTAATGAGATGTGCTATCCCCAGTACATGACTTCCAGACAACAGAATGGAAATTATGATCTTATGCTGGAAGTCTCTGCAATAAGCATCAGACCAGGCAGAAGAAAATACAGCTGGCTATAACTTTTTATTCCAGCCCCATAAATGGGTTTGCACACAACACAACAACTTCAAGTCAAATATTTGCCATTATGCTGTCTCACCAATAAAGTGGAGCCTCGCCCAAAGCAATTGGCTTGCCTTAACATTCACCCAGCTGGCTGTCTAGCTCATCAAAATTTCCCCCTGTGAAATCTGTTCCATGTCCTTTCAATTTTTCCCCCCTCTATTACGCGTGTTTTGCAATCATGCATATTCTTACTCTTAATATGATTCTAGAGGATCATGATAAGAGAGGAATTGGCTTTAAGTTGCACCAGAAGAAGTTGAAGTAGAATATTAGGAAAAATTTCTTATTTTTCCTAAAAAGTGGTGATGCATTGGCAGAGGCTGCGCAGGGAGGTGGTGGAATCACCGTCCCTGGAGGTGTTCAAGAAATGGGGAGATGTAGCACTAAGGGGCATAATTAATAGGCACAGTAGAAATGGGTTGACAGTTGGACTAAGTGATCTTAGAGATCATTTCCAATCTTAATGATTCTATGATCTGCCATTCAAATGCTTGAAATGAAATAATCCAGTTCTAAGAACCTCGCTATCAAATAAAAGGGAGTAAAATATGGGAGAAGAAAGAGAACTGGCAGGTGGAATGAGAGGTGGAATTGCAGAGCAGGACTGTTCCCAGGACTTGGTGGTACCATCTTGTCAGCTCTTTTCAAGCGACCCAGAGGTCTGCTATTTATTGAAGCATCACATTTTCTCTGTGCTTAGCCACAGCTCTGTAAGGTCATCACTTGCAACTCAGAATAAACATGGATAACTTGTTTTTAAAATAAGAAAAATAAAAGTAAAAGTTTGCTTTAGAAAGTCTGCTTTCTTTGGGTGGGGGCAAACATTTGATGTAGTGAAGAGTGCAATTACAACAATATCCTTTCAATTTCTGTGCAAAAAATAAATGTGCTTTTCACCTAGAGCGTTAAATCTATGTTCCTCTTTTGTGGATTTAAAGTAAAAAAGAAGTAAAATGATTCAGATGGCACAAAAAACTATGTCATTTTGATAGACTTTTTATCCGAAAGTAAGATTTCTGAGCTAATGACAGGGAAAATGGGATAAATCCTACAGGGACACTTCTGATTTCTGGCCTAATTCACAGAGATTACTTGCCATAAGGTACCACTTGAGTAATGTAAAAGAAAAGCACATAGATATGATGGGAAACGTAAGCAGCTGACTCCTTTATGTGGCAGTAAACTGGGGTAATCTATCCCTGTCCACTGATGTTTATAAACATATTGTAAACAAGCATAAATGAACAACACATCTCTCTGGGGAGACCAGATGCATCCTTAACACTGATTAAGTGTTTTGTTCTGCCTGAGTGTCTGGCAGAGGTTTATGCTCCACAGCAGAGGGAGGGAGACAGAGTAATGACAGTCTCTTACTCTCCGGGCTCTTTAACTGCTTTGGGGGATTCAGCAGGCAATACGGCATGTATAATTCTAATGATGATCATTTTCCACATCACACTGTGACACGGGATACATTTTGCATGTCAGACATGTTCAAGCGCTTCCCAAGTTTCTTCTCTCAGGGGAAACTGGAGATGTATAGAGGTGCATCTGGAAACTGCATCTGGAAAAATTGGCTCACCTAATTTCATCTCTTTGATAACACCAAAAGTACTCAAGTGCTGAGTCAGTGTCATAACAAGAGTCACAAACACAGCATATTCTCATGCTTCATGTCTTTTCTTTTT
>VXAB01013346.1:0-225359 GCA_013399175.1 Odontophorus gujanensis
GCGGTGTTCCGCTCCCTGAACAAAGGGCCGCTCTGTAACGCCGCGTTCCCTTTCTCCCATTCGCTCCCTGCGTAACCGGCGCGCTTTGTGCGCGCTCTCTCCGTTCCTCTCTTGCGCCCGGAGCTCTCAGAACGGCGCTGCCCAGGGGGAAAGGAGAGGCGCTCCGGAGGGCGCGGAAAATGGCGCCGCGTTTGTGCGTGGGTGCGTTTCTGGTCACGAGCAAACTTCAACAACAGAGGTGCACTGTGCGGTGCTTCCGTGAGAGGAATCTCCGGCGGACTCAGATTTGTAGCAGTGGATTTTGCACGGGAGGTGTATCCGGAGACTCCTGCTAGCAGTTACCCACGCGTGCTGCTGGGTCACGGAGCCGGCGTTGCACTTTCGTAGACCTCAGTATCGGCGTCGTGCCGCCTCTACAGCTCGTCATAAGCGGCCAATGCTCGCAGGACGCGTGCAGATCGGCTGCGCGGGCCGCGCAGTGTAACAGCCCTGGGCCATTGGCAGGGTCTCCACCGGTCCGCCGGGTGAGCGTCGGGATAACGGAGCCGCCGTCAGAGGCGCGCGGTTCCCGCAGGTCCGGGCCGTGCCGGCAGGTGGCAGCACCGCCGTACGGGTGCGTGCGCGTGGGGAATGCCCTCGCGGGGTTACTGCTGCGGGTGGGGTTGCAGATGGAAGTGAAAGCGAGCTGTGCGTCCGTGCGCTGCGAGGGGAGGGAGGGTGAGCGCTGTGTTTCAAACCGCGCTTTGTTTTCCAAGGTTAAGCCCCGCTTAGCAGAATAATCTTATCAGCTGAAACCGTATCGACAGAGCTGGGCCCTGCACAAAACCGAGATGCCCGGCTTTGGAATACGGTAGAAGTTTGGCTATTGTACGCTTTAATTGTATGGAAGCATGGCTAAGTAAGCTTTGGGGCGCGAAAAGACCTTTGAGAGCTCTGGGCTTGTGAGGTGTTATTTGTGTTACTGTTTAATTTACTCAAGTGATTCTCAGAAGCTGAGTGCTTGTGCAGAGCTGAGCTGAGCTGCTCTGAGCAGCGGCACTGAGTCCAGCAGTGCTGTCCTGGATGTTTACCAGCCTGGTTGGTTCAGAGTCTCGCTGTGGGGCTCACATCTTGGCACAAACGTCCCCTTCTGATACTGACAGATAGATGACTGCCATTGGAATTCTTGATGTGCAACAAAGTCCCAAAGTGAAGGACATGGTAGCAAATAAGGGCAGTGAGATCTGTGTAACGCATTTCTTCTGACAGTTGAGCCTTTCAAATAGTAAAGGCTTTCAAGAAAGAAGCGTGTTGCTATTTTTCTGTGCCACATAAGAAAGGATTTTGACCTAAGGCACAAAGAGAGAGCTTTAATATCGCTTACAGAGTACTCAGATGGTTGTCTAGGAATAGCCAAAAGGTCTCCATGCTGTTTCCATTCATTGTCCAGTATTTCAAGGGAATTTGTCGTGAAGAAAATAGCGTGTCACGTAAAACTCTTTAAATAAACATAAGGAAAGTAGCACAGATCTTTGCCTGATTAGGTGGTCTCCAGCTACTGCTCACATAGACCTAATAGCAACCGGAGGCTCAATTAAATGTCTTAATTAGAATTTAGCACGAAGTCACTCAGATGCAATCAGCATATAGGCTGCACTGCCAAGAGCCACACACATTTTATTTAAGAGGACACAAAAAATGTGTGGAGTGCAACTCATTAAAGAGCCACAAATGAGTTCAGAAGTAAGAAAATTGCATCTCAAAGAGATGCGGGGCTTATTTGGTATTTTACCTTTTTGCCACTCATGGTTCAGAGAATTGAAATCTTGAATTTGAAGAGCAGATCATATAAGGCCTGATCCTGCAAAGCTGTGATCTGTCTTCACTAGTGAGTGGAAAGGGCAAAATTCTTTGCACGATGAGGCCTATCCCGCAGTTTTCACTTCTCTGTGTATTGGACTTTCCCCTGCGTTTTGGATGCCCAATTGTTCACCACAGTGCACAATGCCAATGCCTGGTACATTTTTTTCACTTTCAGAAAGTTAAACTAGGTTTAATCCTTTTTCTCATGATCACTTTGCTGGCAGCCTTCCTCTTGCGCTGTCGGTTTTGTTCTTGTGCCAAAAGCAACACCCAGTAAGGTAAAAGAACATTTCAGGCCTTCACTAACAGGTTTCCTCAACTAGAGCTCCTACAATGTGTCTCATACAGCCTGATGACATCCAGTTTGTCATCACTGAAAGGACACTGGGCAGGATTGTGAAGCCTGCTCCTCTTTGTGAGGGCTATGAAGTTCACTGCCAGATAACAAGACTAAAAGCTAATTCAGGAACTGTTTCTCAAGAGCCATCCTCTGGGCTGCTCATCAGAGTGAATGCACTCACTCACTGAAGCATCTCTTGGCAGAGACTTTGGCCTATCTCCAGCTGTTTCTCTCTTCTCAGTGATTTTCTTATTCGGTGAGTGGTTGCGGTCTTTAATCCTGGTTCTCTGGCACACAGAGCCCCACTGAGAAAATAAGCCTTCCCTGCCATGCAATAGTCCAATTAAAACAAGTTTATAAAAATAATTATTACAAGGTCCATGCTGCCCTACAAAATTATCTTTTTGGAGGGAATTGGAAGCACAGATATATCCTCTGGTCCTAAGTGACACTAAAATACACTTTGTAACTTGAAGCAGAAATTACATAAAATATTTGAGTAGGACCTTCTTTGACTGAGCTGTCACCTCATTCCTACTGGGATCACAGGGCTTACTTTGTAAGCATTTTGAAAGCAATTTCATGAGGTTGTTTTGTGTTCTTAACAGATGTCATCCAGCATTTGGTAGTGCTGAGCAGATACCATCTGCAGTGACTCCGTGGGCAATGACTAAACACAAAGCTGCAGACTCCAAGACTCCAATCTTCTCGCTTTTCAGCAGGAGGAGAAAAGTAAACGGCCATGAAAATCCACATCATAAAATGGAAGCAAAGAGAATCTGAATGAAGTATTTGCCCTGTAAGATTACTCACACATAGATAATTGAGATAAAAGGGATAGTCAGACTGTTCTGCACACATCGTGTGTCTGGTGGTAGAGAATATGCTTTGCGATGTACAGAGCTGTCTCTTGGCAAACTGGGTGAGGCTTCTCTGTGGAAGAAAGATTGTAAAGAATTCTTACTATTCAGATTCTTTCCTTATTAATTATAGGAACTGCAAAGCGTTTTACATTAACTGTGCATATGCCCACTAGATCAAAAGGAACATATAGCAGTGCCACTCAGCAGTTGGTTCTTTGGTACATTTCTCTTTCAAAGAAATCATGCAAAAATCTTCATCTCGTTTTTCCTGATAAGTGTACAAAAAAAAGGTTGTCTATACTGATTTTTTTCTGAGGCATTCTGAAATCACTCCCTCACCTCTGATGCAGCTCAACCAAGATGGCAATGTCCATGCAAACTGGATGTCTTGGTTTAGCAACCATGTTGTTCAGGTCTGCTCAGAGCGTAACAGGAAAAAGCCTGTGTGTAACACTTGGGTTTTTGCTTCCCGTAGCAGATTTGTATTGCTACTAGAAGCACTCTTTTGAAATGTTTTTGAACATTTTCAGTGCTCGTTCACACAAACAAGTTGTCAAAAAGGTGGAATTCGTCTGGGGTCAGCACAGTTATAGCAACATAAAAATGCTTATGTTGTAGTATTTATACTGGTATGGCTTGTTCCTAGAAGAGATAGTATTACAGTGCGATTACAGAGAAGAGAGATTTAATCGCCAACATTGTTTTAGGTAGCCAATAGGAAGGAATGATGTTAAGCCTCTGGGTATCTGTGCTGAGGACACGGAGTTTGTATTATCATGAGTGCGTGTGTAATATACTCTCAGCTCCCTAGGGGATAGCATACTATCCTGCTGTCCAAGTGAGACCAGAAAGGATCTTGTCTAAAACGGAACCGCTGTCAGGAGCACGTGGGCATGACATACCAGGCAGCTCCATTAACCCAGCATATTACCCACGGAATGCTCTTCTCTTAAAAGGTGGGAAAGGGGCAGTAGGGCTGGATGTCTTTAATGTGCTATGATATCTCTCCCATTTCTTTGTTATTAACAAAAAATTCAAGCACCCTGAAGCTCTGCTTCCAATATGAGGCCTTGGAGAACTACTTTTTCTCCATTCAGGGCAACTCTCTGCGTGAAGACTGACTGTATGGAGTTAGATCTACAGGTCAGTGTAACGAATGTTTAGGTTGCTGTGTTGGATGCTCAGCTTGTTCCATTAAGGTGACCTCAAGGGTCATCTTCCCTTCCTTTCCCACAAAAACCCCCCTTTCCCTTTGGTCACCAATGACTATATGGGGAGTTGGGGAGATCCAAGTAGCTGAGCAGAGTAGTAGTATAACACCAATCAAATTAAATATCTAATGCATATTTGCAAAAGCTACATATAGCTGAAGCATGTACAGGAGCTTTAGTTACAATAGGATGTCCTATCCTTTTCTTTACCCGTCTTCAGATAATTCTCATTTGAGAGCAGTGTCTTTATAATACAAAGATGGTATGAAATTACTTAGAAATTGAAGTTTAAGGTGCCATGCTTTATCATGGCACCTTAACATGAAAAATGTTTCCCAGGTCCAGAGATAGTGAATATTATGAAGAGTTAAACCAAGGTCACAGGGAATTCAAGATATTAAGAGCTATGCCAGGTCAGAAATGACTCCAGGTTTTTTAACAACAGAACAGATCTCAGGGCTGGTAGAAATGTCTGCCTAGTCATTTTGGGACAGTGGCTGAAACGTAACTGCAGTACGCTGCTGTCTGGGAGCAGCACTCTGAAAGTAACAGAGGCAGCTGTGAGAAGGAGAGCTGCTGTCTGCTTTGGTTTTGCTTTCTGAGCAGAGTGACATGAGATATAAGAATTTATCTATTTTTTTTCTTCTTAGTTTAATTCTTAAACGTAGTGACTTGGGGGGACAGAGCATCAATCTGAAATTCAGAGTTGGTGTCATCTTCCTGCTCCTGTCCCAGCACCTCCAACGTAAATGATTTTTGCACACTGTGTTTTGAAATGAGCACCGATACCAGTTCCTTCATGTTCTGTTCCGGGTGTGTGCCAGTTCACTATAGCCCGAATATGTCGCTCTCTTTCTTTGCTTGATTCAGGAACAAAGAGGAGCAAGGGGTACCAGTGCATGCAGGGAGGAGATAGTGGAGATAATGAGATAATGATACAGAGGAACCTTACGTAATCTTTGCATTTCAATTTCCTGAGGTGTTGTGTTTGTTGGTTTATTTTTATTTATTTACTTACTTATTTATTTTCCAGCTGAATGCTCCAGGAACCATTTCAGGTTGTGTTTTGGATCAAGTAGGCGTTCGAGTGCCTGGTGAGAGAGAGGAGACAGCAGCTGGGAACAGGCAGACCAGGTAAAAAGCCTCAGCCCGGCCTGGTAAGCACAGTCAGCCCTGGGGTCTCTGCCGTGTGAGGCGCAGCCTCCCTGCTTTGAACACCGAGCGAGGCACGCCTGTGCTTCTTGGCACTGGGGAAGGCGGCCAGGGGACAACATTTTGGGCCTTAAGAGCAGACTGCTCACATTTTCCCCGTAACCCAACCTCCAAATGATGGAAGACGTGGCACATCTTAGCACAGAAGGAAGCGGTCCTTAGGGGCGGCTGAGGCAGGGTAACCGAGGTAGCACCGGGCTCTATGGGTGGCACCATACACCAGCGCTGGCAGACCGCGAGCCCTGTGGGAGCACCGCTCCTCCTCATCGGCCCCAATCAGCCTGTCGCCGCGCTGCCCACGGGCCCGGGCTCTCCCCTGCGAGGGCCTTTCACAGCCCTTACCCGGGAAAGGCACCCGGCCTGCGGAAAAGCCTCGACAGCGATACAGCGATAGTGGAGGATGCTTCTGCGGCAGCTGACATCTGCCCGCGGGGATGGCAGCTTTTGTAGGGAGGGAAGGAAGCCGACGGCACAGCGAAACCCGGAGCCGTTCTGTGTAAGGCAAGGCCCTGCTTGTAGGGCGGCCACACAGCCCGGAGGGTCTCCATGCCTCGGCTCCGGGGCGGGACGCAGCTTTCCGCCCCGCACGGGTGCGTGCCCGCACCGCAGCCGCCCCAACGCGGCCTAACGCCGAGCGGGGAGGCGGGCCCACCGCCGCAGCTGGCACCTCCGGCAGCCTATCGCGGCGCTCCCTTTCGATCGCTTCGTCCAATCGGGAACGGCGGAATGGAGTGGGGGCGCCAAAGACCCTGAGTGAATAAAACACTCGGGGGCCCGTGGGAGGAGAGGGGCGGGGACGGAGCTTTGACGGGAAGCGCCGCGCGGCCATCCCAGGGCAGAGCGACGGGAAGGGCGGCCAATGGGCGGCAGGGGTGGGCGTGGCGGACGGCGGGGACGGGANCGGCGCAGGTGGAGCCGGCAGGGGCGGCCGCGAGGGCCCGGCGGCGGGCGACAGGGAAGAGCGCGGAGCTCTCGGAGCCCCCGGCCCCGCGGAGCGGCCCCCGGCGCTTCCTGCTGCTCCGCCACCGCCTGCCCGAACCCTCCTCCGGGCCGAGGGTCCCCCGGTGCCTCCCGGCCCGCGCTGCTCTGTAACGGCCCCGGCCCGGCGGGGTGCCCACAGCGTGCGGGAATCGTGCGGGGCCGAGGCGCTCGGTGCGAGCTGTTGTTGGAGCGGCCGCTGAGGTGAGGATCGCGTCTGCCCACCTGGGAGCGCGGCTCTCGGCTTCCTGCACCGAGCGGCTGCACAATGGGAGCTGTTATCGGGCAGAAGGCGGCGGGGATGGGCGAGCGACAGCGTGCGGCTGCGGCCGGACGGAGCCCGCGCCGCGGGCGGGAGCGACCCGGCTTCGTTTTCGGGTGCTGAGGAAGGGTTAAACACGGCTTCTGTCTGGAATGTGCTTAACTCGTTTTATTGCACCGATAGAAACGAGCGACGTGGTGCGTCTCTCAGAGGAGAGCGGCAGCCCTGCTCTGAAGCTCCCTCGGTCCGGTGGATTTATGTAACCTGCTCCTTAGTGCTTCGTGAAATGATAAGGGAGCTCTCGTTCTGATTCCTATTCAACGTCTGTGTCACTGCGTTATCAAGGGTTTTGTCAGTGCTTCTCGGGCCGGCTGCCTGCGGAGATGCTTGTAACCACCTCAGTGTCCAGCTGTCATGTCGCTGGCGTTGGCTTTGTGGTTTTCATTTCTGTCTTGCCTCTCCAGCTAGGGTCCGGCATGGGAGGGTGAGACGGAAGGCACAGTCATTCTGCTTGGCTATAGTGCTGCCCCAGCTATGGCTTGTCGAAAAAGTGTAAATATTTAAGTGGATTTCTGACTCATCACTTCTATTTGACTTATTGATCTCTGGTTACTCCTAACACGCTCTCTACGATTATGCAGAAGTTAATAGTTACCATAGAGAAAGAGTATTGTTTTTCTGCTCATTACTGTGTTTTCCATTTCTTCATCTCTTGGCAATTGTCTGTGGAAATGTTGCTTTTTTTTTTTTCCTAGCAAAATCTCATGGAAGGAATACAAAATATAATGTGAACAAAGTCAGAAGGAACGAATCTGAGATGTGTTCATCCTTGCCCATGGTTCTTAAGTTGTTTTGATAGCCTGGGTTATGCGACGGTAACTGTTTCATCTGTAGCTGAGTAAGGTGTTGGTTTTAAGCCTCAGTGAAAACTCTGATGTGTACAGCTCCAAACATAACACATCAAAGAACTTTTTTTTTTTTTTTTTTTTGCTTTCTAAAATCCAAAGAAGAAATGCAATTCAAATAAAACATTTAAATCCTTATTAGCTGAAAACTTATTTTTCAGCCTGGGAATGACTTCCCTGCGCTTTGTACTGCACTCAAATGTGTGGAAAATGAAGGTGCAGCAAACAAACCAACCAGCCACGCTGGGCTCTCAGAACTTGCAAGTCTCCCAGTATTACGCTTGGTAGTGTGGTTTAGCTGCATGGTGTTGGAATGATATTTTAAGTACTTTTCTTTTTCCAGTAATGAGAGTGGTGGGTGAAAAGCTTGCTGAAGTAACAGTAAAAATCCACGGAAAAGTACTTACCTCCCCAGTAATGGGGAATAGAAGGAATACATACTGTTGTGCAGTGTTAATCATGTGCTCTTAACTGCTTGCTTCAGCACTCCTCAGGGTTCTTGAATTCTGCCTGTAGCTGGCTTTATTTTGCTACTACTGTTGGTGAAGCTGCATAATATAAAAATAAGCCAATAATAATAAATTAAAAAAAACCAACACCAAAGCACCAAATTGTCCTGATGTTATAGAAAAGTAAGTCTTCTGACTCTGGAAATGATGCTCCGCAGAACCTTGATGGTGAGAGATGCTTGTGGCAGCCTGAGCTCATGCAATTGCACTCATCTGACACTCCGACCTGGTAATTTTTTTCTTTTTTAGAGTAGACTGGATGTAATTCTAGTAGTTTATTAAGCAAGCTTGGTTTAAGCTTACGTGAAATTGGGGCTTTAATTTTGCTTTTGAAGTTCCTTGATCAGCAAAAACATTGAAATTATAGGTAGTTGTTCAATCCAGGGATCTTTATTTTACTGAGTGAGATCAGTGCCTGTTGCCTTTCTTTCTCTGTAGCTTCACCAAGCGTGAACTGGATCGCTGTAAAGCTTCTCATGCATCCTCTGGGGCATTGCCACCAGAGCAGATGTCTCTGGCAGTACTTTCACCAAAAAATTACTCTTTTGTTGCTCCCTCTTTGCTGATCCAGCTGAAAATGGTGGCACATAAAAATATACAAACTTCATTGGGATCAGCCGCCTGAACAGGCAGGCTGACTGTGTTACTGTGCAAATGTTATGCCTGTATGGGGGAAGAGGTTGTGACCTCTTTTCTGAAGCAGCTCTCCTAGGTTTGCCTAAGCTCGTCTAGAAACTTGGCAGTTTAAACTTGGGCTGTGGTGGATCAGCCTCCTTCCTGTCTATGCATCTTTTCATACTGCCACAGGAGTCTTTGTGTCTAGGAGTTCAAGTCCGGGAGTTAAATCAAGCTGGTGTAATGAACTGCTTCTTACTTTGTTAGATTTTGGCTGGATCGTGTTTCTGACCATTGGGGTGGGTGAAGATGGCAGTGGGAGGTGGGACTGCATCTTGATTTAAATTTGCTTGGGGATTTTTTGGGACAGTTCTGTCAAATCAACTGGATTAGCAAAATTATTTTATGTTGGCTTGGCTGATGAAAACTCAAACTGGAAAAAGTTCTTCAGTTTTTCCCAGTGATGCGTAGATATGGGCGGTGGTGGCAGCAGCAGTGAGGGGAAGAGCTGCAGTTTCAGTGACACAGCTGTGCCTGGGAGTGGATATGCTCATCTCAGCTGTGGGATCCATCAATTAGCCATTTTGATGTTCTTTACAGTGTGTAGTGAAGGCAGATGATGCATCGGGAATGAGAACTTTCCTAACAAGATCAGGGGTTTATTCCACCGTGCAGGAGGCAGCACTCTTCCTTTTTTCATTGACTAAGATTTGTATCGATAAACTCTCAAGCATTAATAGACTGCCATCAATCAGAAGTACAAATGGCATCATGTCATGTTAACTGCTTCTACGCATCCATCCAGAATCCTTTTAACTGTGTTGGAGGAGGTAGGTCTTTGAGAACTGCAGTTGCATCACTCAGCATTTGTCCCTGCTGAGCCATTCGTTGCAGAGTTGTGGTGTTCCGTAGTCACCGAACCTATTGTTTCTGGTAGTGATTTTTGCACGTACATCTTCTTTTTGTGCAGTGTTGTGACTGGAAGGGTGCCAGGATAAATGGTTTGTGTAGAGATGCGGACTGACCGAGGATTGGGAATGCCAAACTGTGGAGGTTCTCTTGAAGAAAAAGTGAAGCCACGTGTATCAGAGTTCGGAGTCAGGAGCAAGTTCTAGGCTTCCTTGAGTGCCCAAGCTGTAGGATTCTTGGGTTTTGATGTTGAAGCCAGACCCAAAATTCTTATCCTTCTAAGTGAAATGCTATTTTCAGGTGTTTTAAAGCTTTGACCATAGTGTTTGGACTTTTTCTGGTTGCCCTTCCTTCTATAGGAAACATCCACTTGATGAATTGGTTTTATGAGCATTACTCTTTAATAAGGTCCCTGGGCACACACGAAGATGAATCAGAGTGGCTTGTTATAGGTACTTGGTTAGTGGCTTCTTTACTGGACACAGATCTAGGAGATACCAAGGCTCTAAAGACAAAAAAGAAAAAAAAGTAAAAACAAACTGATAGGCCTGGCCAGAAATATTTCTGCTGTACACTAACTGTTCTTACTCTGAATATGTCCACTTCTGTTTTGTTTATTTCTTTCTAAGGCAGGAAAAAAACCAACAAACTTGAAAGCTCTCTCTTCTGCTTTTAATATTGTTTAAGCATGATCAACTCAGTTCCAGTCCGGGCTTTCTTCTGGGCAGTGAACTGATTCTAGTGCATTAAAAAAGCCTTGTCTCGGAGGTGCTCTGACGTTCCCAAGGCTTGCAGTTGGCTGCTGGGCACTGCACACATAGCTACCAAGCTTGGAGTTGCTCGTTTTGCCTTGCGAGCGAACGCTTCATAGCTTCAAACTCCCAGGTCTTGGGTTTGCTGATAGCTCTGTGTTGATTTTAGGTTTTGAGTGAGGGTAGTTCGCTTTCGAGGGCGTTAATTCATCAACTGTTAAAGCGAAAATCTGGAGGGGTGTGGGAGTTGGTTCCTGGTACAGAGGGATGGCATGGATAGAAGCTGGGTTGGCAGTTGCAGACAGCCAGTTCTAAACTTCTAGTAGCTGATGGTAAAAGCGTTGGGCTTGTGGTTTATTTTGTCTGCATGATATGGGAGGAAAGAAAAGTATTTACCTTCCTTTTGGTGTCCTTAACAGAAATCATCCAGTTTTGTTCTTGATGTTTTTCCCTGGAGCTTGGACAGTTTGTTTTGTAGAAACTTTACTGCTTCCTTTGCTTTTTACTCCAATATTTGTTTCTTGCTCAAACTATCAACCTAAGTTCAGTGGATAATACTCACAGGGTACTCTTGCTCATCAGACATGGGGTGATACCCACTTGTAACTGCTGCTGAGCCATCTCAACAGGGAGAGGGAAGAATTTGCGGCCTTCTCCTCTGATGTGGATATGTGGAGAGCTTTACTAATATGCTTTTAAGCATGTCCTTTTTTTTTTTTTCTTTTTTAAGGCTGGTTATTTTGTTGTCAAAGAGTGCTTAATGTGATCTTTCTGCTGTCCAGTAGTGAATTATTGATAGTCTTGTTAACGGTTTAATTGTTTTTAGATTTATAGATAAATAGAATTAACTGTCTTCTGTTATTTTTTCTTGTTATTATTTTGTGCTGGATGAGGGGATGCTGGATTGAGGGGATGGAGGGGGCAGTTTGTTTCAAATGTGTGTCAGCCATGTACTGTGCATGGATTTTCCTGTGTAAAGAAAGCCCATTAAGAAGCTGCTAGGTCTGTGCAGCTGGTCAGCCCAGAGGAGAGTCAGCCTCATGCAGGCAGGTGGAGGGCTGCAATTTAATCAGCCACTAACTTTCTGTTCAGGTGTTAATCCATATCCTTCTGTAAAGTACTTGTCGTTGTAACAGCCTTTTCATATCTGATTACATATTCTATATTTAAGCTGTGTTTTGGATTTAATATATGCAATCAACAAATAGAAGGCAGTCTGAGTGCTGCATAAAACTCTCTGGATGCCCTTTGGTTAAAGGCCTGGTGTTACTGTAAAATCTGGACTGCTTATCATTTTGTTTACCTGTAGGGTAATAGGGTTATACAGGATCTGTTTTCTCTTTAGGCTTTGATTTCTTTGGGTAAATTCTGAAATGGTCTGGGGGCTTCTCTACAAGTTTGGGAGGAGCGAGATGGTCTCTGTGTCAGGTCATTGCTGTGCTGTCCCCAGGAGCAGTGGCACATTGAGGATTTGTAGGATTTCCCTCGGCCCTTTACCAATCTGAATACTTTCTAACTTTGATTTTCATGAGAAGTGCTTAGAGTCCAAGAGCTTTCTGAATAGAGTCACCCTGATTTTTCTTCTCATCAATACTGCAGTACGGAAGTTTGTGGCTGCTCAAAGGCATAAAGGAAAAGCTTGTGAGATTGATTTGGCACAAACTTCAACAGCCAAAATATCTATTTGCTGCACAAATAGTGCAGTAGGATATGCTTCTTTAAAGAAGTGTGTGCATAATATTACGTGACAATTTTCCTTGTTCTTTCAAGTACAGAATTCTTGCTGCAGAAATGCTGATTTCTGCTTGAATGTGCTGTCTTCATTAGCTGTAGACCTAAGTGTAATACAATTTCATGTTGGTTACCTCACATTTCTGATGTAGTTCTGTACTTCAGTTTTACTTTGGGATGTGATCAGTTTTTCTCTGTATAATTCTTGATTTGGTCTTCATTTGCTTTGCATACAGGAGGTCATTCCCAAAGTAGTTTGAGCACCCAGACAGCTTGTGGTATTTTGCCCGTAGGCAAACTGGAGATGTAATGTCTGCCTACACTATTTGTTGACTTTTAGCTGAGGACCCATTTCTGCACAT
The DNA here is from genome assembly GCA_013399175.1 of Odontophorus gujanensis. Taxonomy (NCBI): domain Eukaryota; kingdom Metazoa; phylum Chordata; class Aves; order Galliformes; family Odontophoridae; genus Odontophorus; species Odontophorus gujanensis. Next base: position 12,492 of record VXAB01013346.1, read on the forward strand.
CTTATAGAGTAAACAGTATTTGTCATTCAAGTGAAAAACAATTTGGCTCCAGCCGATTGAAATTTAGCAGTTGTGAAATTGGTGTTTTAATGCTGTAGGTTTACTACTCCTTCTCCTCCTGTTTGAGGCGGGCAGTGCTGGGACATACAGATACACTGAATGCCGTGAGGTCCTCTGAGGTCTTGCACTTGTCACACAACTGCTAAGGGTGATAAATAAGTTGATCAAAACAATGTGTGGTGTTCTTTGTTTTTTTTTTTATGAAATCCAGGGCAAAAATCTGAGTCAGTCTTAATTTCCTTATTCCTCAATTTCCTGTTTAAATTTCCTAATAATGAGCTGCAGGGCTTTGCTAGGAACCAGCATGTTCACTTGGTAGGACAAAAAGATTTTCCACAAAACAGCTTGCCTTCTCCTATTGAATGTTGTGTCCGATCTGCAGGAGTTTGGCTGTCTGGACGGTTTATTACCATCCATCTCTTGTGTTTCAGAAAAAAACTGCAGAGTGAGGAAATTTGGGAGTTGTGATGTATGCTGGAATTGTCCAAGATGTTAGACTGGCTGATCTCTGGTCTTGCTTGCTGATGGCTAAGCTGCTTGCCCAGCTGGATTTCCGCTCTAGAGTATAACTCAAATATGTCCCGGGATCCTTTCTTAAAACAATTCTTGTCCAAAATGTGTTTCTTTTGCTTTGGTCAGATTTGCTTTCCACATCATTTTTTTTGTTGTTTTTGTAGTTCTCACTCTGCTTTTCAGGTAAGGCCCTGAGTGGTTAGTAAGGACCCGCATTAATGTTGTTCCTTTATGCATGAGAGTTGTAGGAACTCAGCTTAATTAAATTTTTTTTTTTCTTTTCTCTTTTCAGGTTTGTTTTCAACAGGATCAGTTCCCTGTTTCCACTTCTGCAAGCACTAGTACTGGAGCTGTGGGTGGGGGTGACAGCACGGAGGGGCTGTGCTGTTGCTAAAAGGAAGTGACACGGATCCGGTGCGTACTGCCCATGGGGCTGTGAGCTGGCTTCTTCTGGAAGTGGTCCTGCCTGCCTCATCCTCACCAGGGCCCACCCGAGGTGAAGATTGTGCATTCAGCAGCTCTTCCCTTGAAGTTTCTTCCAAATGCGTAAGTGATGCCTGCATAGGAGAGAGGCCACTTATAACTTGGTACAGGTAATGAAGCTTGTGTGCCTCTTCAAGTAGGGTGGATGTAGCTCTGTTCTTGTGGGCAACCAACTACTGGTTGTCTCGCCGTAGGACATAGGTTTCATTGATGAGAACACATCTCATAAAATTATTATAGTGCTCATGACTGCACACCATTATCATACCTGTTACTCGTACATAGCAAGATGTTATCTGAACTAGCAGAGTTCTATTGATAGCCTTCCTCTTTGTTCCCACTACAGTGTATCACAATCCATTGACTTGCATAATAGCCTTAGAAGTAAGAATTTCTGCCAGTGAAGGTTGTGCAGCCCTTTGCTCACAGGTGAATAGGAGTAATTGCATTGAATATCTTGTGGTGGTTTTTTTTTTTTTTACAGCATTAGGTCCCATGGGAAGTGGAACTGGTTGGAGTAGACAGAATATAGGCAAATGATAAGATAATTGGTGATTGTGATGATACAGTTATACCTTGCGAGTGATGATGTTACTATAGTGGGGGAAAAAATATCTGGTTTCCAGATCTTCCTACCTTTACATCTCCAGTAATGAATGGAAAGCAATTTCTTGAAGGAGCTAGCAATGGGCTTAGTTTTTTGCTTTTTGTTTCCATCACATACATGATTGCCTCTGGCTCCAGTTTTATCTGGAAATGTACAAACATGCTTATTCCAATCTCCTTAATGTGGCTTTTACATAAACGATTGCTTGTTACTCAGTTTGCTGCTTTGGTGTTTGGTTTGGATAAATTCTACATAAGCTCCCTTTCTCTTTTCAAATGTAGTCTTTCAGCTTTCCTAATGCATGTTGCTGTGCTGTAAAACCTATCATATGGATAAAAACTGATTAGTTGCAACTGTGTGCCTTTTAGCTTTGTGAAATAACTAATGATTTATTTACTCATCTATCTGAGAGGGCATTACATCCGGTCTAGTTCTGTACGAAGAGATACTAGATCAATCTGCTGTGAATTGCTGTCCCAGTTTCTTCAGTGGGAAGGTCTGGCATCTGCCAGCCTTACGTCATATCACCCCCACATCCTGAGGACTGCTGTTTTGTGTTAGGTGTAAAATAGCTGCAGCTGCTATGCTTGGAAATTCTGGTTGGCATTACTTCCACCTTCCAGGGCTTGTTTTCAGATATACTTAGTTACATTTTGGAATATCACAGCACTATAGGTTTTTTGCACTGTATGTTCCTTGGTTTACCATGTGGTGCAATGTTTGCAAGGCAGGTATGGCTGGCAGGACCTGCAACAATACTGTCCTAAAGCTACAGGCGTAATTCTTGGGACATACTGTTTACAGAAAGTGAGGAATGGTGCCAGTATGAAGTATGCTGGGAATTGCTTCTCCAGGCAGCTGTTTTCATGACTCTGTGACTAGCTCTTCCACTCAGCACTTAATAGCTTTTCAAACCATAAGTGGGCAGTTTGTTGAATCCTGCTCTTCGCTCTCCCCTCCTTATAGGCACATCAGAATGATTGAAAACAGTTATTAATGTAGGAAGGTAGCAAGGGTTGTGGTAAACATGTCATAGTCACTATATCAGGTGCTGCTAATGAGTATTGTTCAACTAAGTCTAGTTGGTTTTGTGTGCTTTTGTTTTATAAGGATGTGATGTTCTCCTAGTAATTGTGGTGGGGAGTGTACTGACTGACATTAATCTCGTTCATGGTTAGGTGCTAAAGCAAACGGCATTGTTTTGTTCAGTTAGGTATTCTGTAGTTCTGTGGTTATTTTGGGCATCTAATCATCTGCTGTTTTAAGTTTAGAAGTGGGCTACAGGTATTCCTGGATTTCCTAATTCTTTTTTTTTTCCCCATCCAATTTGTAAATTCTTACTCTTTCCTAAGGATAGGAACTCATGTCCCCTCACCACCCTTATGAGACCCAGTAACATTTGCAACAAACTTAAGCAAGAGAAATGTCACTAATACATGTTGCTTTCTTGCAGTTATTTCTCTAGCAGAGTTGGGGTCATTTAAGGTCGGATACTTGGCATATGTGTTCAGTGGCTGATTATGCTGTAATAGGGTTCTTTATGGTCTTGTCCAGAGCAAAGTTAAGGAAGCTCTTCACGAACCTGCAAATTTTTTTATGACTTGTGTTTCTTGGAACCAAAGTATCATTTACTGTTTATCTGAAAGGTGTCACAGTATTTCCTTTTAACATACTTGAAATTCTCCTTTTATTTTGTAGTCAGTCTGTATAGCCTATAAGCAGGTGGCAGAACTTTTCTTCAGCTGTAACCAGTAGAACATCTTGATATCTAAAATGCAAGTCAAGCAAGAGGAGAGGCAGAACAGCAGCAGGCTGTATAATTTTGTTCCATCAGTTAAATAAATCCAAATCTGATTCAAAACTGAGTTATTGTGAGGAATGTTCAAGAAGAATGTGAAGGTTGTGAAGAAGTTTGGAGAAAATCACAAATGCTTCCGACATGAACTGTTAGGTTCCTGGCATGCCAGCCTCAGTTGAGAGTCATGCTTTGTTTTTTGTTTTGATACATAATGGAAAGTTATGCACAAAAGAATGTCATGAAAAGCGTATTTACTGCTCAGTGTAGCAAATAAGGTTTTGAGAACTGTCTCTAATTTATGCTCTATGGTTAAGGTGGCATGCCAAGTTGGAAGATGTTTATAATCCTTGGGATTTATGGTTGCAAACCTCATTTGAAGTTTATAACCATTCTGTAGTTCATAGGTTGTTCTTTCTGAAATCTGCTGTAGTAAGTGTGGGAGCCGCTATATGAGGCAGTAGTATGGTGTTCACAGGAACAGCCCTGGATGTGAGCTCTAAGCTCAATACTGGATTTCCCCTGCAAATTCAGTTGGTGAACAAATACATCTTATCCCGGCAGTGATGCTACTGATGATGTCCAAGGGAGGCACTAGTTAGCTCGCATTATTTTTAGCCTATTTGTCACCACTGAAGGAGGAGAGCTCTTTGATTGTGTGCTTCTGCAGCATCCTAGTGTTTGACTCCTTGGTAAACCATAACCATTCATTGAACCATCAGGAAACTAAACCAGGGAAAAAGCAAATCTTTTGTGCTGGTGTGGTGAGCTGAATCAAGAAGATTGCTCGCAGCTGGTGGTTAAAGCTGGCTCTTATGTAGAGCTGGCACGCTGCTTATTTTGGAGATGGTAGTGGAGTGAGAAGGTTGTTTGTGCTCTGGGAGGGAAGTTGTGCAAAGCAGCGAACAAAGAAGGAATTGCCTGTGGAAACGGTATGTATTTCAGCTTTTCATGAGGAGGAAGTGTTTTATGTCATCATTTTGAGGATGTTCCTCATTGCAGAAAATAGTACAGAATTCGCTGGACTTTGGAGTTAGGAAAGGGCAAGTGTGGCCTTCAAGCTGTTTAGCAAGGCACTGATCTGATGGACGAGAGGAGAGTGGTGGTACTGGGGATTGTCTCAAAGACTGGGCAGGGGCTTTTTTTGTGCCTTTTTTATGTATGGTTATTACTCTGTTCCTTGTCTTAAGAGTTTTTGGTTTTGAATGTGGCTTCATTAGTCATAGGGATGTCAGGTGTGCAGCTGCCAGCATTGAGGAGATTGGCCTGGTGCCACAGCTGCTCAGCCATGGCTAAAGCCAGCAGGTTTGGGGCTTGCATGGAAGCAAGTAGCTTAGAGAACTTGTGTTACACAAAACCTCTAGCAGTAGCAAACCTGGGCCCTGAGAGGAAAGAAGTTATTGCTTTTAGGTCCTTAATGTCCATTGCTGCCTGTCATTCTCTGTGCTTCTGAGGAAATGGAAGAGCCTTTTGTCTGTGTGCCTGGGAAACCTCATTTATTTTGGGAACTGCTTCTTAAAATGCCAAGCTCAATGAGCATTGATTTTTGAGACATGTTGTAGTGGAACAAGTGCTTTATATGTATGAGTGTTTGAAATTTTTTAATTTATCAGCTTCTGTTTCCAGAAAGACTGAATCGGATCTGGTAGGTTTTGTATTTCTGTGCTTCAAACCCCTGTGCATGAAGGTGCAGCCACTTGCTGTAACTGCTCAGTACAGTCTGTAAAATGCTGTGTTTTACTTCTTAAAGGTGTCTTATTATATTCAAGCAACTCAGTATTTTTTGCACTGCTATAAGGCACCAAGTCAGTACGTATTCACAGTGAGCCCTACTTACCTTTCTGGCAAAAGGCTGTAGCAGTGCCAGGTGCCATGCTGGGACTGGGGGTGCTGTCAGAGCTGAGTCCCCAGGGCAGCTTTGCTTGAAGTACAAAATTCCTGACAAAATGAACTTGAACCAACCTGTGCAAGGAGACCTGAAGTACAGCTGAACTCGATTCTGTTTAAAAATACATTGCATAGACCAGCTATTACGAGGTAAACACCTTTGTATTTGTGGAAGAGCTGAAGAATTTTAGTCATGAAAGCAATGTAGTATGATTATAGACTCAGAAACTCTTATTTGGGAAGGAGGAAGTGTTTAATTTCAGTTTGCTCCCTCCAACTTTCTGTAATGCTCCATGCTGACAAATGCCAAGTTGAGTCATTGCTTTTAAAAGTTATTTCCAAGTAAACCTGCACTATACCTGTGGCTTAGCAGAAGAAACTGAATATTAAGTGCTTTTTGCCTGTTTTCCTGGTGCAGATGGCTACTGTGTTTACTCAACTGTACTTCAGCGCTTGATCCTTAACAGTTGTGTGAAATTTTCCCACTGTTAGTTGGCACTCTTTTTTTCTTTAAGGAGTGGTGATTGAGCATTGCTGAATGCCAGTCTGACTTTCCAAATAGGCAGCAAACAGCAGAGTTGAAAATATGTGGTTTCTCAGTTTGTTTCACTTCATGTGGATGGCTGATGTAGAAAAATGTTAATTGGTTAATATACACTTTGTTTTTATTAGGAGTCTGGTTTTGCCCCAAACCTCCCAGCATAACTGTTGCAGGTTCAATTTCTTTGTGTGTGCCATTAGATGGCAACTATATACGCCATTATGAAGTCCACGTGTTCTTGCTATTTAAACGCTGTCATTTATTCTTGCTCTGTGCTTTAAAAGCCTCTGCGTCTGTTAGTGCTCATAACTTACTAATAGGACATTATTTGAGCTTGAGTTGCAGCAGCAAGGATCAATTCTGAGAAGGGAGTGTATGCTTTTCTCTCTGTTCCTTTGTTCTGGTATGTGGCACCAAGGGAGCACATGATTTGCTGTGGCACAGCTATGAGTTAGCTCTTTTTTGCCTAGCAGAGTTGTCAATTTTTCTATATGTTAATACCGTGAAGGAGATCTGCTAAATTCTATGTGTTGGATAAATGTTACTTTGTGCTGGAAATAATGAGGGTTATTCGTGCAATGATGTCTTCAGAAGTGGATCTTCTGGTGTTTCTACCAAAACTCTACCCATTTTTCTAATAGCTTATGAATCTGTATGTATCAAAAGCTGTATCAGTCCTAAGCAAAACAGAATCCCTTGTCCCATCCCTGTTCTGCTAGAAACAAAGATCAAAATTCTTTCTGAATTTGGCAAGTAGCTCTTGCATTGCTTTTTATTTTTAATGTGACTTAATACCCTCATCTTTGCAAAATAGATTGGATGTGGGCAGTGGGGCACTCCTGATAGGTGCTAGGGTGAGCTGCCTCACAGTGAGCCGTGAGACTGCTGCTCAGAGAGTCCTGTAGTATCTACAGGACCTTGGGATAGCTGCAGAGAAGTCTGAGCCTGGGGAGGACAATAAATAATGGATGTCTTTGAGCAGTGTTTGATACAAAGGAGATGTTATGGTAATGAAAGCGATTGATAATCCAGGTTCTTTGTTGTGACGTCCTCCCTCCTGCAATGATTATTTATGTAACTCCTCTAATTTTCTGGAATAATAGTGAAAGTGAATTGCCCATGAGCTGTCTTCAGTCTGGGTAGTTCTCCAATTTGTTTAGCTCTGGCATTTCCTTCAGATTCTGACTTTGCAATTTGTTTTGATACTCCTTCTCTCAGGACAGGCTGTTCACTATGAATGTGAGCAGGTTTGTTTCAAAGTGAAACTTCTAATAGAAATTAAAATGGGAAAAAGACTGAGGATCTTCAAAGTGAAAAATGTATATTAGCAGTAACACTGAAGACTTTTGGAAAGCCTTGATTGATTTTTGTAATAGTTTGGATGAAGTCTGCCTTCTTGAAGTGGACATTGAAGTATGTTTTTTTTATTCCTAATCATTTCATAAAACTTGAGCATGAATAAAATTCATTTTCTCCCTTTCGAACTCAGTTCTTCATAATTCTTCAAATGGGGAAGCTTAAGAGTTAGAAACTTCTGAAAAACTTTAAAGTTCTTATCTTGGAAAACTTCTACCTGGATATGGCTTCCAGTTCTTGTTGCACAGGTGCTTTTGAAAGGGCTTGCTGCTGCTGCACATTGAAGCTCAGGTGCTGATTTCTGGGCCGTTGAGGCTGCCACAGCCTCTAGGTTATCAGATTAGTTTATGCAGGTGAAGGTCTTCCTGCAAAAGCCTTGGAGGACTGGGTTGTCTCAGTGTGCTGTTGTTGTTTGTTGAAGTGGTTTATTTTATTAGCACAGAAATGATGTCTGCACCTAGGTAGTATCAGCAGTAGGAGTGAGGGGTTGTGTTACTTGAGACATACTGCTGTTAGAAGTGTGTTTTACCTTGTGGCTCTCACCTAAGCTTCCTTAAGCAAGGATCCTGGAGCAGGCGTATGTTTCTATGATCTTTTTTTTCCTCCCACGATCTTACTTTAAGTTTGATCTTTATTAATTTTCAGGTGTTAAAAAGCATGCTCTTTCTTCAAGGTGAAAGGTGTGTCTGAAAGGCACTTGAAGGAGGAAAAAAATATATAAGAAATTAAGTAATTAGATGTTACCAGCAGGCAGTGAGGACTGTCTATTCTAAATAGAAGAAACTGGCAAAGCTTATGTGGTTTTTTCTTTATGGATGCTGGAGTCATAAGGTCTACCTTGATGCTTTTGAAATCAGTTCCAGATACAGAGGGAGGGGAAGGATTTCACAGTTAGGGTAAGTCACAAGTCTGTAACTTTGTTTTGCAATTAGTTTTGGCACAGTGACTGAAGTGTTCACAGTTAAAACAATTTCTAGTTGTTAGATTAAAACGCATAGACTTCAACACCCAGAAATCCCCTGTTTCTGCAGCTTTGCCGAGAGTGAAGATGAACCTGACAGTGTGATCCTTGGATGCTGGGTGAGCTGGTGAATAACAATGACTGAAAATGGGTAGTGCTTTTCAACTCAGAGAACTTAAATTGTGAAGCTGTGTCTGTAGCAACCCTTCCTCTAAAGACAATTTCCGTGCAGTTGCTAGGAGAACATTGGGTCAGCTGGTAGTGGCGGAGATGGAAAATTGGCCATTTCCAGTTTCTCTCCTGAGCCTCAACTCTGCTGGGACTGTGGTGGTGTTAACCACAAGTGCCAGTCTAAAATGCTTGAAAGACACGTGGTGATTATTTTCCAGTTCTGACTGAGAGAATGAATGCAAGCTGGTGCTCTCAAGAGAGTGTATTTATTAGCAGCCTTGAGAGCTAACCTACTAGTAAATGACATCAAGAGCTTTCAGGAAAAGGGCTTTCTTCTTTGAGTAAGATGATTTTAGGGATCAGAATTTGTCTTAATAGTACTAGCAAGCAAATGTGAGGTCTGTTTCTCTTGATGTGCTTTGTAACCAGTGTCTGGATTATTCCCCATACAGCTTTTAGTGACAAGATAGAACTCGAAGTGAAATAAAAATACTAGCGATAGTGGAAAGAACAGATGTGTCTGGAAATTGAGTAATATACGGATACTGAAATGGTTTTGTGTTTGCTGTCTTTGCATCTAGCACTTTTGGAATAAACGATTCTCCACAAAGTGAGTTTCCCAGTAATATTTGAATCTAAAAGTCCTGTAGACTTGCGAAGGAGGGTCTCCTTGCTTTTGGAGTAACTGGTTGTGGAGGAAGATAGGTATTCACAACTGCTGTTTGTCAAACAGCTGAGGTGTATTTCATCAGTAGAGTGAAAAACTTACTGTATTTATTCACTTTCTCTTCCTTAGTACTTCTAAACTTGAAGGTAATTTGTGTGTCAGGAACGCAAAAGGCTAAATTTCTCACAGGTTTCCTTTTCTTTGTTAAACTAGATGCTTTTCACAGTGTATATTCAAATGAAGAACTGAGACAAGGTCTAGTAATTACTAATAACATAAAGTACCAAGGTCCAGTTATGTACAGGTGTTCACTTAAAGCTGTATTAAAGCAATTTCTACTGCTTTTCTGCCTTAATTATCTTAAGGAAGGCAGACATTGGTTGCTTTGAAACTCTGCATAGTGGTTCAGGTCTTTCAAGGATTTGTGCTAATAACAAATAATAACAGGGGAGAATGTTACCAAAGTACAAAGGAAATTGTGAAATGTGGTTTATGGTTATTGATGTGTAATGTGCTAAACTTTGTTAGTGAAGTCTACCTTGTAGAAAAGCTACTGGTATTAGGGAAAAAAAATTGGTTCTTGTCACAGAATGGTCAAACAAGGACAGTCTTTTAACATTTTGTCCCTTAAGAATTTATGTAGGTCTGCAGAAGCAATTCCTAGTGCTGGCAATATTGCAGTTAACCTCTTGTCAATGATTTGTGTTAGTGCACGTTGATTACAGTGAAACAAAAAGTGGAAGAGATTTTGTCTGCACTGACAAGCTGTAAAAATCCAGATTTTGTTCTCTGTACCAGGGGTACTATTGTATTTTTGGTGCAGTGGAGTGAAAGTCTGAGCTTGCAGACTGTAGGTTGTCCTCTGTGCTTTCTGGGGGAAAAAAATTTCAATTTCAGTTGAGCTTGCTCAGTCTTGGTTTGTGAAACTATTGGTGGTTGCTGTACTTGGAAGCCTGTTGGCTGTGTCAAAAACAGCCAGCTGTTAGTGCAGGGCTCAAATTTATGTTTAAAACAGATTTCTCTCTTTATTAATTGTTTTGTGTGGTGTTTTGTTTTGGTTTTTTTTCTCCTACTGGCCCTTAGTAATGCCTAAATATAGTCAATACTTTGGGGATTTTCTCTGGGTTGCTGAGCAATAGATGCGAAGTCAACTCATATTCTGCAAGGTCTATTAGCTGGTGCTTATTACTGTGCCTCCGGACCAGTGATGCTTGCAGGTCCCAGCTGGGCTGAGGAGGCAGTGCAGCTGCTCTCTAAGCTCCGTGTGGAATTACACTTTCCACCCAGAACTGGTTCTGCGCAGAGCAGGCGTGTGTGCCATGGTACTGCTCTGCTGTGCAGCTCCAGGCATGGCACAGAGGTGCTGCATTTTGTAGAGCAGCTCACACTGTCTTTTCACTGGGCTTTTTGCAGGAGGTGGGGAAAGCAAGAGGTGTTGCACAAGCACTAGACCCTGGCTAGCTGCTGAGCAGTGGGCTGTACTGGGCCCAAGGCAGGAGGAAGGTTATGAGGAGGTTCTGGTTCTGAGGCTCTGAGGATGTTAAGGGCAGTGGCTCTGAGCTGATACTGCTTGGGTGGGTCCCAGGCTTTGTTGCAAGGGATAATGCTGCTATAGCTCGGCCTGCCTTTGTCCTAGGTAATGGGAGTCTGTCTCTTTGTATTGATTCAGTCGGCAAAAGCTGGGCTGCCTAGAAGTGTGTGCCGAGCTGACTGAGTTATCCACTCTTAGGTACTGCAGCTGCTGTAACTTTTTTTTCTTCTCTATTTGGAGAAAGCAAAGCAAACTTTGCATTGTGATGTCTCCTGTTCATCCCAATGGACAGAGTTGGAAAGGAATAATATCTTCTTAACAGTGGAGCATAGCATTCATTCCTGTAGTTTTATAAAACTCTCTGCTGTGACATATGTACTTTAGCACATCTCCAGTTAAATTAATCTGCTTCTAGTATACTCTAAAGCTTTTTTATGAAAAAAAAAAAAAGGCAGCAAAGACAAATCCTCAGACTTTCAGTGAAGTGTCTTCTAGTCCAGGATTTGAGTCACAAGTGAAACTATTTAAATAAGAGATCTGTGGGACTTGGAGTACTGATTTGTTCAGATTCAGCACAGCTGGTGCCTCCCTTGTAGTCTCAGGTGTTTGTGATTGAGGCTGGGGTGCAGGTGGTCTTTGCCTGAATGAAGCACATCTCCCCTGCTGGCCTTCATGAAATTTCTTATCAAGATGGTAAGTTGTACAGTTGCCTCATAGCCTGGAATAAGGACTCTTGACACTTGTAGGGTAAGTTATCTTGAAGGTCTAGGTGTTTTGGTAGATGTCCTTAAAGGACCTGACCAGTGGTAGGACTGCGACTTTGTCTTGATTATGAATGCTTGCAAATTGCTTAGAGAGAAGGAAAGTTAGACAAGGTGTGTTAGTTTATGGAAAGGCTTACTACACTGAGTGATGACCTGATTTGGTGAAGAGACTGAATGTGCATTATCTCAGCCTGGGTCTGCCCCCCAGCTCCACTAGGAAGGAGAATGGTGGCAGCTCTGACATGCAGCCAGTCTGTTTCCTGGGGTGCAGACATCTTTACCTGCTCAGTGTTTATCTAAAACAATACCTGCACTGAGTGTTTTCCTTGTTTCCTTTCCTTATGGCAGCATTTCAAACTAAACCAGGAAAGTCTAATTGTGTACCCTTTACTAGGATGCTGAAGTTATAAAATAGATACTATACAGTTTCTTTTGGTGACTGTAACAGAAGCTTGCACAAAGTAGACCTAAAACAGAAAAATTGTGTTTTGTTTGAGGTGTTAATTGAGTTTTCCTTTTTCTTTCGAAACTTCAAAAGTTGTATTTTCCTCTTATGCCCAGGTAAATTATTCCAGTAGCTAGGAGAATGCAAATCTTCATCTAGTATCAAATAACAGCTACTTGATCTAGCAGGAAAGAAAGCAAAAGATGAAAAGAGGTTTGAAGTCTTTGTAATTTAGATTATGAGCAAGTTGTTGCTTAATTTTTTGTTATGTATTTCAGGAGTCAATTGTCCCGAGTATAAGAACTCAATGTGTGTGTTTATGTTGGGATGAAGGGTGGGCAGGACAGGGTTATGTTGTTACAAAGCTTGTTTAAAAAATGTGGAGCTAGAACTGGGCAAAGCTTCAGTGGTAAACATGAAGGTGAGCGTGCTGCTGGTGGCTCTGCCTCTGTCCATACATCCCTTTTGTCTTCTGCAGTTCACCTGGTGCTCAGCTCTCCTCTTGGTATAACTAGTAGCCAGGGTAGTCCCAAAGATGGGAATAGACTTCAGTATTCCTTCTTGTGTGTATGTGATCTTCCTTTTGGGTTGCTGTAATGCATATTGAAATCAGATCACTGTTAGAAGGAGTCTGTGGCCATAACTAGGCCTTTATTACCTAACAGAGCTTCTCAGTTGCTAATATTTGCAGATTTTGCCATTAATTGCTTGGTCCCGGACTTAAGTATGGTAGAAGCAGTGTTAAGCTTAAAGCTAATTTGGGCTGTGCACAAATAGAAATACTTTCTTTCTCTTTCCCCAGTAGGCTCCTGTTTACTTTCTAATCCAATCAGGTGTGCACACAAGTAAACATGTAACCCACTAGAATTTCAGGTGATGCAACTAAATTTATGAATGGTAGATATCTTCTTGTAACTCTGTGAAACTTGTGATTATGGTGATGCTTGTGACAGAAATAATGAGACAGCACGTCGTTATTTGTTTGTTAAATATTTGTATTACAACAGTCAGGGACTTCAGAATACAGAGGGAAGAATGATTTGATTACTGTACGATCCAATTCATTTTCAGTTGAGTAATACAAGAAACCATAATAAATGAGCTCCAAAGTGTTTCCTTTGGTTTTCTGATCAGCTTCTATGGCTGTAACAAGAGCTTCCAAAATGCGAAGCTAACATGAAAATCCGTGGAGTGTCTCTTCTAATAATGTTTTTTTCTGAATGTAGTAGAATGTTTGGGAGGAAAAAGGAGGGTATAGAACCAAGTGTTTCTCTACTATGGATCTGACTCGATTGTGCAAGTCAAGACTTGTTCTTTTCTCTCTACCTAACGTTAACTGATATATATATTTATTTGAAGTAATGCATAGGATATGTTTCAAGTTAGTCTATTTTAAGTTGTTTAGTTTAACTTCCCTTAAAGTAGTTCTTAGGAATATGGAATTCATTCCTTGGTTGGAATGTTTAAACATGCTCATTTTTTCCAAAGAAGCTGAAAAACCTATTGCACTTAACTGCTATTTAGTGCAAAGTGCTGTCCAAACTTTTGGAAAGGAAGCCAGAAACAGCAAACCAGAATCTTTTAAAGAGTATTCCGTTCCATACATCTGAAAACAGTTTGTGAAAAATGTTGCTGGAAACCTCAGATGGCACCCTTCAATTTAAAGGGATAGTAAAATGACTTTAAAAAAAAAATAAAGACTAACAAAAAAAAAAAGAAAGTAATGTATAGTGCTTTTTGTCTCATAATAGGAAAAGGAATTGACTCTGGATATAAAGTGCTGACCTTTATTGCATTTGCATTAGCCAGAATTATTAACGTTGTATTACAGAGGTTGTGGCACATTTTTGGCAAGCTGGTACATTCCTCTTTCTCTCTGTAGCTTCCTCCCACTCAGGAGCTTTTGTCTCTCTCCATCTGCTTTTTGGAGACAGAAATGCTGTGAGCATGCTGACCTCTGAAACTGTAACTTGAGTTTGGATTTGGCATAAAGCTAAATTGTTATAATAAATTCGGACTACAGAAATAGGCAGAATTAGAGAGCTCTGTTTTATATTTGCTTTTATTTAAACACAGTTGAGCTGTGGGATCAGCCTCTAGGAATCAAGCTGCTGAGACCTTTGTAGCCATTACCCAGCAGAGCTGAGAAACATTGGCTGTGCCAGTTGAGTGTGCTGCTTGGAGTGTGTGTACTGCTTTTCTCCATCTAGAGAGGGAGTTAAGGGAAGATGGTGTTAAATAGATAAAATAAACATTAAAAAAATTGCAGAGATTTGTATATAAACCACTTATATCAGTACAGCTGTGTGGTAGTGATGCAGACTACTACACGGCTCTGTTTTTCAGCAAATAGGAATCTAGTCTGCATTGTTAATAAAAGACTTCAGTCTGTTGCATGAGGTTTTTGTTGAAGAACAGTGGAATCATTCGTTTGGTAATGTGAGTTGTCCTTGTTAAACCTATAGCTGTGGGTGCACCATACCTGAAAAATAAAGATGGTTATGTGTCAGGAGCTGCTACTTCAGAAGGTTTGTGTTAGCACTGTTGTATTCAGAGCCCTGGTAATGAGGTACAAGGGTGCTTTGCACACTGCAGACACAAGAGGTCTTGTGTGAACAGCACTGGAATTTTGTGTGTGGTTGTTTCTAAAACAGATAGTAGCTCTTCCCCTCTCCCTCTGTTTGTATATAAACATAGAGTAATTAAAAAAGCTTGATTCATCTTGGGCTGCTTTTTATTTATTTTTTGGAAGGTAAGTGAAAAGTAGAGTTCTCCTTTAAATAGATATTAAAGTGGTTTAGGACTGGTATTTAGGCAGGCATTTTTATAAAGCGAGAATGAATTTGTTTTAAAGACATTTCCCTATGGAGTTTAACACAGGGCTGGCAAGTTGCGTTGCTGGAGTGAGAATTGAGAAATGGAGGGGGAGAACAAACAAACCCCACAAACAGAATAAATCAGCTGACTTTTCATTGCCTAATAGTCTAAAAATGGGACATTATCAGTATTTTCTTATTCTCTGGAAATTTTATGTTGTGATAACAATAGAAAGTAGGTATAATCCTTATTAAATGAAAACACAAAATGTCCCCTCTGGAACAGGGAAGGGGTGTTCTTGTTCCCTTATGCATGTTGCTGTTTGTCAGGTTTTGTGTCTATGGTCTGAAGGGACAGAAAACTGTTCTGTAACACGTACTAACATTCTTGGACATGTGCGCACACAACAGCATTGAATCACAAGCAGATAATTTCAAAATAAGTAAACTAGATACTCCTTAGGAAAACAGGGGAGAGAAAGATTGTGTGCATCCCCATGGAGCAAGGTTTTTGGCCATCACTGTTCTTGTTCTTCGGTAGTTCTTGTACATGGTTGTCTTCATAGCTCTATCTATTATCCCTAGTTACTGAACTTCTGAAATACAGAACAGCTAGTAAGATGATAACGAAAGGCATCTGACAGCTTTCAGACATAGCTTTTAAAGCGATGGCAGATATTTAAAAATAAAATAAAATTCAAAAAAGGGTCTAATCCTTTTCATAGTCTGTGCTGGCTAACCACTGTTTCCATTTTCTGCTTTTTGCATACTTGGAGAAGCTATAGTGAACTTGAAGTCACTGAATTTTCCTCCAGAATGGACTAAACATTTTGTTCACTTGAGTAAAGCTGGATAAGGGAAGCTTTCATTGGGCATGTCTTGCTTTCTTTTGTCCATGTGGGCAAACCAGTTTTTCTTGTTCAGAGGTAACCTAATGTGAAATGCATGTATTTCGTAGTAGTTCCTTCTTTTTGTTTGCAATCTTTGTTTTGGGGGAATTGTTTCAATGTTATCCTTTCTGAGCTTGTGTCAGTTCTGACATTTCAAACCATGAAACTAATGAAACCAGTGTATGCTTGAGGAAAGCTAGCAAAAAAAAATCCAGTATTCAGCAGATGAAGGCCTGTTGTGCATACCAGTTGTAGCACACTCATGTTCAATGTAATGTAGACAGGTGACCTTATGGGGACTTAAACTGTAACATTTAGTAGCATTGTTGTGGTAGTACCAATTACCAATGCGTTCACTAGCGCACTCAAGCAGGCACAAAAAATCACTAAATTGTTTCGAAGGATACCACTCCCAACATTTCATCTGGAATGCTACTTTTGTTCATCTAGTTGTGGAATGAACAGAAGATGGAACAGCTGTGTGCTGGCTGTTTCAGTTTTAGTGTGGTTTAGGGTCAGACACAAATAGCAGTACTTTGGTTGGAAAGAGGGAGGACTGCACTGAACTGATTATAATTGTAAATACATTGGAGTTTTACCTGGAGCATTGAGCCAAGATAGTTGCTTGTTTTGGAACAGAGTTAATTAAAATTTTGTTCAAAGGCTTCTTTAGTTAACTTGTTAAATATGTTTGGGAGATGCTGATTTGTAGGAAACCATTTAAAGATGCACTATTCTTTCAACTCTTTTTTTTTTTCTTTGCCTTTTCTGTTGCTGTCTCTATAAGCTTTTAAATTCCTTGTGCCTTTAACAAGGACCACAAGACTCATAGTTAAGGGATTGTCCAAGGGAGCAGTAGCAGTGTGGTACAACATGTACTTATAGGGAGAATTTGAGCTGTAGCAGAGGAACACGCATGTTGTGTTGATTAGTGAAAGTCATGTGCAAGTGTGTAGATGGGTCACTTGGTGAGCTTGAGAGAGGAGAGCTTCTGCTGTAGGCTATTATAGCCACTGATTGCTACCCTGAGAATTACATGACACTTCCTGTCAGCCTTTGTCAGAGGCTTGCTGAAAATCCAACTACTTTTATCATCTTTAAACAACTCAACTAAATTCTGATGGATGGCTAAACCATCCATCATAAATTTGGAATTTTTTTGTCCTACTCATGAGGTTCAAAATTATTTCAACAGACTAAAATTTGGGAATAGGTTCTTTTCTGTAATTGTAAAGATGTTCTCATTTTTTAACTGTCTTGTCAGATATCAACCAATTAATATCAACTCTCCTGTGTGTTGCTAAAGCTCTCTTTGCTGTTCTTTGTTCACAATTCCTTGTTTGAATGACCTTATCCTGAATTATTGGTCAGAAGTTGTTCTTTGAACTGCTTCTAGCAACCTTTAAATACACTTATGACATTTACTATCCTCTGGCATAGAAGCTGGCTTCTGCATGTGCATATTAGTAGCTTGATCACTTGTTCTTTACAATCAAGGCTTTAATGCATATTGTCCAGACCTAGTGAGTTGTTAATATTATTTGTTCCAACATTATGCCTCCTGGCATGTGTGACGATGCCCTAGAAACACAGGACAGGCTGTAAGGTGTAAGCTGATAGTGATATAGACTGGATGGCAATAGTTAAGATGAAAGAGCTGTGAGTTCTCCATAGGGGCTGCATCATTTCAGTTTCCTGAGAGTAAGAATTCACTTTTGTCATAGTTATAAACAGGGAATTTGTGCTGCTGTTGAGGAGACAGCTGTCTCCCTGTCTGATCACGTTCATTCCAGTGTGTATCACAGCTGTCAATCAGGATCTCTATTTTTGACTGCAGGAGCAAACTTAGCCATCATTAGCACGAGTCTTCTGTTGTAAGGTTAAGCAGGGAAGAAAGACAATTTGCAGCTAATTCTAAACAGTTGGTTAAGGCTTCCTTGCTTTGTATTGCATTTAAAAGGTTAAATACACCAGTTAAGGAGGTTTGCAGGAAGAAATACAATTTCTCCAATGTTTTTCTTTTTGAACCTGAACTTAGCTGCACCTCCTACTTGTGCCCATGGGAGGAATGGTGATGATGTGGAAAAGGTGTGGTTGGCAGTGACTTTGGACCTCCATGTTCAGGTAACTGTTGTGTGTGTTGCTGCAGGTTATTGAAGAGAAGGAAGTATGACTCATGTTGAGTAATGTCATGCTGCCGCCCCCTGTCAAGAGATCAGTGGGCATATGATTAAGGGACGGCTTTCTGGGGTGGGGGGATGTTAGAGCAAGACTTGCTTTTGTGCTTCCATTGTGCTACCCTAATTACAAGTCTGTCTTAAGCTTCTTGCAGATCGTTAATGGCATGTTGGTGCACTTTGTCAGGATAACTTAATACTGCATTATGTCCTCAGAAAAAAAAAAATGAATACTTCTGCAACTCTCTTCCTGTCCTCTTGTGAGGGATTTATGTAGTGCAGTTGCAAGAGCAGGAAGGCATTGACTGATGCTTTGGCATAAAGGGCTGCTCCAGAAATAACTCCTATTTTATTACGTTGTCCCTGACATCAGAGTCAGATGTAGGTGGTATTGGCAGTAGAAGCTGAACCCTCCTATCTGTATTTCGTTACCTTTTGTTGCTGTGTGACAGTTGGCACCTCCACTGATGCAGTATCAAATAGGGTTATTGTGTGCTTTGCATCTGTTGTAGTTTCCATGGCAACAAATAGGAGGCATTACTTTTGGAGTGACCTACATAAGCAAGGCAATCCTAAGCAATAGTCAACTTAAAATAGAAACAAGTACGCAAGTAAGACTATATTATGTTAGTGCCTGAAGGCATCCATTTATGTGAAATGTGAGGTGAAATAATCCTCTTCAAACCAAGCAGTAAGTCAGTTGCACATCAGAAGAGGTCACTGAAGTGGAGTGAAAGTATTTGTATATCCAGAGGACCATACAAGCACTTAAGGCTAGATTTACTTAATGCTAAAGTATTCTAAAATGTGTATGGCCATCTAACTCGGTGTTTATTTTCCAAAATATTCTAAGATCACACAAGGAAGAGCCTTAGGTGGTGATTTTGAAATGCATTTGAACTAGGAGTGCTGCTGATAAAAGCAGTTTTTTGTTCAGCGCCCTTGTGCTAAGCGAGCTGAGAGCTACTTTTTATCTGGGCAGTGTTCCTTTTCATTTCCACTGTGCAACCACACCAGTGGTACTGCTGCTTGTATGTAAGAAGTACAGGTGGAAACTAACAGCTGGAATGAAGAACAAGTACCCTTTTCAGAGGTGAACTTCATTTAAAGGTGTGTTAGACTGCGCTCACTTTTGGTTAACAGAGTTGGGTGAACATTTTGTCCCTGATTTGTTCCACTGAGTGTTTAATAACCAAGGAAGAAGAGCAGAGTCCTAACTGTCATGGTTTTACCTTCTCGATTTGATTGCCAAGTCTTTTATTATAAGTAACTCTATGCTAGCAGTTCATTTGTTTCAGTATTTAAAAGGCTCACATAGAACGCAGACTCCTTGATTGCTACGATTCTCTTTAAAGTTGTATCAGAATTATCATTTTTACTGGACTCCTGGAGTCCAGTACACTGAATCAGTAATTGCTTTTATTCAGTTCTGAGTGAGTGCTATAAAACCCTATTGTTCTGCAGACTGCAGATGATGACATGGGGAAGTATAAAGATGCTGTGCCAGTATGCAGAGACAGGGCTAGGGAAGTCAGACTCCATGAAGCTGAATCTGGAAAGGGGCACAAAGGGCACCAAGAAGGGCTGCTGTGAGTATAGCAGCAGTAAAAGGAATACTAGGGGAAATGTAGGACATGTACTTTAATTCCTTTTTGCCTTGGTCTTTACTGGTAAGATTTGCCTTCAGGAATCTCAGACCTCTGATACTAGTGGGAAAGTCTAGAGCAGTGAGGATGGCCTTGGTAGAGAAAAGGTTCAAGTAAGGGAGCGTTTGAACAAGATACACAAGTCCATGAAATCTGGTCCTGGAGTGCTGAGGTAGCTGTCTGGTGTCATTGCAAACCTATTCTCAACTACCTTTAAAATATCATGGCAATTGGTTATGATTTCTGAGGTCTGGAAAAAAACAAATGTTACTTGTTTTCAAAAGTACAAGAGAGTTTGGGGACTTAGTGATTGATCAGCCTCCCTTTATTTGAGCAGGAGTGGTGGGACCAGACAATCTCCAGAGATCCCTTCCAATGGAAACCATTCTGTAATCTGTGGGAAAGTGATGGAAGGAGGTCCTCTAGAAACAATTTCCAGATGTGTTAAGCACTAAAAGGTTATTAAGAGTAGCCAGCATAGGTTTACGAGGGGGGAATTGTGTTTGGCCAACCTTGCAATAACTAGTTTGTGCGTGTGGAGAGAACAGCTGATGCTCTGATTTTAATGTTGACTTGTGATATTTTCTGTCATAATGCCCTTGTTGATAAACTGGTGAAGGACAGGGTAGGTAAGAGATGAGGTGGGTTGCAGGCACACTGAACTGCTGTGCTCAGGGAGTTATGACTGCTGGTGTCAAGTCCAGCCAGAGACTCAGGACTTCTGGTGTTACCCTAGGGGATGCTAGTAGAGTATAGGCTGTTTAACATCCTTAGTAATGAGCTAAGCAATGGGACAGAATGCACCCTGAGCAAATTTGCAGATAATACAAAATTGGGAGGAATGGATGACACAACAGATGGTTGTCCTGCCATTCAGAGAGACCTTGACAGGCTGAAGGAATGGGTTGATGGGAACCTTATGTTCATCAAGCCTCAGCAAGCAAATCTATTAGCAGGTGCCTGTATACCAGCACTGTCATCCCTGTGCTTCACTGCTATTACCGTTGCCTGCTGTTGGCAGACTGCTTGTACTCAGGGTTGGACAACATAGAGTCATTCAAACATGGTGACTAACCTGAAAATATGCAAAACTGATTGTAGAGAGCTATGGAAGTCCTAGAGAAGAACCTGATAACAAAGCATTTAAGGGTATTTTGAAGTGTTGAGGAAATAATTTTCTCAGCTCTAAACAACTACTGAAATGAAACTTGGTTCAGTAAATGGAAGAATGTGAAAGTACCCAATGCACATCTTATACGTAAGATCAGCTAGCTGTAAATTCTACAGGGTTGCTGCTGTTTGGCCCTGCATTGCTGAACCCACAGTGTATTTTGCTTTCTTGGTATGATCAGCCCTGCTGCCACAAGCTTCACACAGTTTAAGTTACTCTTTTGTGAAAATGAAATACTTCTTCAGATGTGTTTAGGTCTTCAGAACTACTGTTGCCACTCTGTATTGTTCTTGAAGCACATCTTTTTGAGTTCAGATGTTCACAAAGTCTTGGTTTACAATTCTCATCTTTAGAAATGTTTTAGCTGGAGCTAATGATTGCATGAAAAGTAGATTACAAAATGCAAAGCATTTGAGCTTGAAGACTAAGAGAAGGATAAATCATCTGTGAATAACCAAAATAACTGTAACAGAACTATTGGTATTTATGTAAAGTGTCTCATAAGTAACTGTGTTAAGCATTTGGTAAAAGAAACTGAAAGTCAGCGGAAGGATTTGAAGATGACCTGGGTTGATTGTCACACCTAACGTGCATAATAACTAGCGACTGTATGAATTCTGGAAGGTTTTCATTAACTGTAAGGTTCTGTTGCATCAGTGTTGAACCAGATCTGAGAAGCAGCCAATAGTTCACAAGCTTCTTGAGGAAAAAATTGGAATAGCAACAGATGATTCTCAAAAATTCTGATGTATTATGTCTAGATTTTGTGCTGGTTTATTGTATTATCTTCATCACAGCCTGAGAGCGTGACATCTTTCCATTGCTTTGTTCTTTAAGAAACTGTGTTATGTGACTGGAAAAACATGACAAACCTCTAATTTTAGGTAGTCTCTGGAATGGAGGCTCATCAACATAGTTAAGTCAAAACAACAATAACAAATACAGCTTGCCTTACATGTTTAGGCAGAAAGAAATGTGAACTTGCTGCCACTAGTAGTTGAAGATGTTTGTCTGTACCCGGAACACCTCTGTGGGCTTGGTGGATATCTCTTTACTTATGGCTGCCTGGCATATTTATTACAGGCAAGAGTGGATTTTAACAGTGCATCAGTGTTAAATGTCCACTTGCATTCAGTTAGGTAATGAAGTTGTGCAGTGTGATGGGTTTGTATGAACAGGCAGAAGCAAGGCTGGCTGGAGATTTAACAAAACAATTACATCTCCATTAGCATACTGGATCTTAAAATAATATTTCATGGACTGTGTGGATTCTGAGGTGCCCTTTACAGCCACGTTTAAAGGCACGTTCTCAAGGTTATTGAAAATCCAAACTTCTGAAGACTTAAATGTACTGCAGGGTTTTCCATTGAAAATTTGCTTAAATGTCAGTATGTATCATACTGCAATCAATTACAATCAGTTTGACAGTTTCTTAGATAATCCTTGTCTGTTGGAATGTGTGAATGGAAAGAGGTTCCCGTTCTAATCCTAGTAATGCAAGCTGGAATGTGTGCTGTCTGCTGGATTGTTATTTGAAGTAGATGCCAGAAATTCTTACGATAAAATCAGCGATAATCATTCTGCCAGTTTAAAGAGACATCAGTTCCACCTGAAAAGTTCGTAGGAAGCAATCTGGAGAACTTGATCGAAGATGAACTGTGTGTTGATCTTGTAATACCTCTCGCTTAACCAGAACTTGGGTACGTGGATGTCAGAAGGCAGTCTGACAGCATGACCTTCATTTTGGTGTTGGTTTTTTTCTGTGAAATTGATCTTTGAATTTTGAGGTGCTTTTGGCAAGGAATTGATAAGAAAAATATTTATATAGTTGCAGCTGTATGGTTCTTACTCACAAAGGTACTTGATTCCAGATGTCCAGATCCAAGCAGAAATGAAACAGGGTTGATTTTATTATTAAAGGCATTGCAGTCAATCAGCTCCCTGTTATGTGCAGCAGAGTGGCTGCTGCATACTTTACTGAATGTTCTGAAGTTACAGCATAGTTAACTAGGTCTGAAGAGATATTTTTCATTTAAAATAGGAGTAATTATGACAGTGCTGTATGTGAACCCCATCGCATCACACTGCAAGTGCGTAAGTGCTCCAGGAGGTGATAGAAGTCAAATGGAGGTTTTTGATAAACTTTGGTCAACCTGTAATTGGTCCTAAATTTTACCCTTGGATCTTGCCGAGTACAGTTTAAACAGAACCCTAAGTGTAATGAGGGCAACATGGTTTTGTAACAACTCTTTGAAGAAGCAATTATTTTTGTTGCTGCGAGTTTGAACAAAGCTGATGTAGTGACTTATACTTTAATTGCGTTTTCTAAAAACTTCATATATTGATCTTTTCTGTATACTAATCTTTTATCACTATTCACAGTAGCACTTGTGAATGTAGTGATTTTAGTTTCTGAAAAACAGATCTTTAATCCTGCTGTGCTTCATAGTCGAGAGTATTTCATGATAAATATAACTGGGATCTGTAAAAATAGGCATCTGATTTATTCAGTTGAGGTTGTGATTTGCTCTGTCATTGTCTGAAGAGTACAGTATGTAAGTACACTTCACAGTTTGAATTAGGCTTTAATACAAGCAAGCTCAAGTTTGACTTGGTGAATTCTGTGTTTTGCTGTCATTTCCATAATATTCTTTATCTGATAAAATGATGTTCTGTCTCTCAAAAATTCATAGTTGTTGTTTCAGTCCGACATTGAGAACAGAGATAATGTTCTATTGAATTTATCAGAAAACTTGAACTGGAAAAAAAGACTGTTTGCAATCTCATCTACCAGCTTTTTTTCCTTCTCCATCTCAGTTTCAAATGCAGCTATCTAGACGCGCAAACGGATTGCTGACACTTGGTAATTGAACTAAATACAAGAGCAGACTTATCCAACCGTCTCATTCAAGAAAACATTTTTAAGAGCTTACAGCACAAAAACAAATCTCACTGGATGAGGCTTTTATGTGGTTTTCAGTAGATGATTTCCTGAGAGAGGATTGTTACATTGCATATTTTCTCAATGCTGTCCATTTGCATAAACTTTGAGAAAAAGTAAGGAGATATGTGCTCCATCTTGGGGAGAAATGGTAACTAAACATCAAGGTTTAATATTAAAAACATTTAAAATTAAAAGCACAGTAAAACTTAATGTAACATAGGTGATCAAGTAGTTGGGGCCAGTCTTTTTGTCAAGTGTATACTTGAGGAGATAGAGTTTTGACAAGTAAAAACACAAAGAGCTGTAAGAGTATCAGACATCACATCTTTCCTAAACTGCATTCTTCTGCTTTCTTAGTGAACAGACCTGGGTTGTATTCTGATAAATTCTAAATCTCTATATTGGAAGAACTAGCAAATATTTTGTTCTGGTAAACTGATTTTAGGAAACATGTTACTTCAAAACAGAGTAGATTTAACAAATTAAAATGTTCTTTTGCACAAGAACATCTCGTACAGAACTTATAAATTCATTGCTTCTAGTTTCTTGGAACAGATGTGTGTTCTCTGGGATTTCTGAAATGGGTAGTACTTGATTAAAAAAAGCCTCCATGTTCTTGAGCAATAATTTTTATAGATATATGTTTTGAAAGCTGAATGAGTAACTAGTAAAACTGTATTTATTATCCTGATCTTCAAATTCGAGTACTTGTTACTGCTTTCCTGACAGGATGTTTTGGAGGACAGTGTGTCCCTCCCTTTGGGTCAAGGCAGGACAGGGAACGGATCTTCATCCTTAAGAACTGGAGCCATTTTAAACAATGATGCACCTTTGATATGTGCTTGCCTGAAGAGGAGAGCAGTATCAGCTAGGACACTTCCTCATATTGTTGTTTACTCAGAAACATGTCACTCCAAAGGTCTCAAATCTTTACAAAGTCCATGTTGCAATCTGGAATATGTGCAGAGCTGTAATTTGTGGAAGCTTGATTTCTTGCAGACCTTTGTACAAGTCAATTTCAAACTCTGCCCTTGCTTTACAGATACAGTTCAGCAGGTTGATTTACACAACCATTTTAGAAATAGTGAGATTAACATTTATTTTTTTTCCAATCCCAGCTAGCATCTCTCACATCGATATAGATTGACTAGTGAACAATCTCACAGTAGTATTAGAGATTTTGTATATTTTGCTTTTAAAGATAATGTTTTCTGCTGAAATTCTTATTGTGAATTTATTGTTGCTGAGCACCTCCTGTCTTTTATCTTTATGGGGGTGTGCACTGGTGTTAGTCTGCTGCTGCTGCTGGGTTACGTGCATTACTGCTGTTTATTGCATAGGTTTCTCAATTTGAAGGTGTGTTGTTAGTTTAATTTCAGTGACATGGGTGGAGCATTTCAAGAACTACTGGACACAGGGAATGCAGGCAGTAAGTATTATGCCAGCTAATGAACATCAGACATATTTGCTCATACATCTGCATGTTGCTTTCTGAACCAACAGTTGAATGGCTTTCCCTACATGTAGCATTCTGCTTTGGGGATGGAAGTCTAGAAAATCTGTCTGAAACTGTTTTCCAAAAAAGCTGGATCCCGTTTTACCTGTGACATACAGTAGTCTTTCAGATGATGAGAGGAAGCTGTCTTTGTGAATTAAAATGAAATGGTGAAGCTTTGTGAGGAATTGTGTTATGTTGTGTTGTTTTTTTTCTTCCCCGTTGAAATCTGTGTGTAAATCCGGGAGTTGATTACAATTAAAAGAGTTGTAAAGATATCTAATTGTTTTTTTGGTTAAGTGGTTAGCTCTTTTGGGTGTGGTGTTGTTACTGAGTGTCAATTTTCATAAGAGGTTAGGTATTTCTTTGGGGGGAAAAACGTGCTGTGCTATGAGAGACAGTTGTGTCCATTTGAAGCATAAAATCATTGATGTAAAGTTACCAACTTCCTTCAAAGCAGAAGTTTTAAGTGTTGATGCTTACTAGGAATTTAGGGTTTAATTGAATTGCTGGCTTTGAGGAAGCTGCGTGCAGCCTAAGCTGAGTATACAGAATTGAATAGAAAAACGGAGAATATAATAATGACTAGTTATTTCAGCAGGGATTGCTGTGAATTTGCAAATAATTCTAAGTAAACTAGAAATAATTTTGGTGCTCTTATGGCTGCTTTAAAGCAGGTATTTTCCCTATTAGAGGAAATAGGAGAAGGACAGCAGAGGGAGCCCCCAGCTGGTGGGGCATGTAGTGATTTGAATGGCTTTTAGTATTCGTGGCATAGTGGTGTGTTGGCTGCTGGCATGGAAACTTTCTATTTGCACCTTCAGGGAGAAGGGGGAGGGGGGATTATAATTGACTTTTCCAAGGTTTTTAATTTTGGTTTGTACAGAAATGGACGATTGTCCACGACTGAGCCTCTCTGAATATAACTGTGTAGTCATGTTGGATTGATTCCATTTCAGTTTGTTTCTTTACTTAGGTAGTGCTTTCTGTTCTCTGCTACTCTTAATGAAAAGGAAAGCTGAGGTAAGAAATGAATGTTCTTGCGCTCCGAGTGTGTGCCCTATACTCTGCATCTTGTCATGTGGTGACTGAGGTGATTGATGGCGGCAGGGCGGGCCGTGCTACGCTGAGGTGCCCTACGGCACAGCCTCTGCTGCCAGCCCTGGGGCTCTGAAGACCTTTGTCATCACTGTGATGAACCTACAGTCCCAGTCCAAATTCCTCTTTAACCCATAATCCCAAGTATGATAGTAATGTGGGATGACTTAGTCCAGGCAGCTTTGTAACGCGTGGGTGAAAGAAGTGAGATAACATTGTGAGAGCTCAGCATTGTTCTGCAGCAGGACTTGAGGTTATGAGTGAAGTGAGGTACTGGCCCCAGTGTACCTTTCACTGTTAGTACTAGGACTTGATTTTTATACTTCATTTACCTCAAGTCTGGCATGAAATTCTTTTATCCCACATTTGCCTATAGAGTATACAGATACTTCGCTGTGAATGAATGTGTTCAAAGCATAATGCTTTAATATATGTTTAAATACTAATTGATGGTGGGGGTGGGTATTTCCTGTTACCTAATAATGGTTTAGAAGAGTTAGTCACCAGTGGTCAGGAAATACCAACTCCAGATTAGACTGAGTTCAGTTATCTTAAAAATGTTCTAAAGGTATTTCAGTGTCCATCTAAATGTGGTACGTTGACAGGGGTGTTATGTATGTAATGGCATCTTGTTTTGGTGCATAATAATAGAATAAGCACTGGAATATGTCTTCTGTGTACTGCATGTGTGTTGTCTTGAAATCATTGCCCCCACCTCTTGGGAAGTGATCCCACTGTGTTGGGATCACCTGACTTGACTTCAGTAACTGCAGGAGTTGATTTTGCGTACTTGCTAACATTCTTCCTGCTTGGCAAATGCAAATGAAGTTTATATATTGGTAGTACAGTATGTTTCAGTGCAGGTTTAAAAATGTCTTCTCAGGTTGATCAGGTTCCTTCCTCTTCACCCATGGTAATCATTATGTACATCTAATGCGAAGTTTTTTTTTTCTCGAGGGAGTTGTAATTTGTTTCATTCCTAAATGATTTTTATATTTTGTATGTATGATGTAAATGTTCTTCAGTGCATAGTTTAATTTGGTGCTTGTATGTACTTCTTCTCTGCCACTGATGGAAATTCGAAGCACTGATATCAGAGGAAGAATGTTGTTCTCTCCCCCTTCCCTCTTGTATTTGAATTGAGGGAGGTACTTGGAGGCTACTTTTGTTTTATACTATTTCCTAATGTAGTGAAAATGCCTTTTAGACTTACTTTGGGTTTTCACGTTTTAAAGTGGATTACCAGTCTTTTGATATGGTTAAGCAGATGCCATGATAAACTTCAGATGTCTATTTAAGAGATCTTGAAAGATAAAATACCAGGAAGGCTCAGTAATATTTCCTTTTTAATCTCATTCATCCTGCTTAGCTCTGTTTAGATAAAGGTGTACCTCCTCCTTGCAGGAAAGGGTGCAGAGATGATAAAGCCTTCTGTACCAGCCAGTAAAGTGATCAGGTCAGATGAACCAGATGTGAAGTATACAGTAGATGGTGGCTAATGAGCTTAATAGCTGCAGGTATAAAATCAAAAACAACTCCCCTACATGCCCTCAACCCAAATTGTTGATGATCCGCTATGAATGGTGTCTTGTTACTGTATAACTTCGGCATTTTTCTGTGCTGTTTTTGGATACTGAGAACACTCTCAAAAGGCCTGAAATTTCAGATGTGTTTATCATCTAATATAATGCTATTCAAAAGTACATCCCAGTTTGTATGTGTGGGTATAAATTTGTGACTGTTAACCTGCAGATGAATGTTCAGAATTTGGAACCTATAAAATGTTCTTTTGTTTAAAAAAAAAAAAAAGGCTCAGCGAAAAAACTCACTTTTCAGTTCAACACTGGAGTCTTAATTTTTACCTGAATTCAATACCTCACCTTGTTTTTAAAGATCCTTACAAACGATTAGCTTCGATACACTTATAAGGCAAAATTCTTCATAATTACAATTATAAGGCAGAAGTTCTTCATCTACAGCTGTAGTGCTCTGCTGATGTGGGTCTGCATAATACCTTTATGTGAGAGGCAGTAATCCAGGGAAGTGCTTTTTCCTAGTAATTGCATGTGCAATTGAAAAAAGATGGGATATTTTACAAAAAAATATACATAGAATAAGAGAGCTATGCGATGTGCCCTTTTTCTGCGTTTGCAGTGTGTTTGTCAGTAAAGGTGAAACCTACTTTCAGGGGATGGTAGCAGTATGTCTCTTCCTGCAGTAGTATGAGCTGCTGCATGGCTGTCCTTGCTCTTCTGCTTTTCTTGGTGAAGTGGGCTCTTTACAGCCAGGGTGCTCTAATGTTCAGTTAGTTATTCTGGTAGTATTCCAGCTCTTCCAGGGTGTGCATGTTATTACTTGTCTCTAAAAGCAGCAATTTTTGAGTTTTTGTTAGGAATTCTCCTCTTCTCATAGCTGAACAGCTCATGGAGGGCTCATATGTTAATGCAGGGATCTACTGTTGCGCTTGCAATACGTTGTAAAGGCCTTAGTATGCATCTGGCATAATACATTCAATTCAGGAAAACCAAACGAAAATGCAAAGGTTGACTTTTACCAATATTGAACAATCTTGAAGTTACATTTACAAGTTATATCTGACATCAGAGCGATTCTTTGTAAACACTGTGGATATTGTGGATCCTTTCCCAGAGATAATTTAGTCCAGATACTTGCTCCAGTCTTTGCTGTTTAGGAAAGCAATGTTGGAGGAATATTTGTTGGAGGTTGGGACATGTGGGGGATATGACAAAAAAAAACGCAGTCAGTTTTTGTAGTTCAGGATTGTTGCGAGAAATATTGGGACTGCTCCTGTCTTCTCTTGCTGTCTTAGTCTCTTTTTTACCTTTTGACTTCTTTCCTTTTCAGTATTGGTGTTTTCTTTCTTTTCTTTCTTTTTTTTTTTTTGCAGCTGTAATCTTGTCGAGATAAATGTATGTTGGGACCTAACTCGTATGCTTCAGAAGCTTCTCTATGCTTCTGTTAGGTATTATACTCTACTGGAGTAGGCTGAAGCTTCTTGCTGTTTGAGCTTCTAGGTCTTATTAGTGTACTCAGATATCCTTTCTTCTGTGCAGTTATTTCTGTGGGTGTGTGCTGAACAATAAAGTAGCTTTATCAATACAACAAAGCTGGATATTGCAGATGAAAAAACTTTTGTGTAACACTTCATTTATAGAAGTAAACATATTGTTTTGTGAGAGCTTATTTGAAGTGTTTTGCTGTGTATGTTGCTCTGCTTCTTGCCAGTTGTTTTCAAGGTTTTTCTTCAGGTTATCAGCAAGTGCAGCTGGAGCTGACTAAACCTTGCTTGTGATTCAAAGACTGGAAAATGAGGTGCTGTGGTGTAGAGAAGCAGGTAGCTTGCAGTGGCCTCTTCTGGTGATGTCATGATTGTTGCATTGCAGAAAAGATGTGGTGCACTGAAGGCCTTGTGTAGGTCACAGTACGCAAGAGGACTGTTGTTGCCTTCTAAAATCCACTGGTTTCCATTTTCCATCACGGAAAAATAGTTTGTGAGCATGTTACTGCAAAAACATGGTTATAATGTTATCTGTTTTTAATGTTGTACTGGCAGTGTAAATGCTACTTTTGATGGTGTGTTGTGAATGGCAGCTGCTGTAAGTTGTGCTAGTTTTTGTGGCGTGAGATAGCTACTGCTTCTAATAAATAGGCACCCTGTGATTGCAACATTGTCTTAGAAATGCTTGCTTGTGAGTCAGGTCTCTTAGAACTGGTGTAAATTTTTTCAAAACCTGGGTAAAAGCAAACAGCTGCTCTGATTTGTGTGTATCATGGTATCTTGGAGATGTGAGATAGGCTGTGGCTAGTCGTAGCTGGCAGCACAGTCAGTGGAGCTATTATTTTGACCTGAGGTCATGTCTGGCTTGTTTAGGCTTCCCAGAACTATTTCAGGGAACCTGACCCAGAAGGAGGCCTGGGAAGGCCCTTCCTGTTGTGTGCTGCTGCTGTGCACCTAACATGAGGGGACGTGGGTGGTGTAGGGAATTCAAAGGGAGTGTCTCAGGCTGTCCAGCACAGTGTGTCATGGCTGTGTTCTCGTGTTTTGCTCTAGCTGTTTTTTGCTCTCAGTGTTGAGGATTATATTACCCGCTTTTATTTGTGTGTAGTGCAACCAGCCAAGTCTGTATGGGCAGTCGTGATTGGAGCTCTTAAAACAACAGGCAGTTTTCATATAGTAAGTTAAGTACTACAAAAACAAATGACTTTTTTTTATAGGTAAAAGTGGGAATTCATAGGTGGTTTTTCTTTTCAAATTTCTTTTGAAATGCATTAAATGACAATTTTTCTTTGAACATAATGTTTAGTAGGGCAGTTTGCGTCTTTGTCAAGTTAGAAAACTTGGGTTTGGATTTTGACCATCACAGAATATATTAATTACACAAACCCATAATTTTGTTCATATTCTAATTTTATTTCTTTGTGATGTCTGTCAGTAATTAGCCACTTCAAAGCTGTTTAAGGTGCTACTTCACAACAGCTGTGCTAAGCATTAAGTAGTTTTACTCTTGTTTTGTCCATGTTTTTGTAGGTTTTTCTCCTGAGACCTAAGAGATAATGTAAAGTCAGTAATATACACATTGGCTGTTCCCATAATCCATGGATAATCTATATTCTAGAAATTCAGAAAGCTCTTTGCTTCCTTTCTCCCAAAATAATTAAATGTAGGAGAACTGGAAGGCTTGGTTCTGGATAATAAGGTTCCTCAAATCTTTTTGAATATTTTGCTTTATTAGGCAAATACAGAAGGGTAGAATTACTTCATTTGAACACCACCATTGAACAGATAAAGTTTTAACTCGTACTGTTTGAAAACTTTTGAAGGTTAAGTTAGGTTATTTTAGAAAATGTCATGTAGGTGTTCATTTTAATAAAATGTGTGGACTCATATTGAGTGCTTTATCAAGTTAGCAATCTATATTAGAATTTTTTTTACTGCAGAGGCAGGGTGGGAATGAGGTGGAGCAGCTGCTGCGTTTACAGCTGCTCTCTGGCACAGTAAGCATGGAATTGCTGTTTGCAGGAGATGTGGGTTTGTAGCATGAACACAGAGCTCAGGGAAGGCTACTGGTGCTCCATAGCCTCGTCAGCATTGTCAGGCACAAGGATCCTCATGCCTTGTCCTACAGGGCAGCCTGCTACTAGCTCATGTGGTTTTCTGTTGTTTTTTTTTTTTTCCCACAAATACTATTTCTGTCTGGGAAAGATGAATTCAGCAACAGGATGATAGCATTTGTCAGTATATGATACATGGGGAAATTTGCCTGCAGCCCTAACCCTAGATTTCTGTCACAGCCTTATCTAGCTATTGAGTGGTTCTCTGGGTTCTGAGTGCACCGACCTAGAAGTAGGCTGCTTCCCGTATCTCCTCCTCTTCCTTAATTTTTTTACTACTCTAACTTTATGTGCAATTATCAGCTAAGGTCTCTTGCATATGGCTCCAATCTCCTTTGTCCACAGAACTGGGTGTTTATAGCAAGTTGGCTGAAGTACATGACTTCAGTGGTGAGAAACTGAGTGCACACCGTGATTCCTCTTGCACCTACGTCAGCGAGCAACTGTTGAGTTTTGGCATGTGTTGCATTTCTGGGTGTGGCTGTAGCACAATCCAGGGTAGCCTTGGTTATCTTGGCTTTGTTACAGCAGCTCATCAAAGCTTAGAGGTTCACATTATAGGCTTTGAAAAACTATGGAAAGCCTTTCATTCCAGACTGAAGTTTTGGTGACCTTCATTTTTAGTGTTTTTTTTTTAGTAAGATTTGAGGGAAGTTACATGAGTAGTAAGAAACACTGCACTGTTTGTTTTCTTTTAAATATCATTGTGGGTAGAAAAAAATGGTCTCGGACATAGTTGTGGTTGTTTTTCAGCTTCAAGGTTTAGAATCCTAGTCATGCTGTTTTCTCTGGTGTGGATTCAGGATTAAGGAGGCTTCAATTTATAACATTAGGATGTATAGTCTACTTTCAGCCATTGCAAATGTTGAACCTTGAGAAACTTCTGAACTGCAAATTTATCGGCCAACGTAGAACTGAGCTGTGAGTTAAAATTGAATGGAGGACTGGATATGAGAGAGAAAATTAGGAGTGAGCATGGAAAAAGGAAATGCACAGTGTCGAAGTGGTGCATGGACTACAGCCTCTTCTTGTGACAATGAATTCCCAGCAGGCAGCATGAGCATGACTGGGTTGGGAGCTGTTGTCATTTTGTAGTGCTGGGATTGCTCACACTCGAGACTTGCAAAAGCTAAGAAAGTCTGTGTTGTCGGATATGTGTACTTTGTAGAAACATTTCTACATGATCGTTGTGTGCACAGTGCTGTAGGTCAGCTTCCCGTGGTCTTGCTTCATGAGAGACAGAAGAAGGTGGAAGAATGGAATAAGGTGTTTTCCCATGTGGGAAAACATTTTTGTCATACACAGTGAGGGAACAAGAAAATAGAAAACTCATTCAAATCTATAAGCTCTTTAATAGCAAAAAAAAAATTGAGTAACTAAACTGGGCTACCCTTGCAAGTTCTAACCTTACTTGTTTTGCAGTTAAGGCTTCTTTCATGAAATTTATTTATGTGGTAAAACATTGAGTGTAAATAACTGAAAAGCATGTTATTGCATGGATGAATGATCTTTCTGTGTAATGTTTATAAGTTTTCACACTTTGCCTAACCACTGTAAAAAAGCAGTTTGACATAACTCCGAAATGTCCTTGGTGTGAAGTCTGAGTAAAGGTAGTTTGTGGCTTCCAACAGTCTTTTTGAGGCATGCAATTCAAATGCCTGTAGTCGCTTACATAATTTTACTGTCATGAGGTTAAATTGGCCAAAGAAACATATAATAGCTGTTTAGATCTTCTCCTCCTGATTTTTGCAAGCTCCCTGATGCTGCTTATTTCTGAGTAGGTTTCCAACTTCTCAGTTTTCGATGCTGGGAAATTAGTTTGATAAAATGCTTATATTTACAAGAGAAGGCTTTATATAACATGCTTTCAGCATCTCTGTAGCAACTAGGCTGTTACAAATGGCAGAAGAAACCTATTTTAGGAGATGAGGAGCTCTGTACTTCATATCTGAGCACTGTTGTCCTTCCCAGAAATAAGAGCTCCTGGAGGGGAGTGCTGCCTTAAAGCAGCGGTAGCTGTCTGGCGCGATGTGCCTGGCTCTGGAAGGATGCAGGGGAGGTGCTGCTGTGCAGATGATCTCTGGAGATGAAGTACCCAAAGTCAGCAGTTGGATACACAGCCTGGATACAAAATTCAGAGATACAGCTGTGTCTTCAGGTTTGGAGCTATGCCATTGCAGAACCAAGTGTACGTTCGAGCTGAGAAGAAACAACAAACAGTGCAGAGTAGGATGACACTGTAATACAGCTAACTGGTACCTGGTAGGCAGTCAACCTTTAATGCAATGGAAGTGACTCTTTTCAGTAGTATGATATGTACGTACCTGTCTGTGCTAAGAAATGCTTTTGGAGGGAGAGTACCACATCTGATGTAGTCAGCCTTTGTTTTCACTTGGTGCTTTGGCCATGTATGCTTACAAGACAGTAGTTGCCATGAATTGGAGCCGTACTGGGGTCAATAACAGTGTGGTTTGGGTGGACTTTTTGCCACGTGTGCTTACGTTTTCAGATAAAGTAATTCATAACATCGAAGGGAGGTAAGGTGATGCTTGTTCCCCTGGGTCTGTGGTCAGGATCGACTCATGTTGAACTTGCTGGCAAGAGCAGTTTGTACCAGCACTTTAGAAGATCTGATTTTTGCTGGAGTGGAAGAAACTGACCTTTGATTCCATACCCTGTGTCACTATCAGTGTGCATTCTCTGCTGCAAAGTTCACTCCTTTAGTCTAGTAAGGTAAAGAGTAACGTACGTAGAGGAATTATAGGATAATTGAGGAATTCATAATTGTGATTCCCTGTGAAGGGAGGCGGTGTTGTCTCCCACTTCGTAACTGTAATTCCATTCTAATTGGTGCTGTCCTTGTTACGGGTGCTCTAGCACTGCCTAACATGCAAAGGACAACTGCATGTTCTGTAAGGAACAGACTGTTTTCTATGGTTTCCAGGCTTAGAAGAGGAGAACAGAAAGCACTGTTGAGAATAGTGATCTATGAATAGAGTACTTATAGTAGGGTCATCTGTCAGAATAATTGAGTTTATTCAATCCACAGCACAATTCAGTGGACTTTGTGATTAGTCACTGGCGGAGGTAATGCAGTTCCGACTTCTCTGTTGGTTTGCATCTGGCAGTGTGCACCTAGTCCCCATTGTGCCTGCCTGCTGCTGGGTGCTGGCTGTCACGTCACAGGCATTTTTAGCTTGCTTTCCTGCTCGTCCTGGTTTGTCCCCAAGCTCAGCTGCCATCCTAGGAAGCAGCTGTCTGCCATGGAAGTAAGTCCCAGCATGGCTTTCATGGTGTTGAGAGCAGGCAGTGACCCTGCGTTCCACCTTACAGCAGAGCAAAGCCTGTGCTGCTTCTGTTTCAAACATCTTAGTACCAGGTGTGAAATCTGTTGCTTACCACTGCAGTTACTCATTCGCAGGCAGTGTGTGACATGGTGATGGTAGGATTTCAATGCTCAGGTACTCAAAGGAAGCTTTGGAGAGTAGTGAATTCACTGCTTGCTCAGTGCTCTGCTGGGCCTCAGGGAGGTCTGGTAGCAATGAGCTGTGGTGTGGGGAGGCAGCTGCTGGGTGCTGGCCAGGTGATATTTCTGTCTGTGCTGAGCCTGAAGCTTCATTGATTGCTCTAATGAGTGTGAGGCAGTGTGAGAAGGAAGACAGTTTTCCTGGGTGTTTCCTGTTTGGCTTTCCATACTCCTCTGCCAAGCAATTTAGAGCTGGGAAGATGACAGCTATCTCTATGATTCAAGAGGCTGCAGCAGCCATGTGATGACCAGCATGCAGTACTTGTGGGCTGTGCCCTCTGTGGCATGCTGTGCCAGCAGGCCCTGCACAGCACAGGGCTGGAGTTGTGTGTTGCAGTAGATCACTGTAGCTGCTTTACAAGTAACTAGATGACTGAAAATTAGACAGCATTTTTCAGGCCTGTGGTATATCCCTTATGGTCATCAGTAATAAGTGAGGCCTGAAACATCAGACAGTTACAATGCTGATAGCTGCACCCAGTTTACCACTTCTCTCAGATAACAGGCCAGGCCTTTATTTAAATTAGCATCGAGTAAGAGAGAAAAAGAATACTTTATCCATCCCTCAGCCAGCATTATCTTAAAGAAGCGTGGCATTTTAAATAAAATTGGTAGGTTCTCAGTTGCAGCCCAATAGGCAGTATTTCTGTAGATCTCACTTGATCCTAGCTGACAGAATCTGCTTTACTGATGGCTTGAGATATTTCTAACTTCAGCAGGTATCACTTGTAATTATCTTTGCATTTGATGATTTTGCTGAATAAATAGCAGCTTATGATCTTCTACTGTTGTTTTTTTTTTTTTTTGAGTTTGCCATCTATCGGAAGATCAGTGCTAAAATAAACACAGTGATTTAGGATCTTGTGAACGGGAGAGCAGTTGATGTGTCATGATGGCCCAGGAGCTTTGTGAACATCCATGACTTTGTGATTGCAGCATTGGTGGCTGGATCTTAGTTGTTTACATGGATACACCAGAAAACTGAAAGGGAGCAGCAGTATCTTCTTTTGAATATGCAATTGTCCAACTGTTAAATTGCTGTTGGTTAAATTTCATGTCATTGTCGAGTGCTCAGTGTCTCACTGAACTAGAAATATGGTAAGGGTTTCGTTAATCTCTAGAGCTTGCAGACAGTTTCAGCTCAAGTTGTTTATTATGTGAAGGTTAATTTAAACTGTTAGTGTCAGGAGTCCTGTTATGTCCTTTTCTTAAAAGCCATTTGGATGCACATACAACATGCAAGAAAAGCAAACATGCAAAGTCTTGCTCTGGCTTTTAGTACGTGTTTGTTTATAGTAATTGTCTGTATTGTAGTGCAAAGTCCATGCTGATTTTGAGAGATGATAAAGCTTGGATGTTATGAAATGTAATTAGTATGGGGAAGAGAAAGCTAACAAAAAAGCTGGAGATTCCAGTGTCTTATTATCGGGAAAGTAGTGCAGAAGGGCTGAATCCCTTACTCTCCAAGGCTAAGCCAAAGTCTTGGCTTCTGTGCTCATTTACCTCAGATTTTATTCTGAGTGGAAGTTGAAGCACTGATGCGAGCTCTTGCGATGCACTTGGTAGGCAAGGCAGTTTTATTACTTTGAAGCAACTGTCTCAGGTAACGAGAGGGGATTTTATTCTCCCCCTTTCTCTACCAGAGGTTGTCACAGTGGACTAACTGGTTTACACGTGGTCTGCAGACTGGAATTAAACTCTTGTGATGCTGGGAAGGACAAGTATTATGATTAAATTTTTAGCTGCTCATGTTGTTCCTATTTCATGATTAAGGTTTTATTTTCCTAAAAAAGAATAATAAAAACACTTCACTATCATGGAAGAGTTTTATAGTTATTAACTTGATATTGTGCGTAAGAATTTGAAATTCTGGTAATGTTTATCCACTTAGATGAAAATATTTTTAAGTATGCTTAAAGTAGGTGTGTGTGACTTCAAACTTTTTTTTCTCTCCACTGAGACTGAATGAGCTCTAAATAACGGTTGGATGTGTACCCCTGGGTTGGGTTTAACAATGTCGTCAAGCTGACTTGATGATTTTCAATGATTATTTAATTACAGTTTGTGGTATCAGTCCATATTAGCAATAATGTGATACTGAATTTAATGATCATAATGAAACTGGTAACTTTTGTGGAAAGAAGTGTCTGAGTGTGTTATCAGTAGTTCAAACAGTGGTGCCAGTTTGGTTTGGTAGTAGTAGTAGCAAAGTTCCTGTCCTTGACGTCTACAAACACAAACATTAGTATTCTTAACAGCAAAAGGCCATAAATGGCTAGAAATAGGGAGGGAATGCATCTAAGAGCCAAGCTACAAAGCCTTGATATGGAGGGTTTTTTAATATTAAGAAGAAAAATAAACAATATCCTTAAATGCAGTCTTTCTGTCCCTTAGTACTTTCTGTTCAACACCTTACTCCTTGGTTGCCCCATTAGCATTTTTAACCTGTATTAGGCCTGACTTGATCGTTTCTGTTTTTTTTCCTCAGCCCATACGTTCACATCACTTCCTGTATCCATGGGGTCAAGGTTATAGCTCCAAGAGAAGAATTTTGTAAGAGGATTTTTAAGAAAGTACTACTGCTGGACTTGAGGAGAAAAAAAAACAACGTAAGTTACCAAGTCAACATATTCTTGCTACTGTATGAAAGTTATGTTCTGGTAACTTTGATTCTATGGTACTTGGGGTTAAATAATTGCTTTTGTTGCAAATTATATAAACCAGATTTTTTTTTTTTTTGGAAGATAAATCCTTTTGAAATAATACCATCTTTCCTCAGTTCTGTTGTTACATCTGATTTTCCAGAATCACTGTAAGGAAACCATTGAAGTAGTGCTTGGATCTTCTTTCAGTTCTCACAGTAGGCAGATGTGAGAAACATGAGGCATGAAATGAAGTTTTATGTGCTGTGTAATCATAAGGAATACAAATTGTGTATGGACAAAATAGTACTGAGAAGCTGGTATTGTGTTGAAGAATCCTGATTAGATACTTGGAATAGGGACTATGGTGGCAGATTTCTCAGCTGGCTTGTGAGTTCTTGACGAAGGAACATATGGGTTGTATTAGAATCTAGACAGGGTGCAGAATATTTTTTAACATATTTAACTGGTCGTGAGTTTACTGGTTCTGTCATTAATACCAGGAGAGGAATTCAGAAAACACTGCATCCTGTGTGCTTAAAAGAACATGGATTTAGTTCATATCTGATTTAATTAAGCTAGCTTCTGATTTGATTACATTTGTGTAAAGCAAACAGATTTGGGAAATAATGCTATTAGTTCCAGACGATGTTTTCCAAAGAGCTATTATGAGAAAACAGTTACGAAACTACTCAGACTTGCACTGGACAGGTGTACAAATGTTGTCACGAATTCCTAACATAATAAATAAGAACTGTATTTCTGGTGAAGAAAAATTTGTTCTTAGGAGCCTTATTAAGGGGTAATCAAAAGTTCTGACTGTCAGAGAAATGATACGCTGTATGTATTTTAGGTCATTTTCGCTATTAAAAGCCACTGTTTTCCACAAAAACTTGACAAAGACTTTCACAGTTTCACTTTGAGTTCTAAATTAATATTAAAAATGCCTTTGGTAACAGTTAATCTTCTTGTTGCGTTGGCTGCAGACAAAAGTATGACTGATTTAGTGTGAACAAGCTGAAAAAAATGTAGAGATGAAAGGATCTTAGTTGCATTTGCTCAACTGCTGGAGGATGGGCGCAAGTAAAGTGACTCGAATTGCCATACGAGTGCTGCCAGGTGGTGACTGATTTGAGTGCTGTGCCTGCTGCAGTGGCAGGATAAAATGGAGTCCTCTGTTGTCTTGTTAAAGCTCAGTTTTTCCTCGTACATACTTTATGGTAGTTTAAGCAAACATTGATTTTTCTAATTGAGTCTGACTAGTGCGCACATGGTTTGTTGCCATGTTAATTCAGATCTGGTGAGCTATTTGTAATACACAAATTCCTGTGCTGGTTTTCGTTTAGATGTTTTTAGTTGTGGAAAATTCTGCTTCTGTGGGCTTGGAAGAGAACTTCTTACTGCATACAGTGAGCCTGCTTCTGTTGGTCTTGCTGTGGCCAAATACCACCAACCCTGATATGATGCTGTGAAAGATGTAGCACAACAGTGTGGCTGGCTGAGTTTGTGGTGAATGGAGATGGGCTTATGAACTGGGCTAGCTTGAAACAACTGCTCTGCAGCTCAGGGTTCTGATATTCTGAGAGTATTGCCAGGGAGGGTTAAGGGTAAAGTAGATCAAGGGTTAAGGGTAAAGTAGATGTGAAATAAGCCTTTCCAGCATGTTGGATTGGACTGGGTACTTTCCTGAGTGGGCATTGCTGGTGTCATTGCTTTTGGAATAGCCTTTAGAATTTCTGATCCAAGAATTATTCTTTTATTGTTCTTTTAAATTCTGTTATGCTTTTTGTTTGCAAAACATCTTGGAGCAGGGAATAGCACAAGTTGCGTATCACATAAGTACTCCTCTTTTATTTTGAAACCTGGACTGCTGTAGAATTCAGTTGTTTGTCCTCAGTTTCTAGAAAGTAAGAACTTGAAAAATCATCATTACCTCAGAAAAGCAGCTTGCTTGTGGGAAGAGCTACAGAAACGGTAGTGTCAGAAAACAAACAGGGAAGAGGTTAGGTACAAACATTTGTATCTAACCTCTCCTTGTCCAGAAACAGTTATGTGGTTTTAATTCTTGTTACCCCTTTGAACCTTTTTGTTTTATTTCAGGAGGGACTGAGAACTACAAGTTCTATGCAGTATTAAAGATGAGTGCAGCCTGTTTTTTGTGGTGACGCCTTTCTGGTTTTGTTCTATTCCTGTTATAACAACTTGTAATACTGTTAGCTTATTTGACAGTTACATGATCTATTTATGGGGACTTAACATGTGACTCATGATCTTTTGTAAATAACAGCAAATATGAATTCAGTGATAATTATTATTTACATTGTCGTTCTTTTTTCCATGTGCTTTACTCTGCTGTTTTTATCACAGTTGTTCCCCCCTATGAGATCCTGTCATCTCTACAATCACTTTAAATTAATCTACTACAGAACATTTTGCATCAGC
Organism: Odontophorus gujanensis; assembly: GCA_013399175.1. Lineage (NCBI taxonomy): Eukaryota > Metazoa > Chordata > Aves > Galliformes > Odontophoridae > Odontophorus > Odontophorus gujanensis. The sequence continues at coordinate 52,253 of VXAB01013346.1, forward strand.
TAAAAAGTGACTTAATTATTTGCTTTTGAGAGCATACATGAATAATCTAAAAAATCGCTTATTTTCAGCAGAGATTTCTGTGTAGCTTCCTGTTCTTCTTCCCATCGTGCTGCTATTCTTGTAGATTTACCTGGTTTGATTTACCTACCTTTCTAATACCTGCCATTCTTGCTGACAGACTTGTCAACACTGTGATCCATTCCCCCTGAAGATGTTTCATAAAGCCAATAAAAATGTATAGCTTACTGTTCCATNCTTCAGTCTTCCAAATACATTCAGAATGTGGGCTGTGCAGATCAATGGGCTGGACTTTGGGCAGTGCAGAGTATTATTGCTGGTTCAGTTCTCCAAAATGCAGTGGCTTTTACCTTTGTGTTGAGCACATCCACTCTGGAAAACACTGCACAAAGCCTCAGTATGGATATACCTATTTTTACCTAGATGAAATATACCCTACAAATAATCTGGTTTAGTGTTGGTTTATGAATTATACTCTGCATTTGTGGACTTTTTGTTGCAATTTCTGCTGTCACTTTACATCCAGAATGAAAGAATTTTTACTTGTGTGTTGCTGACAGTAAGTAGGTACTGATAGTTCAGTAGTGCAGAAGTGTTGTCTGTTATTTGACCTTTTCTGCTTATAAATAGGAGATGTTTGTTGTACTGCTTAAAAAACTGTCTGTACAAATGTTGATTGCATGATTGTGAAATACTCACTGGTACTACTGAAGTAACTCCAGTGTAAAACCTTAGATTTGAGTGACCTATTTACCACCAAAGTAGGCTTATTTTATTTGTGAGAGATATTTTATTTCAGTTATGAAAAATGCATTTATATTTGTTGGTGCTGATGATTTCAGACTTTGGATCCTGGGCTTGCGTGATTTAAAAGAAATCTTGTCCCATTGTTTGAGACCTTTTATGTTCTTTTTCTTAACAACAACAAAACACAAAGCAAACAACAACTGAAAGAAGAATCTAGTATGTGTTCTAAGTTTGACATTTATTTGGAAAGATGGTTTTTAAACCTGGATTGTTCTTCTTTCAGAACTGTTCTGAAATCCAGGAATTAGCTGCCCTAAATGTAAATGATTCACTTGGAAGAGGAATGGCTTGGTTAGTTAGCATTCGTCACATGCATCCAGATGAGCTGCAGAGCAGAATTGCCTGAACAGCTTTCCACAAGGCACAGCTAGTGTTTTAGAGAACTTGTGCTCATTTTCAGTTGATTTAGGTGGTGTAATTCGACTAGCTTTGTGTCATGTGGACTGTTGAGAAGATGTGCTTTTTGCTGTTAATTGGCAGTCAGTTGCAGTGTGATCACCTGCAGCAAAAGAATTGCTGCCTTGTACCTCTGCACCAGAACCTAGGAGCAAATTGTATGGGGCTGCAGTCAGAAGTTGTGGCTGTGGAGTCTGATTTGGGACATCTGCTTTAGAACAGTCACTACTGGGGAAAATGAGGATTGTTTTTCTTGTATTTGTTGAATTTCTGCACCAGGAAGGACAAGTGGTTTGTCTGGCTGATAGAAGGAACATGATGTCATAGGAATAACTTCAGTCTTAAAATGATCAAACTTGTATTTCTCTGTCAATTTAAAAGTCTGAAAAAGGGGGGGGTTGCTGTGCTGACACTATTGTTGCATGCTGTTGTGGAGCACTGAGCACTGGGTTTTGTTGCTGCCTTGTATGGATAGCTGTTTGAACAGACTGGTGTATTATCTTAAAATACTAGTTCTGAGCTTCAGGTCAGGACCTGCGGTAGCTGGATGTTTTAGCCACCAACTGTTAATAGTGCGTTGGAGTACAATTCATGATTTAATTTCCTGGTATTTCATAAGCTGTGTGCAACTTTTAACTCTGCTTTTTGCCAGTAATCCTTGTTTTATCATTTTCTGTTTTTTCACCCTCAGTGATGCAAAGGAAAAAAGAAGTGCTTGGAAGCAACTGTAGAGTGCTCATATGATGGGTTACCTTAGCTCAGGTGTGAGAGCACAGTCTGGTAGATACTGGCATCTTTATGGTCTGCAGCTGTTTCTGAAGTGGTCCGATTGACTGTTTTAAAGGTGCCAAATTCTGCACCCTGAAGACAGATGTCAGCTTTCAGTAGATAGCTGTTACCTCAACTCATATGATGTCGGAACATCGCTGTTTCTAAGCATGCCATCAGATAAATGGATGTTATCTTTACAACCCTGATCACGTTGGACGGACTTGTATAAGTAGCTGAAGGCTGAGGTTTCTGCTCTATTTCCAGATATGGTTTAAACGTTCCTTTCCCAGCTGGAAGGTGTGTCACCAGAAACAATCCTAGGTTTCCCAGACTGTGACATGTGCAGTGTTCTGCAGCTGGTATGCTTATTTTAGTGATTTTTTTTTAATTATCAAACACTTCATTTTTCTTCAACAAGGAAATTATCCTAAACTCAAGCTCTAATTCATAGCAATAATGAAATGTATTTATTGTGAGCTCATACTTCATCTTTGCGTATTTTGGTGTCTTAGAATGCTTACTTGTATGATATTATTTAATCTTAATTGGGTAATGAAAGGGTAAATGGGTTGGAAAGCCATGTGGTGAATAATGTGGTTTAGTCATACTGGATTGCGTAAACTGGACTGTTAACGTTTTACTGAGAATGCTCATATGGTTACATGCCTTCATTTGCTTTAGTGTGACAGTGCTGGATTTAATTAGATTTTATGGGATCTAAACTTACAAAAAGGCTCAACGTTCTGTATTCAAAACCTGACATGTGGAGTGACCTTTCTTCCTTAGAAGATAAAGGTACTCTGTGTTCTCGTGCTGGTGAATAATTGTACTGAAGCTGCTGCAGCAAGTTTTGGCTAACCTTTACAGTAGGGTTTGAAGAGATAGGGCATTACACGTTATTGTGCAGTGTAAGTGGGAGAGAAGGGAAAAACTGTGTTTAGCAGCAATGCTTAATAAGGATCTTTTTTAGAGAAATAAAACTTCATTCTTGCAGCTTTGTAATAGTCAGGGACATGTTCTTTACCTTGGCTGTGGTATGTTTACTTGTCTGCCTTGCCTCTTACAAGTGAGACATTCTTATGCAATCATCTTGACTGTGCATTAGAAAGCAGAATAGATCTTAACTTTTTGTGTCATTGTGTTTGCACTCCTACAGACAGATATGCCTGCCAAAACCAAGGCTTGTCACGAGACTTGAAATAAGCACATTTCCTCATTGATGTCATCACATCCCGGTTCCAATAAGGTTTCCAATAAGGTTAAAGTATCAACAACTTGCTGAACTTTGCATGAAAAAGCAATGCACAATGTTATTCTGAATTGTGAAAGTTAGGGCTATTTGTACTTGTTGGTGTGGGTGGACTCCTACAAACGTCGTGATAAAATTCATGTTTTTGTAATGCTGAAAGGTAGCTGTTAGATGTGAGTCTTGAGACAGGTGTGACCAGGTTGCATTTACATGAAGTCTCAATGCCACAGAATTTTCTGAGGATCCAAATCTTCACAGCCATGTCAAGGAGTGCTTCTGATGTGTAGCTCTAATAAGTAAGTTAAACAAGCATATTTTCATTTATGATATCAAGGTAACTTACATGTTCTCTTGTGTCTAGAATATCAAGTACATCTTGAACGTTCTTATTCACAGATCTTTTATATAAAAGACAAAAAACATATTAAAGATAGTGAACGTGTTCTGGATTTGGAGCTCTGTTTGGTTTGGTCCTTTGTTTGCCCCCTGTGTTTCACTGGGAAAAAGCCCATCAGGGCTGATGGCTGTGCAGCTGCTCCTCCCACAGCTGTGTGTAGCTGAGGGAAGTAAGGGAGGCATTTTTCCTTCTGATTGTAGCATGTTTATTGAATCAATTTTAATGGAAGCTAGATGAGTCTGGGCACATACCTGTGCAGCCTGCTGTAGGGAGCCTGCGTAGGTGGGGGGTTGGACTCGATCTCTAGAGATCCCTTCCAACCCTGACAGTTCCATGATTGTGTGAATTATTTTTAATGTTAGGGTGATACCTAAACGCACTGCGCTTAAGCTCAGGTTTCTCTGTTATTTGGAATGTGTACTTTCAGGAATTCTGTTAATGTGTGGATGCATTCTGCTCGCTGTGCTTCGTGCTTTCATGTGAACTGCAGGGCTGGTGCATCTCCCAGACCTTGGCTAGTCTGTTTGTTGCAGGCTGTCAGGAGTGCTTTGCCCTTATTTGACCCATGACTTTCTTTTTAATTTGATAAATAGGAAATGTTACTTGATTCTCAAAGAACACAGCCAGCAATCAGACAGCTGGGTTTCAAAAACAGCTGGCTGAACTGAGGAATTGCTTAAAATCAGTTTTTGGGACAAAAGTCCCAATCTAATGAGTGCAGATTAAATAACCTTTATTAAAGCTGGAGCTAAGAAGAGCATTAAATGGATTATTATTGGTTTTGTTGTCTTCAGTTTTGAAACTGTAATTGGTTGCTTCAAGTGTGAAAATCTGTTACTAGCTAGTTCTCCTAGCCTAAAATACAAGCATTTAATTTTGTGAATGCAGCTCAGGTACCAGTACTGAATTGCTGTTTAGCGTGCGGATGCTGTAGTTTGAATCAGCTTGTAGCAGCAACTGCTCTGAGAGAAACATTTATGCAGAATGTAAATGAAGTGCTTATCTGAAGGCATTGCTACATGACTTAACTTGTGCAAGGCAAGCTAAGCTCTAAATTTGCATCATCAGCAACTCACATGTGATCCAGCTTCAGTTAATGTGCAAGCTTACCCATCTCACATTGAAGGGTAAATTGTTGGCTTGGATTGCTTGGAGGATAAAAGTAAACACATATTGGTAAAGTGGAGTGGCTAATAAAGCGTGAATAAACATGCATGTCTATCGTGCAGTAATTTGTTCTGTAGGCATTACCTGGTAATGCACAAGGCCACAAAGCCTAGAATACTCCAGCCAGCATGCACTTTTCTCAGTGTTTCTGTCTCTGTGCTGCCTCTTAGTTGTCAGTGGTCTGAGCTGGATTGGAATGAGACCTTTACAGGTGGTAGAGAGAATAATGGTGCCAAAGCACTCCTGAAATTGTTAGTACTACAGAAAAATAGCTTTTTAGCTGTGTTTTCAGAGTGTTAAGTATATATCAATTTGAATTAAAAGTAATTACCAACAAATGTAAAACTCAGGGTATGAATATATATATTTTTGTCTCATGCCTGTATGGATACTTGTATGATGCTTTGGGAACTAGTGTAATGTTTACCCTCACATTGTAATCTCTTAAATAGCAAAAGTAGTGGAAGTTGTTTTTGTAAGGGATGTGCCCATTGAAGTGCTGGGCAGCCTACTGTGAGCCCTCTGGTAAAGAAAACCTTAAAACCCCAAGTGGGTCTGTGTCTTCATCTTCCCAGAACTTCACTGATTTAACCTTGATTTGATAGACTCCCATCAGATGCTACTTTTTATTTTAATAAGTTTGTGAGTTTCTCATCTTGCTTTTTGGCCAGGTTTGTCTTCAGTTACTGTTTATCCATTGTCCTTTCTCTTGACCCAACCTGGATTTTGGGTTGTACAAGCAGAAAGTAATCACAGTTCGTTGTTTTTAGTAGCTTTTACTATATCATGTGGATTTTTAAAGTATTTTTAATAATAGCACAAAAATGAGAGCTTTCACTGATTTTTTTTCCAACCTTTGTAGTCCAAAGACTGAGTACAGTACTACTTAGTGTCAGTAGTGCTGTCACCTCAGTAGAAAATACTCTGCTAGCTTATTACAGCCTCTCTTGGCATCTATTGTTGTACCCACAGACATGCTGTTTTTCTCTGAAAATATGAAGTGCGTTGCAGAGAACTGAAGTAGATAGTGCTCACTTGTGTGTTTTTTGCAAATCCTGGGTGGTGATTTTGAGCTCCAGGAATATTTAGTAAGGATTTCAGCATTTAAGTGCAGCAGTTCCTGTGCTTCTCTCCTGAATCCTCAAATGCACATCCTGTGTGAATTGTGTGACTTAATGCCTTTGCATCAAGTGACAGGTCCAGTTGTACTGGGATGACGTCTGTGCTGCCAATAGAAGGGTTGGTTTGGGGGCAAAGTATTTCACATCCCACTCGCAACATCCTGACGTCTCAGGAAATAGGAGCATGGTGGCTGGAGAAAGCTTGCTGATCACCTGACCAGAAGTTGATCTTGCTATTTGTCAGCACTTCTATTAAATAGAAAAGCTATTTTTAAAGTGCTTGTTGCCAGCGTGACTGCAAAATTAGAACAAGTAGGAAAATGGGTTTGGTTTTTAGTAAAAAGGAAGTACGTTGGGCAAAATGCCACTTCAGCTTATCATAGGAAGTATATATAGTTCAGGAACTCTTAATTCTTAGACTTCTCTGTGGAGTGAAGTTCCTGGTAGGAATAACTGGCTGATGCTGTCTCAGTCTCATGGGTAAATACTATGCTGTGTGGGAGAGGCAGCTCTGAGCACAAGTCGTTGCTGCAAAAGTTGAAGCTTGCTTTACCTGTTAACTAATATGGAAATATGTGGTGTGTTATTCTGTGTGCTAAACAATGTCCCACAATGCTGTAAGTCCAGATAGCGTTGCACTGATCACTGAACTCTTGAACATATGCAGCATGCTTAATCACAACTTACATACTAACTTAGTCACACTTAAATGTCCTGATTTTAATGATATAGTGCTGTTCTTATGCTATTTTTTTGTTACTTGAGGTAGTTAAGTGCTTAATGAGATGTGAAAACATCTGTCTTTAAATGAGCTGGTCAGTAGGTGTTGGTTTTCTGTAATAGCTTTCATTTCTGTCTCATTGTTACATTTTGAATTTAAGCTTCTTAAATGTCAGATACTGTGAACATGAATGCAGTTTTTTTCTCACCTATATCAAGCAGTTTTAATTGGAAAGTGATGCAGTTCTTTTTAGGGTTTGAAATAATGTTCAAAGTGATTTTAAAGCTGCTTTTGTTCCAAATCTACCCATTGTCACCCACAAACATCTGTGTTCTGCAGCTTAGTTAATGTAATGGGAAATAAGCATATATAATCAAATCAGCTTTTGCTGCCTTGCATTCTGCAGCATCTTTGTTGTACCAAAATGAAGTGTGGTGTTTGTAAGAAAGTTTTGGGCTTTTTTCTCCAGGAAAGAAGAGTAATATTTCCAAAAGCTTCTTGACAGGTTTTCTCTATTTTCTACATTGTATGCCATATCGTTTTTACTCTGTAACTGAATATTGAATCTTTTTATTAGTTATTATTTATTAGCTCTTACTCTGATAACTTCTTTGCTAATTGTAGCTTGAGTGTAGTAAGAGTGAAGTATGAAGTTTAGTATACAACAACTGACATAGGAAGGTATAGTGTTTAAAAAGCATCTTGAGCACAGGCTTTGGAAGTGTAATTATAGAACTACCTTCTTCCTTTTGAAGAGATTTTCAATGCTTTCCTCAAATGTAGCTCTCATTTTATAAGAGCTTCCACCAGTACACTATGCTGGGCCTAGAACACGCCCCCTCAAAACCTGGGCTCCAGTCTACCACTCTACTTATTGCTGTGCTTATGGGTCATCATTCCTTGAGATTGTGGCTTCTTTTGCACGTGCACACAGACACATGTTGCTTGTAGACAAAATGGAGGTATAGATGTTCCAAGCTCTGTACCTTGATCACTGAGCAGTCCTGTGCTGGTAGAAACTGACAGTTTGTTTTGCATGCTCTAAGAGTTCTGTTCTTGTTCTCTTCTGAACAGAAGTGCTGGCTTGGTTACTGCCTAAAAACTGGCATCATCTACCTCAGTGAGTCTATCATCGATACTTAGAGCAGTACAAGCAGTTAATTATAGGGGACGTTCTAAGGCTACAAATCCTTGTCTTGCATGGATGCCTTAGAAACTTATGCTACTCATTCCCTGCTTGGTTGCTCTAGGTGTATAAATCCAAGTAGGCAGGATTTCAAGCCCATCACTTCAGAGCTGCTCTGTCAACTATTTTAGGTAATTTTATTCTCAGAGTAACAGTTATTTCTGGATATGATGCTTCAGCTGCTGTGGGAAGATCTTAAGTAATGTGGATTTGTCTTCTGCTTTGAAGTGAGTATTTATCCCCTTTTCTCTGAACCTTTGTCCAAAGCACTTCCCTTTACAGGGACCTCTATTTGTATTTGCAGAAACTCACAAGTTTCACGTGGGCGTTTGTGGTGATTCAGGTTGATGTGTTTGGTGCCTATTTGCAATAATTCTCTTCTTCTTCTAGGACATCAACGTCTGAGAAATGAATAAATTACGGCAAAGCTTTAGGAGAAAGAAAGATGTCTATGTGCCAGAGGCCAGTAGACCTCATCAGTGGCAGACCGATGAGGAAGGTGTTCGTACTGGCAAGTGCAGCTTCCCTGTTAAGGTAAGAATTTCAGCCTTTCTTTTGGGTATCCATGAGGTACTTTTGCTATGAGTTGATATTTGGGTTTTTTGGCAAGCAAGAGCCAGAAGGATGCTTCATTACACATTGACCTATTTTACAGTCAGCCCTCATTGCAGAGGATGTGGCTTTTTTTTTTTTAAAGCCAGATGAATCATCTTAACAAATGCATTGGAAAGTCATTGTCTGATGTATTCTATGTTATTATTTAGTTGAAATAAATCACGTAGCTAGGCAGGGGGATAATATAATTTGTCTTCATTTCTCTGGAAGAGCAGAAATGATGCACCTCATGGATTGCGTGAAAAACGTACTAGATTCTGTCTGTTAAAGTTATAGTTATGATTTTATTTGTAAGGTAAGTGTTGAAAAGTATAACCCCTCCTTTTTGATAATTGAAAATGTTGTAAAGAAACTTCCCAGTTTCCTTCTGGTGCTTGAGGTGTAAGCCCTTTCTGATTTGGAATATCTTCTGTTATGTTTTTTTTTTTGGTGTATGTTACAGACTATTCATGTATGTGAAACTGAAATTACCTTTATCAATTCCTCAAACTCATTGCAATTTCTCAGTGCTATAAATAGGTTTTTCCGATTATTCTTCCACCTTTTCTGAGAAATAACACAATTTTAATGTTTATTTCGCAATATTTAATGTTACTGAGAAGAAGTAAGGAAGGAATTTAGGGTGTCTTGCTGCATATGATCAGCTTGTAAACAAAACTCACTTCCTGAAGGCATGCTAATACTATATCTACAGTAGATTGTAAACAGGTGACATATACGGAGAACGAACAATTAACAGTTTGTGAATATATATGCACATGGAAAATGCTGGCTGTGGTTCTGACGCTTGAGAATCTTTTATTACCTATTTAATAATTATGTAGTTATTAAACAGGTGATGTTGCTGAATGGAACTCTTGAAGGTGACTATTGCATATTTTTGTACTGTTTTGTACTGTATGTGCAGCTGTGCCATAGTATCAAAGTTATTCCACATTTATGTTTATACCCTATTTTATCTCATTACAGTTCCTTGTGTGTGCTTTTAGTGCATTCTCTAGGATTTAAATGTGCAAGCTAACTTTCTAGTGTGTTATGGTTGCCTGCCTGCTCATTTATCTCTGTCTACATTATTTTTCTGCTAGAATGAAGGAATTGTAATCTAATACTAAAGAGAGATGGTGTTTTGCCAGGGCTTTGAAATTGAGTAACTGCTTTGTGGAAGCTTGAAGTTAGATTAGGCTTTTCAAAATGTTAATGCTGTCTAGGAGGAAACAGAATTCTGAGATTAAGAACCATCATTTTAATAATCTAGGAATAGACGAGTTTTATAGGCATTATTAAAATCTTAATATTTAGACATCTAGTTTAACTTGGTGTTTTCAGTCCTTGACTGAGTATAAAGGATGTGAACCACTCTAAAGACTGACTTTTGTGGTGTGGTTTTTTTTGTTTTTTTTTTTTTAACTCATAAACAAGTCTTGCACTTAAATGACAAATGCTTCCTGTATTTAAATGAAGCATTCATCTATTCTGGGCACATGTACCCAAAGTTGAAAAAGGTTTTGGACCATTCAGTGGTGAAAAGGCATAGAGAGATGGATGAGTCGTTGCATCCTGTCCTCCTACTGGGACTTGTTTAGCCACATTTGCCTGCTTTGTATTAGAATTCACTGAGTTAATTAGGTCGTTGGAAAAAATAACTCTGAAGCAAATACGTCTTTTCTTGTTTCTCGATTCCATCAGAATGTTTGATGCTTGTATTTGACAATCTTGTAGTTAGATGGAAGCTTAAAATCAGAACCAGTGGCCATTGGAGTGCTTTTGTTTATTCAATGTTAATGTATCTTCCAAACTTCTGAGACTTGAGATGGGCAGACCTGGAAAGTATTTAGGGGGCTTGAGATGCAAAGTGGGTGTTAGCTGGTGTTTTGTAGATATGGACAGGAAGTATGGCATTGTGAATGAACAAGATAAACCAGATGTAGAGTCAGAGGTTTAGTGGGTGGTACTGCATTTTGCTCACAAAAAGAATAGTACTTTGTGCTATTGAAGGAGAGTATCCTGTTACGTAGTTCTTGGGCATTATTCAGAAGCGCATGTATTCCTGGAAAAGTGGGCTGTTGCCTGTGTCTTTAAATATCTGGTGGAGTGTCTTTTCTTCCTGATGTTACTCAATGGAACAGATAAATATGAGGTATCTTGCTAAGAATAGTTAACTAATAGGAGTGCATTCGAATCTGAAAGATAGTGAAAATTACCTTTTTTTTTTTTTGTAAATCCCTATTTAGCATTCCAGTGTGGTGCTGTAGTTGCCTGTAGCTTCTCAACCACAGTTTAATGTGTGTCTGTGGGGATTAACCTGTCCTTATTCTTTATGTTCTGCCTTGCCTGTGCTCCCTAAAAATCGTCTGCCCTAGTTCTTAAAAGCTCAAAACTTAGTTGAATAGTGAGATCGAAGTCTGACTTTTGAAGCAGTGTCTAAGATTTTAGCTGGTGAAGACCCAGGAAGTGTTAACAAATATTCTATAGCTGTCTTTAAGGTTTTCTGTATAACAGAAAAATACAGAAAAGTAGTGGAATAGAAGCCATGGTCAAGGCTTTGTTTCTTATGATGCTTGCTAAGGTAGGGTGGTTTTTTTTATTATTTTGTTATTGAGGGAGAGAAGTGCAAGCAAACTGGAGAATGCTTGCTCTTAGTTTCTCTTTTAAAAGAGATCATGAAAGTTTAATGTGTGAAAGATATATCACTCTCTTAAAATAGCGATAAGTTGGTGTGTTTAACTTTTTGCTTTCAGGCACTTTTTTGGCCCAGACTTGGGGTGTTTGTAGAGTGTTAGCACAGATTTATCCTTTTTTAGATTTTAGAGAGCATGTGGAACCACTTTGAAAATCATGTTGCAAATAGGATTTCTTCTTGCCTCCAGGCTCTGTTCTGTTAGTGTTGGACAGGACTCTGGTGGCTGTTCATTCATTGTACTTTGAGGATGCAAACAAGTTCAATGTTACTGAGTTGTTTTACATTGGTTCTTCTCTTGGAGTTCTTCCTGTGCTGCATCCACAGCTAATCCTGGCTGTTAATTGCAGTCTGAAAATGTGGTAGTGAATTTTGAGCAACTCATTTTGGTTGAGAAAGTTGCTCTATAGAAAGTATTAGTAAAATTCCCGTGACGTCGTTGCCTTACAAACTCAGGGAGGTAGATTTGATGCTGTTTGTTCTCTTCAGTGCTGTGCTCATAAATTTGGAGCTTATGATAATTGTGGGATCATACTGTTACTTCTAGATAATAACACCTCATTTTTACAGTCCGTGTTAATCCAGTGTGTTCAGCATACCTGCGTTGTATGCAACAAGCTACTGATCATGTTTTCTCAGTTGTCCAAGCATGTGTAGGATCTTACAGCTAGCCTTTGACTGTATTTGGAACCTAACCATGCCTGAGGAGGTAATCTGACACATTCCAAACAGACCCTTGGAACGGTTAGTGACCTCCCTGCTCTGCCCTTTCATCTGTCCTCTTTTGAATCAGCTGAAGTTGCATTGAAGAAAGAGCCTTTGTGCTAGAATGTACAACTGAATGGTTTTCTGCACTCCATTGCATCAGCAGAGGGACAGGTGCATGCCTATCAGCAAAGGTGCAAAAGGGTATTAGTGTTTAGACAGGGGTAGCTTGCAGGCTTCATCTACCCCATTAGGCAGTAATTTTAAGGCTCTCCTGGCTCATGTGGTGTTGGAGGCATAATGCATTGGGTCTTTTGTGTGTGTACTCAGAGCCATCCCTTTACTGAGCGTAAACTGTTAGAACTGCTAAGTCTGTACAGAAATGTATTTTCAGAGGTGACAATGATTTTCTGTCCTGGCAACTGAAAAAGTAATTACTTTCTTTCAGTAGGGAAGCCTCTGAGGGGGGCAGAAATCTGTGCCAGATAGATGTAATGTATAAGGCATTTAGGTATTTACAACTATTCAGATAAAGGCTGTTCTAAGAGGTGTTAATGCTACTCTTATTGGTAATGTGATTTATTTTTATACAGTCTTTATAAGTCAAGTTGTCAAAACCGAAATGCATCGACATACCCATTTTCGAACTTGGACTCTTGCTGCAGACACTACCTCACTGAGAACATGCAGCTATTATGTTTTAATGACTAAAATATTTGACACTAGGACTTCTTTTGTCTGAAATGCCTTTTCAGATGTCCCTCTGGGTAAGTAGTTTTTGTCAGTACAGATAATCTGTACATTAACTGGCCTGTTAAATTTATATCAGAAAAAATAGGTCACTTCACTCTGCTTAACAGAATTAAGCAAAACGTTTCCAAATTGTTGGTTGTTGTAACCAGCCAGATATATTAGAACACTTACAGCTGATTCCTACCTGTGCTTCTAAAGGATACCACAACTAGTGTTGTGAGCAACTGAATTAGTTTTATCCTGTCACTGTCAAGTTTTTGGGGTCTGTTTGTCTGACTTTAATGTGCCTTGAACATTGCCTGTCACCTGCAAGTTTACTTGTGTATGTATTTTGGTCAGTTTATTCCAAATGGAAGACTAAAGTTATCAATGAAAGAAGTCCATGGGGAGGAGTAACGTAACACATCTGTGGTCTTGGGTTTGCTGCTGAGTGTATGATATCATGTGAATTAGTCTTTCCAATGAACCTTGACTTTCTCCATTAGTGTTGACAAATATGGATATTGTTTTACGTTTCAGATCAACACTCTTTAACTGTTTCCTTTCTCTCCCTTGCTTTGATGGGAGATGTTTGGATGGCCGTGTATTGCTTTGTATGAATATAAATTACTATCTTAATTATCATTAAAAAAAGAAGCTCTGGAAAGAGAGCAGCTTTCTCTGAAGTTTATAGGATATCACCACTGGGACCTGTGAGTGCCAGCTTGTGTCTCTGGGATCCCATAAGCAGAGGCTTATGTAGGTAGCATGTACATTGCCCACCTGAGCCACTGGCAGCAGAGAATAGGTCGCTGCTTGCCCCTTTGCTCCCTATTCTCACACCACTTGTAGTTGCCCCCTTGTCCAGGTGACTGTTACTTCATGTGTTACTAAATCTGCTTCTAGTAGCTAGAAATTGTAATAGCTGTGAAGGATTTCAGCACCACATTGATGCTGAAGTGCCCTTAAGTTAGGCGCGTGATATTTTTTATCTATGAGATCTTGAGGTGCTTGAACAGTCCTTGGGAACTATGTTAAGTATTTTTAAGATGTTAGAGTGGCAAATCTGCTGCTTTCTGAAATGTTGTGGAGCCTTACACTGAAACACTACAAATCCCTGCCTCTTAAGGAGTAAATTGATGTCAGCAATGAGCAGTAACCATTCCTAGGAATGCAAACCCAGCAGTGAGCAAATGCAAATTTTTCAACTCTTGCAGCATTTAAGATCACAGGAGGAAGACAACTGATTATGACAGAAGGTGATTATAACAGAAGGTGTGTGTATAACAGAAGGTTACTTTAAATAAAGTCCTATGTATTTTTGTCATGACTAAAGCAATGTAATTCAGTCCCTGATCTTTAAACTTTTTACATTATAAAGAACCTTTTAGTTTTGTTGGAATAACGTGCAAACAAGAAGTTTTAAATGAAGCTTCTTCCTTTAAAAACCCTCTTTGACAAAGGTTAAATTGTTTAATAAACTTCAAATCATTTCAAAGATAAGAGCATTCGTGCCTGGAGACATTAAAATGATTTAGAAGCCTTTGTAGAAATTTCTTTTAAATGTAAGTTAGATATTGGAAGTAAAAAAAAAAAAACTAACTTTGGCATTACACTCCTTACTTTTTTCCTAAACTAGAAGGTTTCCAGTGTCATAAATGGAAATGGATTTCTTTGCAGATCTTGAACAAAAGTTACAATGTGCACCTGTGCATTGTCTTTATAAAACTAGTATCAACACTTGGTATTTTTTTGTTTTTCCACGTACATGAAGGATTTGCACATCTAAGTCTAACAGAACATGCATGAAGGTGTAAAGGGGCCAGTTAGAGTAGTGAGTGTCATCAAGGGAAAGTTAGGCTAGACATTCACAGTAACTCAGCAACCCCCTCCCTTTCTAACTGCATGGCAGTTAGGAGCTATAGGATAGGTGGTGTACCCTCTTGATCTCCAGTTACAGAGATGTAGTAGTACTGGGCTGACTTCTCTGGTGTACACATGGAAGTAAATCCTGCCTTGAGGCAAGTGGTGCCCTGCATAACCTCTGAGTTCCTTCTCAGCCACATTTTAGGGAGTAGTTTGTGAGACTACAAAGAGCAGAGGATTTGCACATCCAAACTGGACTTTATCTTCGGTAGTCCAAAGTGGTTTTCTACTCCCTCAGTGTTGTCTTTCTTCANATATTGGAAGTAAAAAAAAAAAAACTAACTTTGGCATTACACTCCTTACTTTTTTCCTAAACTAGAAGGTTTCCAGTGTCATAAATGGAAATGGATTTCTTTGCAGATCTTGAACAAAAGTTACAATGTGCACCTGTGCATTGTCTTTATAAAACTAGTATCAACACTTGGTATTTTTTTGTTTTTCCACGTACATGAAGGATTTGCACATCTAAGTCTAACAGAACATGCATGAAGGTGTAAAGGGGCCAGTTAGAGTAGTGAGTGTCATCAAGGGAAAGTTAGGCTAGACATTCACAGTAACTCAGCAACCCCCTCCCTTTCTAACTGCATGGCAGTTAGGAGCTATAGGATAGGTGGTGTACCCTCTTGATCTCCAGTTACAGAGATGTAGTAGTACTGGGCTGACTTCTCTGGTGTACACATGGAAGTAAATCCTGCCTTGAGGCAAGTGGTGCCCTGCATAACCTCTGAGTTCCTTCTCAGCCACATTTTAGGGAGTAGTTTGTGAGACTACAAAGAGCAGAGGATTTGCACATCCAAACTGGACTTTATCTTCGGTAGTCCAAAGTGGTTTTCTACTCCCTCAGTGTTGTCTTTCTTCACATCAGTAAATACAACGTGAGAATCAGTAAGTGAATTGCAGAGCGTGACTCTCAGATGGGTGTGATGTGCAGTCTCATCGAGACAGTGCAACAGCATGTGTTTGGGGAGGGGATAACAAATCAGTGAGGCATCCTTCTATTCTGGTGAATGGCAGAATAGAAATTCCGGGGCAGTGGAAGAAGTTGGACCCTAAGGAAATGCATAGCAATGTAATTAACCTATAGTTTTAATTAAGGAGAATTTACTAAGTTTGTCTATTGATGATTAATTATGGCGTTTTTGTTGTATTTCTACAGCTGTAAGCAAATGCATGTTTCAAACTAATAAATTAAAAAGCAGCAACATAAATTTGAATATGTAAATCTGAGGTGTGTTTCCATTGACCTCTAAGCTTCTAGATGCATCCTGGCTTCTTGGCTTTAAGCTTGTCTAGTTACAAGACAGGGTTTTGCCCTGAACCTGGGGAGTTAAGGCTTTAGTTCTTGAGCAGTGCATTTTCTAGAAGCATATCTACACACGCAGATTCCAAATATTCAGTTTTGGGATTGGGATATTATTTGTAGCAGTAGTGTTCACACGTAGCAAAATGGGAATGTCACTGTGTGTAGGAAAAGTATCATGGAAATGGTGGGTTGCTGCTGTCTGGCAGTTAGCTCACTATCAAGGGATGTCTTGACCAAGACTTCTGGTAAGCTTTTCTTATGTCTGTGTAGTTTAAAATGTAATCTGAAAAGCCTAATCTGTTACTGCAAATAGAACAGTCCAAGTGAACATCTGCTGATATGGAGAAAATGTCAGTAATTTGTGTATGTGCCTCTGTCTGGAAGAGGGACTGTAACAGCACGTTGCTGTGTTCTGGTAGCTGAAAATGGTGGAAGGAATTCTGGGGAAGGTCCTTCCTTTTGGCCAGCAGCTTTTGAATCAGTGCTGTTGAACTTTGCGTTCTGAAAACCGGGATAGCTGAGTATTTGGGAAAGAAATCAAAGGTGATCAAGGTAGTATTTCTTGTACTAGGATGCAAATGGTAGAGTGGTTTTGTTGCTGCCCAGCAATATTACTGCCATAACACATCAGCCCGTGATGTTTGATTAGTACACTTGGGGAAGGCAGTGGAACAAAAATACTGGATGTGATAAATTTCTGATTCCATCTAAATCAGGCAAAGGTTTAAAATATTGAAAAAGAATGAAGTTTTTCAAGTTCCAGAGATGTTTTGCTGTGTGCCAGTTTGACTTGTTCTTGTGTTGGTTGCTTTGTAGCATGACTGAAAAGTGATACTGGAACACCTCAGGAGGAGGTGTTTGATCTGTGAAAACAAATTTAATTGCCTTGAGGTGGAGATTTATTTATTTTTATTACCTGCTGTGCCATCATATTTTTTTTTTCTGAAAATGCTAAAATAAACAATACTTAAAAAAAAAAAATAAAGGCTTTAAGGGGCTCCCCAGGAACTCTTGAAAGCATTTCATTCTCCTTGGACCTTTTATTTTGTGATAGTCTTTATGTGGACTCTGCCCTAAAGAATTTCTTACTTTCTGTAGAAGCAGTGTTGGCTGATTTCTGGTGTAGTGATTAAATCTTCCACGGAACATCTTACGGCTGAGAACTACTGATGTTGTGGCTATCACTAAGTGGTTGCTACGGAAATTAGGAATGCATTCAGTATTAATACTGCATTCCCATTATTTGCACTTCCGTGATGGAAATGTGCTTGCTTTCTCCAGGCACATTAGGTTGTGTGACTCTTGTGGTGAGGTTATTTCTCTGCAGGTCATCTTACTGTTCTGCAGAGCCTCCAGTCACCACAGTATACCTTTGTGCCCCTGTTATTCTGTGTCCCAATCACTACATTTCTTTGTGGTCATATGCCTTGATGGATTTGTAAGAGGTGTTACATTATATGTGGCCTGTCTCTGCCCAGACACTTTGTGTTATGTTTCTTCTCCTTTAGTTAGAATGGGAAATTTATTTTGAGATGTTGAAAAATCGTCTGTAGAAGCGTGGGTTGTACATATCTGCTTTTTAAAGCGGTTTCCGTGCAATCTCTTTGACGTGGCAGAACATCAGAATTTGGTTTGTTTTTTGTTGAATGGAAACTGAACACCAGAGTTCTTAGTCTAACTGGCAGCTGGATTTTTCTTACTCTATTGAATGTTGAAGTGCCATTCATAATACACTGTGATAATAGCAAGTTGAGCTGATGTTTCAAATTTAAGGTTATGCAGTGATATAACTACGATGTAATGCTTCTCATAAAAAATGTAAGGCAGCTGGAAAGGCTTTGCTCTATAGCAGAGCTGGTTGCCAAGTATCTTAAAGAAATATTTGGGCCTTTGTTTATTGTGGACTGAAAGTCAGATAAGTAGAAGTTGTGTAGTGTTGTTTCAATACTGAGGCAGGTATATGTACACTTAGCCTGATGGGGGAGAAAGGATTTTGGAAACACACCTGAAGACATAGAAAATAACTTGCTGCATCAGGGAGATTTAAGTTGATGTAGCAAAGAGAGAGGACAGTAGTGCTGTCGTTGTGCAGTTGATGGTTATTTTTAGAAGAAAGAAACTTAAATATGTTTGGACGTAGAGGGAACTTGAACCTAAATATATGTGTGTATATATATATATGTATATCAGACAATCAAAAAACTATCCAAACAGTATTCAGGAAGACTTCTGAAACTGCACATGTAACGTAGAAATCCACAGCACTTGATAGCTGTGAGCAGCTAGCTTCTGCAGTAGTGGTGCTCTGGGAAGAATAAGTTTTTTGATGAAGGGCTTAAAGTGTAAAGTGTAAGTGCAAACAAAGCACCTTTTGTACTCATCATAAAGTAGTACTGTGTGGCAGCATAATTTCTTTTATAATTCAGAATTGATTGATGCTCAGTGAGGTCTGGGGATTGTACCCTTTTTCTGCGGGTAGATGCACTTGATATGTGCAATAATGTCCCCATTCATTAGAGTGGAAGCAGTATTGAAAAGTGCAGCTAAACTTGCTGTCTCTAGCAGCAGTGGCATGACTGATTGCCGAAAGTTGGGGCATGTGACTTGAATAGAGGTTTGGCAACACACGGGGAAGCGGTTGTCTGGTTTGGAATGTGACAAGAGGCAATGTTTACCCTGCTCTGTTTCTCCCTATTCCAAGCAAAAGGCAGGTTGCCAAGTACAGGGACTGAATGGTTCGGATCTTCAGTTGGAAACATTTTTTCTGCACTTGGGTAAAAGAGATGTGCTGGTAGCTTTGGAAATCCAGAAGTTGTGCTTAATAGAAATGCAAGCTAGATGGCTTGTTTTGTGCATATATCTTTGTTTACACAACTTCTTTGGACCTCAGCCTTGTTCCTGTTTACATTATCCTTTTTTTTTTTTTCTTCCAGTTGACAGATCTTGGCCTTCCAAAACCAAAATTTTCTCATGATAGATTCACAATATTTCTGCATCTCTGGAACTTCCAGCTTAGACATGGCAGAACTGTAGGTGCATCTGTGATAGGTGTGCATATAAATGTGTGCATCCAGACACGTAGTAAATGTATCTTCAATTGTTACTGTTAGTGTAGTTTTAGGATTGAAATTCTACCCTTAGTGTTATGGAGAAATGAACATCTTGTGCAAATGTTCAGGAAGTTCAGCTAATGGAAATATGGTCATTGTTTTGGCAACTCTGGTATTCAGTTTTAGGGCTTCAGTCTCACGGAGCTCACTTTGGAAAAACCATAAGATGTTAAATCTTCTTTATTTACCATATAGTTTCTATGCAGTGTATTTTTCAAACTGTTCTGTGGCTGTTTTGGGGTGGATTATGTGGAATTCTTTCAGAATTGTTCCACCCAGAGTTATTGCATTTTAAAAATCTCACATAGTTAGACTTAATGTTAAAGCCCTCTATCATTTAAGGTCTTCTAAGTCTCAGCAGTTTAATGATAAGAACATTGATATTCTGACAGCCTTTTCCAAGCATCTTGCCTTGCAATTGAAAACCCTCACCTTAAACCAAAATAACAACATGGCTTTCAATTTGCTGTTTAATCTTTAAACAGACTTTGAGTTTGTCCATTGAGCTGAATCTCGTATGTTATTCTAGTAGAGCATTTCAATATGGAATGAAGTCTTTCTGTGTTGAGATAATCAAGCTTGGTATCCTAATTATTGAAACAAATACAGGGAGAGTGTTCTGTGGTGGTCTGGGACAGCTCCATAGGTGATTAAGTCTTGGTTTACTGCTTCATCATGCCACAGATTATTGATTCTAGCTAGTCCAATATGAACAGCAACTTGCATGCAATCCTACAATATCACATAAATCTGGGTAAATTTCTTTGAAGTTTTGTAATAAAAAGAGAGCTTTTATATATTAGTTTCCATGGTTTTCTTTGAGAATTAAGTACTTTGAGTTAGGTTATGAATGTTTCTGAGGGAACATTTTCTTCCCTTATCAAAAGGAACTGTGACTGGGAAAGGTAGGGAGGAAAATGGAAAGCCCAAGGTCCTTGTATTTTTCCATTGTATGAAATGCAAGTATCCAGTGTCCTGAGACACTACACTCCAATGTATCTTTTGAATTGCTTCCTCTGTGGCCTAATGTTATTCTGGGCCATGTTGTTAACTAAACAACTTTGCAACTTGCAATTTCTATGCAGTATGGTTTTAAGTAGTCTGTGATAATAATTATCCAGAAAATGTGCAGCTTTTAAAGCTGTTTACGTTTCTTACTCTTCTTATTCTTGTTCCTACAGTACCTGGGACATGTTGAAGTGGATGAATCCAGAGGAATGCATATCTGTGAAGATGCTGTGAAGAGACTGAAATCTGTATGTATACTTGTTTCATGAAAAGACTGGCTTTGGGGTTGTGAGTGTTACCCTAAAAGGTCTATTCGGCAGCAGTGCTCCAGATGAAGCCTGAACTTTTGACCCACTTTAGAAGAACAGTTGGCTGGTGTGAGAGCACTGCTGCGGTTAGGGGGACGTGCTAATCTGGTGTTGAGAGGGAGAGAGTTATAACTGTTCTTTCTACTGGCAGAAACTATTTGCAAAAGACGTGTAAAAATCCTCTGTGACCTTTCAGACTTAAGTTGGTACCCATATGGGCTTCAACCATTGTTTTTTAACAGGTCTTTCTCTCTCTCTCTTTCTTTCTCTCTCTCTCCCACTCTCTCTCTCCCTCTCCCTTTGTTGCCTGCCACTTCAGTAGTGTCTTAATTCACCTTTATTGTACAAAATATTTGATTTAGGCTGCTTTTGTTCTAATGCACTGCAACATTGTAGTCATGCATGAAATAATCTGGCTTGCATCCACTCAAAGTGGCCTACCTGAAGGCTACCTAATTCTGGTATGTCATGAAGTGGGCTGATCTTAGTTTGGCTTCTGTGAACGTTTGTTCCTGTAAATGGCACTCGTTCAAAGCTCTTGGTATTCCTATGGCTCATTTCAAGGTCTTGTCATCTCTTCCCTGTAGAAAGTCAGTGATCAATCTGTTAAGAATCTGAGACTGAAACAGCACTGAAGGGGAGGAGAGAGGATGTTAGAATTTGCAGTCTGTCTGAAGATGGAGGGCTGCTGTCCTTTTTATCACTTCTCTTGTGTCCTGCCTATGTACAGTCTTCAGTAATGCCTTTACCAGAAGAAATCCTTGTGTCCTTCTAGCTCAGCCAAAATTACTGCAAGTAAATCAAACACTTCTTCTGCATCTTTACTAACTTGAGATATCTTTAACTGGGTATGATTTTTTTTTTCCTCCTCACCAAATGTGAGAATTCCAACGTCTTCTGAATAAACCTGTTCTTCTTAGCACGCAACAGAAGATTATAGGTTGTCTTCCTTCTGTTGTGCTGCAAAGTTTCTGAATTGCTTTACCGCTCTGATTAAAATAAGTCTTTTCATTCTTTTCTCTCAGCTAGTGTCTAGCAACCTGTTCAAGCCGCATCCCATCTGTTCCCATTCAGTCCAGCAGTGATTGGTGACTGATTTTTATTAAAAAGGACCACACAAAATGTAAATTAGTTTTTGTTCTATGGATTTAGTTTATGTTGCTGAAAATGAGAGTACTGACCACATAATGAACTGCATCCATTTTTGCCCTGTTCTGGTTTTCGTCGTGTCAGGATGCTTTGTGTTAGCACACCAAATAATGTTCCAGTATCTCCTTTTTGTGGCTTCTCTTGTTTTCTTCTCTGGGGAGCTGTGCTGTGAAGTATTTGCTCTCCAGGTTCTTTATAAACTTTCAGTCCACAAGCCAATTAAGTGTAGCTAAGCTTATAAATAATGTGACACAGTAAAAGCGTAGCACCCAATTTCCTCCAGAACCCAGATAATTCTAGGGTTGTGATTCTTGATTATCTGATTTACTGATTCAAATGTAAGGCATTCAACTTTTACAGTGCATTCCTGAGAAGTGACTTAATTTCTCTGTTCTATACTTTATGATTATTTCAAATTTGTAATGGCATCAACTTATTGCCCATTCTCATAAATACGGTGTTTTTATTTAGATAATTTTTATTTCTTCTGCCGTTTGAAGTTTTTAATATTTATGTTCAGATTGGACACGGGTGTGTGTCTTAGGATTTCTGCTTGCATACTCATTTGTCATTGCTGGAGTTGGAGAAGCGGATATGGAATTCTCATTGGCTCCCAAGAGAAATATTTGGATTACTGAAACTGCTTTGTGCACTTGAGTTGCTAGACTCCATCAGACTCGAGCTTCATCTGAAGCTCCTCATTGCAACTCAAACCGTGCCCCACTTCTCAGATCCTCACCCCAAGCATGTGGGTTTTAAACCTGGAGCATTTATTTAGCATTCTTCCATTGTTTAAAGCTCTTTTCTGTACAATATATTCTCTTAACAAGAAAAAGCCATACCACTCCATGTTGTTTCAACACGTGGGCAATGTGATAAGAGAGCAATTTGTTCTTCTGGTGGTCTCTTCCTTTTACAGTGCTTGGTTATTTTGATGGGCTTTCTCTTGACCTCAAAAGAAGCTTCAAATTTGAGCTGCAGTGCTCAAACAGAAAGACCAGCTTTATGAAAATTGAACTTCATTTTTCGTATAGTTAAACTACATACAAGTGTATGTGGCCTATTTTGATCTTTTTCTTTGCAGGTATTATATAGTTCTTATGAATCCAGTCTATGAGAGTAGTTCAGTTCTCTTAGAAGGTAGAATTGTTGAAATACTTCTAACTTCTCAAACTAAGTTCTGTCTGTCTTCACTTAATTTAATGCAAATGTTTTTCTCTTAATTCTTATTCTCCCAACAGTTGGCTATTTATCTGGGGAACTGAAATACATTGTTTTTTTTTAGGGTTGACTACTGGACTTTAAAAACCTTCTGAGACTTGATCTTCATATTAGGGATATCTTAATTTCTGCTTTAGAAAGAAAAGATGCAAACAAATTCTTTTATCTCTTCATTGTGGGGAAATATCCTTCCAGGTCCTTTATAACTTGCTGATTTAATTATTTTTAATAATTATTTTTGAGCACATATTGCAGGACTTAAAACCAGATGATGGTAAGCATTTTGTTCGGGTGTTGTTTAATTGACAGCAGAGTAAAAGAAGCTATTTTTAGCTAGAGAACAGTTTTTAAGCTCTGAAACTGCATACCAACCTGGACAACACTATAATGTGCAGGATACAATTCTTCTTGTGATGAATGAAGAGAAACTAATGCCCCTGTTTTCTGTCTGATGATATGGCACAGCAGTTTCCTTGTTACATCAGAATCCTATGTGTTCAGATATCACTATCTGTTATTCAGATGTTACCTAAGGAGCATACATTTGTTTCCTTAGTAGGGATATGTTACTAACTTTGGGTCTTCAGATTTGGATATTTCAATGCTTTGGCATTGAAAGGTTTCTCCAAAACCATTTCCATGAGCTAGCATTATTTAGTGCAGACTGGAAAACAGCTTTCTGAGGGCCCTGTGAGGTAGCTTTGTAACCATATTTAACTCAGGTATGGGGAAATTGCATAAAGACAAAATTATACTCTTACCGTGTTTTGATTTTTAAAATCAGCTTTAGTGTGTAGTATTGGTTTCTAACTTGCCACTTCTTGTTTTAAATGATGCATTTGTTTTAATATATGTTCTTGTTTTAGCAGGTAAAGAGACATAATTTAATATTTTAAAACATGCATTAGTTATCTCTAAACTACATTAACTTAGTGCTGTTTAAAATCCATTTTGCATGATGCTTTTCCATTAACGTTTCTAGCTTATTAAAAAACATAGCTCTTGTTTAACAAGCATTTTGCTGAGAGCAAAATTAACCATCACCTAAAAATGAGGTAGCTTTTGGTGAATCTCTTTTGGCTTTTGCTATCTTTAAAAGGCTGTTATTTAGTGTAATGCAACAGTCATTGCTCAACTTGGCAGCAGCATCCAGCCCCTTCTCATTATGTGCACAATGCTGTGATTAATCCATTAGTTCCCCTCCCAGTGTTCAGCATATCTTGTCCAAATACATGACCGTTCTTGCTGCTAAAAGCTATTAAGCCTTTCAGCTGTCTGCACGTAGAGATGTTCTTATATAGTGCCTGGGTTGACATAAATATCTTATAGATACTTGTTGAAAAGCTGTGTGGAGGGATGGTGGGCAGAGAGAAGCACTCAGTAGTGGAAGTCAGGAAATGCAGAGTTGAAATTGACACTCCCATCTTAGCTTTGTTTCCTGGCTTTTGTTGGTTTGCGTCAGAACCGTAACTCTGTTTTAAATATAACCTTGTATATCTGTCAGTTCTGGAGGCACTGCCTCAGGATATTTGTAATAATATTTTTGCTATAGCATTGTTATCAATGCAGTGGTAACTTGGGGTCAGCAGCTGTCAGAAACCCATACTTGGTCTCACGTGGATTCTGCACTATCTCTGTATTACTGCTGTACCAGCTTACTTGCAAGTTAAATAATTTGGAAAGATATGCTTCAGAGGCAGCTTCCTTCAGGTACTGAACAGCATGTAGTTGTACACATGGGACATTAAGGCCCTGGGAATGTCCTCACATCAGATCAGGCAGAGATCTTGCAGTTTCCTTTTCACAATCTGGTAATAAAACAAAACCAGTACAAATGGCATGCGTATATGCTTAAAATTGTGTTCTGCTTTTGTGTTAATATGAATTGGGCAATCAGTATAATCACTTCCTGGCTGAAGATGTTCAGGAACTTGTAGTTCAGCTGTGTCTGTGCCTCTGCCTTGATCTAAATTGTCCCTCTCAGAAATGACCTCAAAGGGGTTCTTGCTCGATCTATTAATCCAGAGTTGTAGAATGAGTATTTAGTAGTTATATACTGTGGGAGAGAAAGAGATCTCAGCTGTGGTTTAGTTTAGGTCAGAGCAAATTCCTTACTGGCCAAAGAAGGTTGTATAAGATGCAAACTAAGAATAACACATAAACCAAAACAGTAAACAAATACAATAAAATAAAGCACAAGAAGTGCTTTTCAGCTTGTAATCCTGTGTTATGCCAGCCACTGTATGCACTTCTGCAGTGTATGGAGCACTTGCTTTGGGAAGAAACGGTCAGTATGCAGCAAATTGGACTCTGACTGAAGTTAGAACTTTGCATTTCGCAGGCACCCATACAGCATTTTAATTGTTGAACCACCACGTCTGCTGCCAAGTTTGGTTTATAACCTAACTAAAGGGAACTAAACAAGGGAGAGTGACAATGAAGTAACCACTTTGCATGAAATTGGGGCCAAGGTTCTTTTCTTTCCACCAATTTCAGGGCAGTAGCTTATTAGAATTGTGTGTGCCCTTTGATCTGCATTTTCATGGGATTATTTTCACATTTGCCTGTCGCACCTTCTCGTGGATAACTCTAAAAACCCCTTCCTTTCCCTCCAAACCCTATTCTTGTGTGTGCTTGTTGGTTTGAAACCCTGGGACATTTTAGCTACCTTCAATAATAGCGCTCGACTTGTCCCCCCTGTTCCTCCAGGAAAGGAAGTTCTTCAAAGGCTTCTTTGGAAAAGTAAGTTTAATGCCTCATTTGTGCTTGCACTATAAGGAGTTACATCCCTGGTATAGCACAGCTGCAAGATTAGGATTGAGAATCCTTTAATCTATTTCAGAATATTTACTTCTAAAATCCAGTTCTTCCCAGACTTATGTTGATCGAATAAAGGATATGGTTTAAAAAAAAAAAAAAAAAGTGACCTGAAACAGAAACAGAACTCCATATGGACTGTATCAGAAATCCAGTGTTGTGAAATTATTTGGCCTTACTGAAAAAAGGAGCGACTTTTTCTTTCCTTTAAATCCCTTAAACTTGTGCCAGCCTACATCACCTAGGCAAACACCTACGGAACAGTTGGGGTCTGTGCCTGTAAGCACTGCTGGGTTGGAGGCTGCCGAGCACCACGAGCTTGCCCAGCTGTTAGCGTGGGGAGGAAGCAGTGAGCCTACACTACCATCCCCTAAACCTTTCTTTTTTGAACATGGTCCAAATTCAAAGATGCACGAAGATGAGATCAGGCATTTAACTGCTTTTTTTCTAATTGCATTTCTGTTTTAAAGGAGAAAGCTTTGCTGTTTTCTGTTTGTCTTGTTTTCCTGAGAACAGTGTTGTAAAGGGAAGCAATTGTTTGTCCTTACTGAAAATTTGCTGTACTGGAGACTGGTTGGGGTGTGATGTTTTTTTTGTTTGTTTGTTTTAAGTTCCCGCTGTCTACATCTCCATAAGACAGTGCTGGTAAACCTCTAAAAGAACTCTTTCACCTCCCATCTGTTGACTGTCCCTGCATTTAAAATTCTTGTAAAACACTTGTTTAGTTTTCCTATGGAATAAATTTAAGATGCTACTTTTCAGGGATCCTATTACATGCTGAATCCTGGTTTATATAGAAACTAGCAGGTTTGTAATTTGCATCGCAGAACCTTTTAGAGCAGATGATTTTCTGGTCACACATTTGTCTTGGCTTTGCTTAGGGAGTAAATAAAGCTTTTTCAGTTGCACCTGTGTCACTTCACACTCATGTTGTAGAAGGTGTTGTAGAGGGACAACTGTTTCCCCAGTTCACCTTTCTTCCCATGATGTGGGAAACCTCACCAGTTAGCTACTTTCTTCACTATCACTGCACCCTTTTAGGGTCAAAACGCTATGGTGTAGTGGAGCTGCCAGCTTAATCAAATCATTCCTATGTGCAAATGAACTTGAAGGCTGGAATCTGCAAAGATTGGAGTGAAACGTGTTCTTTGCTGTGCAATTGATGGCACTAAGTATTTGTTGGAATTTGTTTAAAACTATCATAAAAGACCCACCTCAACTCTGACCAAAATGGCATTCATCTGTGCCTGTAGGAGGTACACCCAGGCAGAATGAAGAACGTTTGGAGTATTTCTGCCTGCAGCATGAGGAGCAGTCAGAAGAAGCTACAAGTCTCAGAGGCACATCATTGGCATAAGCAAAATCTGTTGGGAAGAGTCCCGAGATAGAATGGTCCACTGTGATGCACTAGGCCCTTCAGCAGGGCCAGGCAGGGCAGGTGAAGTGGGGGTGCTGTGTGTGAGTGAGGGGCTGGCCTGTACAGAGCTCACAGCTGCCAGTGACACAGTTGGGAGCCTCTGGATAAAGATGAGAAGGGACAAGGAAATAAAGCAGATGTTGTGGTGGGAGTTACTGTAGGCATCCAGCCAAGATGATGACACCGATGATTTATCCTTTGAGAAACCACGAGTTACCTCTCAGCCGCCCTTCTCCTTATGGGTAACTTCAACTTGTCAGATGTTAACTAGAGATACTGCACAGCAGATTCAAACAAGCCAGGAGATTCCTGAAATACCTTGATAACTTCTTAGTACAGGTACTAAGAGAACCGTTTAGGAGTAGTTGTTGCTTGTAAACAGAGGTGTTCTCGTTGGTGAAATGGCAAGTAGTGGCCTCGTGACCGTGAAGTGCTAGAGTTTAAAAATATGTAGTGATAAGTGTAAAATATCAGGCTGTTCTAAGAGCTAGTTAGTTAGATCCTATAGAAACTGCCTGTGAAGGCATTAGGGTCTGTTACAGCTGGTCACTTTTTAAACACAACCTTTTTAAGAGCTCAGGAACAGGCAGTTCAAAAGCGTCAGTAGCCATGCAGGTGAGGCAGAAGATCAGCTTGAATGAGCAGAGATCTTCTAAAGCTTAGGTGGAAAAAAGCATGTGGCCACTAGAAGTGAGGTCTGGTGACGCGGGAGGACTACAGCAATGCTATTCACTATTGCAGAGCGAAAGTTTATGAGGTCAAAGCTCAATTACAGCTGAGGATGGGCAGTACTGTGGGAGACAATAAAAAGGGCTTTTTAGAATATGTTAACAGCAAAAGGAGATCCGGAGATAACATTGATCTGTTACTTGATAAGGATAGTCACCTCACAGACAAAGCAGGGATGTTTAATACCTTCTTTGCCTTTGTCTTCAACACTGATGATGGACTGTGGGACACCTGGAGCCTTGAGTTGGAGAGCTATGACTGGTAACAGCAAACTCCCGGCCAAATGCCATGCTTTTGGGGGAGCTTCTGGGGGAAAATGCCTGAAAACTGGATGTGGTTAAGTCCATGGGGCCTGATGGGATTCATCCCCCAGTACCGAAAGAGTTGGCTGATGTCAACATGAGGTGTCTCAAATTAATTTTCAATGGTCTTGGGAATCTGGAGTGGTCCAAGTCAGCTGGAGGCTGACTAACAATTGTCCCAGGTTTCAAAAAGTGCAAGAAAGATGACCCTGGAAATTACAGGCCTGTCAGTCTCACTCGAGTGCCTGGTGAAATGTAGGAGATTATTTTGGGAGTTACTGAAAAATGCCTGAAGAACAGTGCAGTCATTGGTCACAGCCAACACAAATTCACGAAGGGAAAGTACTGTTTAATGAGCTCCAATCTCCTTTTTGTGACAACGCTGCCCACCCAATTGACCAAAGGAAACTAGTTGATGTAATTTTTCTGGATTCCAGCAAAGCTTTCTGTTTCTCATGGTATCATTCTGCACAGAATGTCCGGCACACAGACAGACAAAACATAATGGGTGAACACTTTGCTGATAGGTTGCATTCAGAGGGTTATAGTAAACAGGGCTCCATCAGACTGTCAGCCAGTCACTTGTGGAGCTCTGCAAGGCTCCCTTTTGGGGCTGGTTCTCTTTAATGTTCTTCTCAATGACTTGGTTATAGGATTTGAAGGGATACTGAGAAGGCTTGCATACAGCACTAAACTGGGGGGAGCTGGTGGCTTCTTCAAGGGCAGAGAGATCTTGACAAATAAGAGGACTGGGCTGTCACCAACTGTATGAAGTATAACGAGAGCAAGTGATGGATTCTGTGCCTGGGATGGGGCAACCCTGGCTATGTATAGAACTTAGCAGACTAGAGCAGCCCTTCGGAAAGGACCCCGAGGGTTCTGACTGATGGCAAGTTGAATGTGAGTCAGTAGCATGCCCTGGCAGCCAAAGATGGCGAAGGGCCTAGAGGGAAAGCTACATGAGTGGTGGTTGACATCCCTTGGTTTGCTCAGCCTGGAGCAGGGGATGCTGAGGGGAGGCCTCGTGGCGGCTGCAGCTCCTTGCATGGAGCAGAGAATAGTGCTGAGCTCTGCTCTCCGTGACAGCAACCAGACTTAAGGGGATGGCATGGAGCTGTGTCAGGGGAGGGGTAGCTGGGGTTGGGGTCAGGTTCTGCACCAGAGGATGGTTGGGCGCTGGAACAGGATCCCCAGGGTAGTGGACATGGCCCCAAACCGCTGCAGTTCAAGATGTGTTTGGACAGCACTCTTGGAAACGTGGTTTGAACTTTGGGTGTTCCTGTGTGGGACCAGGAGCTGGATTCACTGACCCTTGTGGTTTCCTTCCAACTCGGGACGTTCTGAGATTCTGTGATATACCAGCTACTCTATTATGTTTGCATTGCTTTTTAATCAACTCCAATACCTTGTTTCAGCTTTGTAGGTTTGCATTCCTTTTTATNAAGCGTCAGTAGCCATGCAGGTGAGGCAGAAGATCAGCTTGAATGAGCAGAGATCTTCTAAAGCTTAGGTGGAAAAAAGCATGTGGCCACTAGAAGTGAGGTCTGGTGACGCGGGAGGACTACAGCAATGCTATTCACTATTGCAGAGCGAAAGTTTATGAGGTCAAAGCTCAATTACAGCTGAGGATGGGCAGTACTGTGGGAGACAATAAAAAGGGCTTTTTAGAATATGTTAACAGCAAAAGGAGATCCGGAGATAACATTGATCTGTTACTTGATAAGGATAGTCACCTCACAGACAAAGCAGGGATGTTTAATACCTTCTTTGCCTTTGTCTTCAACACTGATGATGGACTCTGGGACACCTGGAGCCTTGAGTTGGAGAGCTATGACTGGTAACAGCAAACTCCCGGCCAAATGCCATGCTTCTGGGGGATCTGCTGCTCCAACTGGATGTGGTTAAGTCCATGGGGCCTGATGGGATTCATCCCCCAGTACCGAAAGAGTTGGCTGATGTCAACATGAGGTGTCTCAAATTAATTTTCAATGGTCTTGGGAATCTGGAGTGGTCCAAGTCAGCTGGAGGCTGACTAACAATTGTCCCAGGTTTCAAAAAGTGCAAGAAAGATGACCCTGGAAATTACAGGCCTGTCAGTCTCACTCGAGTGCCTGGTGAAATGTAGGAGATTATTTTGGGAGTTACTGAAAAATGCCTGAAGAACAGTGCAGTCATTGGTCACAGCCAACACAAATTCACGAAGGGAAAGTACTGTTTAATGAGCTCCAATCTCCTTTTTGTGACAACGCTGCCCACCCAATTGACCAAAGGAAACTAGTTGATGTAATTTTTCTGGATTCCAGCAAAGCTTTCTGTTTCTCATGGTATCATTCTGCACAGAATGTCCGGCACACAGACAGACAAAACATAATGGGTGAACACTTTGCTGATAGGTTGCATTCAGAGGGTTATAGTAAACAGGGCTCCATCAGACTGTCAGCCAGTCACTTGTGGAGCTCTGCAAGGCTCCCTTTTGGGGCTGGTTCTCTTTAATGTTCTTCTCAATGACTTGGTTATAGGATTTGAAGGGATACTGAGAAGGCTTGCATACAGCACTAAACTGGGGGGAGCTGGTGGCTTCTTCAAGGGCAGAGAGATCTTGACAAATAAGAGGACTGGGCTGTCACCAACTGTATGAAGTATAACGAGAGCAAGTGATGGATTCTGTGCCTGGGATGGGGCAACCCTGGCTATGTATAGAACTTAGCAGACTAGAGCAGCCCTTCGGAAAGGACCCCGAGGGTTCTGACTGATGGCAAGTTGAATGTGAGTCAGTAGCATGCCCTGGCAGCCAAAGATGGCGAAGGGCCTAGAGGGAAAGCTACATGAGTGGTGGTTGACATCCCTTGGTTTGCTCAGCCTGGAGCAGGGGATGCTGAGGGGAGGCCTCGTGGCGGCTGCAGCTCCTTGCATGGAGCAGAGAATAGTGCTGAGCTCTGCTCTCTGTGACAGCAACCAGACTTAAGGGAATGGCATGGAGCTGTGTCAGGGGAGGGGTAGCTGGGGTTGGGGTCAGGTTCTGCACCAGAGGATGGTTGGGCGCTGGAACAGGATCCCCAGGGTAGTGGACATGGCCCCAAACCGCTGCAGTTCAAGATGTGTTTGGACAGCACTCTTGGAAACGTGGTTTGAACTTTGGGTGTTCCTGTGTGGGACCAGGAGCTGGATTCACTGACCCTTGTGGTTTCCTTCCAACTCGGGACGTTCTGAGATTCTGTGATATACCAGCTACTCTATTATGTTTGCATTGCTTTTTAATCAACTCCAATACCTTGTTTCAGCTTTGTAGGTTTGCATTCCTTTTTATTATGATGTTTTCCTGAAAAAAAGACCTGCTTCTGCTTCAGACAGCAAAGTCATATCAGTTAGTACTGAGACTACTGAAATCCATGGTATTTAGGTGTCTCTGCAGCATCTATAGTTTCTCCCTGGATATCTTGTTTTGGTATCGATATAACTTTCCAAATCAGAGTTGTTCTAACTTGCTGCTTGTTTTCAAAAAGTCTGTCTAGACAGGTTTGCTTCTTTCCCTGTCCATTTTTTTTTTCCCCTAGAAAGGTAAATCTGACTTATTTGTGTCAGGAAATGTTTTTGTGCTTAGTCATGGCCTGACACTGAAAATACTTCATTTTCAACTTCAAATCAAAACGATGTATCTGTTGCTAGCTCTGGGTTAGGCCGTTGCTGCTTTATTTTGTTTACAGAAATTAACTGAATCAGCTGCCTTTTGGGGCAGCTCTCGATATTTTAAAACTACGCCTTCTGTGTGTTAAGGAATAGTAGTACAGTTTCTCATCTTTTGCTTCTGTTGAATGTATGTATTTCTCTGCATGCAGTGTTTTGCACAGAAACTGAGAAGGAATTTATGTTTTTGTACATCTCAGTCTCCAGATACATCTTACAGTTGTTTTTAAGAAAGGAAAGAATAAAATAGGCAGAAACTGAGATATCTCTGCTCAGCTGGAAGACTGAAACAATTTAGAAGTATTTAAAAATGTATTACTATGCAACATTCATTCTGTTCAGTTATCCTTAAACCTTTACTTTCCACCTCATGGTACAGCTGCTACCTAATTCTGTGCTGCTCTCACTTCAAACGGCCCAGTCAGCAGGACCAGCACTGTTGCTCACGAGAGATGAATTTCAGCTTTAATCAACTTTGTTTTCTTTTCTGTGGTGCCTGTGTCGAGGGCACCTGCTTGTCTGAGAGGTTTCCCATGTGCTTTGTTTTCAGCCTTGCCTTCTGTTGTCTAGGTGCTTCACCTTCCCTCCAGGAGGCTTCTGAGGCCTCTGAAATGAGTCAAGAGAGCAAGTCCTGTGCTGGGGCAGATCACCAGCCTCCTAGAACATGCTAAGAAGTGAGCTTTCTGTCACAGCTGATTCAGCAATGACAAATTGGGCTCCTGGGAGTCGATGCCATGAGTGGCTCCCCTCCAGCAGTGTTGTCATCCAAGAGCTCTTGAATGTGAAGACAAGCTACTGACTGATACAGAAGTCTGTATTACCCTTAGTAGAATTTAAGACCACGCTGTTCCAATGAATACCATCAATTTGCTGTAAACATTTTTTGTTTGAAGTCAGCATCTGTCTGTCAGACACTGCGATCCTGCATTGAGGATCAGTTCGCATGCAGTAATTTTACAGCCTGTTCACTGTATGTCACGAGTGCAAACAAGCACATTCTAAACATAATATACTGGGTAGTGTCCAACCAGTAGTAATGTGTTGATTTGTGTTGCCAGTGTGAACTAATTTGGTGAAGTTCTGTCCATCACTGGGTTGGATAAAATGATGAATCAGGGGATGAAAGAATTATGTTTCCCAATGGTAGTAGCCATGAGTTTGGGATACAGACTGTAAGAACTTACTTGTTCACAATATATCTAGAGGGAAGGGCTAGGAGATAGCTGTGTTTTGTTTTTCTCTTAGAGTAGCTAACCTGTATTGGGTTATCTTGTTTGAGGAAGCTTGTCCAGTGGGAGGGGAGAATTATTCAGCTCTTCAGCCTTTTATTTTTGTTCCGTGAAATGTGAGGTTCTTTACTATCTATTTGTAAGTCTTTATTTAAGAAAATAGCAGATGAGGACCAGCTGTACTGCACTTCAGCACTGCTTTACAAAGTACAACCTGAGTTAAACCCACACTGATTAATACAAACTTCAGGAAATGTTCAGCATTTGACTCTACAGCAACAAGGTTTTTGCAGTTAGCTGGAAAAAGACACATCCCAGTTTCTGTAATGATAGTCTAGAGCAAGCAGGTACCCACAGGCGTTGTCTTCTCTTGATTTCTCTTATTTGCTTGAAGTGAAGGTTTTAAGACTGCTAGTGATGTTTAAGAAATTGGCACTCCTTCAAAACATTTGAGATAAATCTCTGAGAGCCATCTCTTGTTAGGGATTGTTAGGGATTTTTAGGCTATGAAAGTTAAGTGGACATTGAAAATACAGTCTGTAGTTTGTGTGCATTTATATTTACTTTCTTTTGAGACCAAAACCTAGAGGCAGCTTTTAAATGCTGCAGTATTTTTAATGCCTGTGATGATAACTGAATATGTCTTCCTTTGTGAATAATACTCTTTCCATTAGGTATTCCACAATCTGAAAGTTCTACTTCAGTCCTTCTGGGATGTTGAACAGGCTGGATGGACTTCTACAAACTTGTTTCCATCAGTGCTTCAGTCGCTTGCTTTCATCCTGTGCTTATTTTTGTTCTTCTCTCCTTTAGTCACTGTTCTGTCCATGTCAGTGCCATTTTATGGTCTCCCTGAGCGTTCTGAGAGCGCTCAAAGTTGTCATCACTGCTTCAGAAATCAGGACAGATAGTTCCTCCCCCAAACCAGCACAAACCCTGCATGGCTGGTTTCCTTCATGCTTTCTGACTTCTCTGAGAGGGAAACCAATGTGATACAGCAGGTGGTTTATCAGTCCAAGATAAAACGTACACTTCATCCTTACAACGTTGAAATCCGAGTTGCTAATTTGGAATATGCAGTAGCTTCTGCCACAGCGTGTCCTTGCTCAAATACTTGCCATTTGAATATAAATGATGTACATCTGTACCAAGTTATTAAAAGCGAAATGCAACTCTTGCACAAAGCCACGAGCTGATACACCGCACCCCACTCCCTCTGCCATCATCTGTTGGTTTTGCTGTTCTCTTCCTGCAGTGGTCTGTGGCTGCTGCTGTCAGCAGCCACGAACTGTGTAAACCCAGTGCTTCTGAAAAGGTATGAGGAGAATAGTTTCTAAGCTGGCTCAGAGGTCAAAGAATAGAGTACAGGACTGGGAAATCTAAGTAATGCATTAAGAATAGTGTTTTGGTTTGTTCTGTTGTAGAAGTTCTTGTAAAATTATGGTGACCTTGCAGCTGTTTTGTTTGATTAGTTCCATTTCAGAAGAATATCGTCTTGCATATATACTGTTTTCCACAACCCTCCTTTGAAAAGTAAACTGCTCAGAAACAATCTGCAGTTGACATGGCTCCCAAAGCCATCCCATGTTTTCCACTTGTGCTCACCCTCAGCTCGTGGCAGCTGGAAGTTCCCCCAGTCACATCTGGGAGGAAAGCCAGGGTGCTCCCCACCGCTGTGCTGTGCCACACTGCGCATCAGCTGGTTAAGAAATCATACTGTGCTTCCTCTCTTCCCACGTGTGACATTCTGCTCTTAGCAAAGTTGTAAAGCGTGTCTAGATGGTCCATCTTGGCATTAAGCCCCTCACACCGTAGCCAGTGCCTTCTGGGTGCTTTTAACACTGGTTTGAGGTGATGCCATGATTCTGCCACGTGTCTATTGGGGCTGACGGTGGGGGTGGTGGAAATAATCAGGTAAGAGTTTTCCCACATTTAAACTTGTGCTGAAGAAGCTACCTGGGGTGTAACTCCTTATCAATTAGTGTTATCTGACTCTTTGGTGGAATTCTTCACCCACTTGGTCAGTCTTGAATTCTTTACTGTACATGGATGTACACCCTATTTATGACTCCACCTGTCCCGTGCCCACTCCCCATGCCCATGTTATGCTCTCTCTGGACTACTGGCTTTGGCTTGGTTCTCTGAGTGTTTTGCAACTTGGATTGAGTTATCTGGCTTTGGGCACCTTACTGAACGTGGACTTATCTACACTTAATGTTGTGATTCTTGGAAAGGGGGAATGGCTGCATTCTGACACTGTTAACAGAAAACTGTTGGTTTTTTTTCCTATTTTTCTCTTTTCCAAAAGACTGGGAAGAAGGCAGTTAAAGCAGTCCTGTGGGTTTCAGCGGATGGACTCCGAGTCGTAGATGAGAAAACAAAGGTTAGATTTCCCTTGACAAAAGTTCTGTTTCTCTATAATAGCATGCGTGCTAGAACTTTAACTAGACTCCAGTCTCAATGTAAATGTTGGCATTTGAAAGACTTAAGCACCCATTAGTTGGTTTAACCATTTCTTCCTTATGTATGTATGCTTATTATGCTTCTTTATGCAGGCAATTAGAAACGAGAGCTTTGTGCTCCTCTCTGTACAGTTACTGGCATTTTAGAAGATGTCACAGCTAGTGGAACAGTTTTCACTGTAATTAGTGTAGTATCAATTTGCTTTGTATTCATGTGACAATGCTTATCTTGTTGACCTAAAAAATGGTTTCTGCACACCAACACTGAGGAGCAGGTAAAGAAAATGTCCCCGTGCAGTGCCATGCAGTGTGGTTGTGTGATGAATACCTGCTGTGCAGGTAGACATCTCCAGGGCTGTTGTACAGTGTGCTTGGACAGCACTCAAGTGACGGTCTGTGAGAATTCACTATTTAATACGAACATACAGATGCAGGTGAATTCAGTCTGCTGATTGCCTTAAAAAGAATAAGAAGTGTACGTATAGATATGTAGGAATGTATTTCATGTGCATTGTTAAATTATGCGTACATTATGCGTATTTAATTCATTAAAATAAATTTTGATGACTTTTGCAGACCTTAGAGGTAATTAAGGGAATAGTGCTTAAAAAGGGAATATGGCAGTGCCTCCTGGTGGTTGAACGCAGTAGCACAGGTGCTGAGTAGTAAACACCAGCCAAAAAATAGCTGAAAAACATCGGGGGAAAAAAGGTAATGAGGACAGCATGGTTACTGAACTGTACCATCTCCTCTTTAGAAGGACTTCTCCCATACATTTTTAGAAACAAATCAGGGTGTTTGGTAGAGCCGGCACTGCTGGTGCTTTGCTATTCCATCCTTGCTTACTTTGGTGCCACATGAGCTGTTGCCTTTTGTGCAGCAGCTGCTAAGTCTTCTCACACAAGCAGGCTTCTTCACAGTAAGGATTTCTTGATTGCTAGACTGCAGTAAAAATAAAACCAACCTTCCCTTTATTGCCATGCTAGATCCATAGTCGGGAGCAGAGATGTTACAAATTGTTTGTGTCCCTGACTTCAGAACGCCTTGTCTGGCTTCTAGCAGGGATGGCTGTGGAAGGCGGCTGCTGTCCTTTTTGTTTCACGCTGGGAATAGATTCTGAATGGCAAATTCACCAGATAACTGCAGGCAAATCAGCTTATTTTCTTTGTAATGCATCCTGCAGTTACCACTGGAAATGACTCGTGCAATTGTTTCTCCACATCTCCTCATGTGTCTTTTTTTGTTTTCTTCTGTTTTTTTTTTTTGTTTTTTTNTTTTTTTTTTTTTTTTTTTCTTTTTTTCGGGGGTTGGAATGGATTCTTTCCCCTCTAGGATCTTATAGTTGATCAGACAATAGAGAAGGTTTCTTTCTGCGCACCGGACCGGAACTTTGACCGGGCGTTCTCATACATCTGCCGGGATGGCACCACCAGGCGCTGGATATGCCACTGCTTCATGGCCGTGAAGGACACGGTGAGTGTACTGCGAGGTGTGCCCGGCTCCTCCAGCTGCTGGCTGGAACTTACACTGAGAAAATTTAATCACCCAGAATACTGCAGAGCGTTTTAACTTCAGCTAAAGTACTACTTTTTCCTTAAATATTATTTTAATTCTCATTCTTTATATGTGAATTATACGCCGTCTCTCTGTGATGTCTCCTTGTGCAGAGAAGCGGTGCCCAGCATGGTGTGTAAGTGGAGTGCAGTCAGCTTCAGATATGGGTAGCAGAAGGGAACCACTCTTCTAAAAATAGACAGAAGATGCTCTCATCTGAAAATGTATACAGCCAAAAACTGGAGCAGCGGTGACATTTTTTCCAGGATAAGATCATAGTGAATAGGGTATGAATAGCAGGCTGGGTATGAATGTAGCCTCTTGTATGCAAATGCAGTCTTGAATGGAAAGTCATCTGAGTGCTAAGGGATGGAGCTAACATGAATTGAAGTAAGGTCCTGTTTGTTTCTGAGTGTTAGAAGATTTTTGCAGTAGAAGGTTTGTAATCAACTTTTTTTTTATCAGCCTTTTTCTTTGTAGACCTAAGTCATCCAGCTCCCTGATCCAGCCTTCTCCTCTTGTGGCTTTTTATTGAATCCTGCACATGCATTACATGAGGGCTTGAAACCTCATACAAATCCGTTGAGATAACTCCACATGGCTGTGTGTTGAGAGCA
This sequence comes from Odontophorus gujanensis, assembly GCA_013399175.1. NCBI lineage: Eukaryota > Metazoa > Chordata > Aves > Galliformes > Odontophoridae > Odontophorus > Odontophorus gujanensis. The sequence goes on from VXAB01013346.1 coordinate 89,651, forward strand.
GTGACACTTGTTAATTTATCATGTTTCTTGAAAGAGAAACAGTGAAGTTAGACATTCCCTTTTAAACTCATGTCAGAGCTATGTTCTGCTGGGTGTGTAGGTCAGTTCATTTACTGCAGATAACCGATGGGTTGAGCTGCTGCAGTAATAGCACTTGTGACTCAGATACAACCTCTGGATCAGCTGGAGTGCCAGACTTCCTCCGACTTGAATTTCACTTCCTTACTGCAGTCACTGGGCAGTGGATCCTTTTGACCTCACTGGTTAATAATAGTGGAAGTGCCTTCTGGAGGGCGCTCAATACTGATGTGTGCATTTGGTCAGAGCCATTAAGTGGTATTAGTAGTCAGTTCTGCTTTTAGATTTCACATTTGCCCACATGGTATTGTTTTCCTGCATGCTCTCTTCCATTTGAGAATAGCAGTGATCTATCCCTCAGGACTTCAACCCACTAAGATGGCTCCACAAGCACTTCTGTGTGCACAAATGCATCCGGAGGTGAGGAGGGATCAGTGCAGGTACATTATCACCCTGCTGTCGTAGCAGCAGTTAAGCTAAACAGATTGTCTGACAGTCTTTCATTTCTGGGTGGCCTTCACACTTGTGTGCTGGTAATTGTGAGTCTTTATACATCAGGTTGTTTAGTTTTAGAGCCACACGGGGCAGCCAATTACAGTGTTTCTTTGAATTGTCTTAATTAGAGTCCTCTTGTAAAGGTGAGCTATCAGCTTGCAGTGCTTGAAGTACGTGGATGTTTCTGTTCCAGTCACCGTGTGATGCAATGTTGTCCTGTGCAGGGGGAAAGGTTGAGTCACGCCGTGGGCTGTGCGTTTGCAGCGTGCCTGGAGCGAAAGCAGAAGCGAGAGAAGGAGTGTGGAGTCACTGCCACCTTTGATGCCAGCAGAACCACATTCACTAGAGAGGGGTCATTCAGGGTCACTACAGCTACTGAGCAAGCAGAAAGAGAGGAAATTATGAGACAGATGCCGGATGCTAAAGGTAAGGGCACAATTTACACCATCACCCACAGTGAGCAGAACCAGCAGTGGGCTTGAAGTGGAGCCCCAGCAGGGACTGTGGCTTAGCAGCCATCCAAAGCTCCCTCTCTTGAACCTCATTACATGCAAATCATATTTCCAGACGCGCGTCACTTTTCAAGATGAAAAACGCTCCCAGATTCACTCATAGGGAATTTTTCCCTTAAGAAAAAGTACAAGGGGCTTTGTGTGACAGCAGCTGGACAGAGCTGCTCCTGCTCTGCTGTGTCAGCCTGCCTGATGGCAGAGAATGTCATAGTCAGCACACTAAAACAAAAGGCCTTATTAGAGACACGTTACAAGTGTAAGTAGATGGCCAGACTTCAAGCTGTCCTTTCTGTAGTCTAAAGATTATTGTGAATGAACAGAAAATTGTATCTTTTTCTTAGAAAACATTGTCGTTTTAGTTTGATTTTTAAGGCAGGTAAAAGAATTTGTGTATGGTTACATTGTGTGAGGGGAGAAGAGGGCAATCACAGTGTGCTTTCTAAAAGTCAGAAATACAGCACGAGCCACCAAACCACACACATCAGTTACATTCAGAAATGGTAAGAGGTTGATTTGCAAGGAGTGGGTTTTCCTACTTAGCTGTTTAAAACTCATCAGTGTCCTGAGATTCAGTTGAAAGTAGATCATGGTAGCAGTGATAGCATCGTACAACTAGCAAAAAAATAAGTGTTACGGATGTTACCCGTAGCTCTCTTTACAGTGAAGCTGAACTTTTCTTTCAGAGGGTTCTGCAGCAAGTTTTGTACTGCCACTCTTGCGAAACTTTAATCTTCGTTTTCATCGTCCATCTGCTTGCTCCCATACGTTAGTTTTAGAATGTGTTAAATGAAGCTTAAACACGAGGCCTTTGTTACTTGAGGGCATGAGTCAAAGTCTTGACTCAGTGAAGGTGTGTGAAATCCTTTCCAAGAAAGACTGATTAGAAAAGTTTCACTTGAACGAGCAGCTGCAGCTCATGGGTACTGAAGCTTGCAAGACAACGTAATTAGTTCCTCCGATGGTTCCAGCTCCACAGAAGTGCCTACTGTGACTCTTCTTTTTCCAGAATTCTAAGCACTGTGATGATGCATCAACCAAAAGCAGTCAGATTTTGTATGAAGTTTGGAAGTCTTCTTAGCACGGCTGGTGCCTGGCAAGGCCTGGCAGCTCAGAGGCAGGCTCTGCCTGCAGCATGCACTGTTTTCCCCGGAGCTGCTGTGTGAGTGCTGAATGCTGCCTGACCTATGAAGTGCTCACTGTGGCCTGCTGGAGCTCATGTGGGCTGCTGGCTGCTGCCACTGCTTCTGCAGGGATAGCAGGGGGGGCTTTTAAAGAAGGTCCTCCAGGCGTGCTGTTACCTGAAGCTGCTCAGCTGTACTGCTCTCATTAACTGAGTACAGTCAGTAGTAATATTTTTGCCTTGGTCTGTTTTTGTAGTTATGTGGGAGGCAAAATAAAGGTCTCAAACACGCAATACACTTTTCAGTCTTAATTGTAAATGCACTGTGGGTGTTTCCAGAGCAGTGTTCTCAGGAACTGCGAGAAAGACTGCATGCATAAGGTCATCATTTCTGTGAAGCAGCTGGCCTTCACAGGTTGTGCTTTGGGGGCTGGGTGTATGTAACACAGTCAGTGTGGTGAAGCCTGTGAAAGGAGAAAGAAAAGATTTTTCTGCAATGATATTAGAAACACGTTTGCTGGAAAAGTGCTAGTCATGCAGTTTCTCTTTACAGAACAAGCAGGAGTAAGAGTCAGGCAACTGAAAGTACATTGCTTTACTCTGCTAACCTCACCCTGTTTCCTCCAACAGCTGAAACAGAAGCGAAGCCAGCAGCACCAGGTGCTGCCCCAACCACTACTGCCCCCTCTCCTGGCTCACCAGCTTCTCCTACTGCTGAAGTCACTGCCTCTGTGGAGAAGGAAATGAGCAACCCCCATGCAATCCCTCGGAGGCACGCCCCTATAGAACAGCTCGCCAGGCAAGGCTCTTTCAGGGGCTTCCCTGCCCTTAGTCAAAAGATGTCTCCTTTTAAGCGCCAGTTGTCCTTGCGAATAAATGAACTGCCTTCAACGGTGCAAAGGAAGACAGATTTCCCCATGAAAAACTCAGGTAAAACCAAACATTTACCTTAAGTTGTCTCTTTATCCTTTCCTTGTCTGTGGCTTCCAATAACAGAGTATTTTACAGTAAATCCTTCTTCCTTCCTCATGTGAATTATTTCTTATGAGCTAACATCGTCAGGTCAGAAAACTTCTACCTTGGGAATATGCAAGAATTTGAAACGTGGTATTCATAGGCAGAAGATAATCAGCTGTAATAATTGTCTGAAATACCAGAACGGAGCTTGAAGTGTGCAGGAACAAGTGGTGGTGTATCAGTAGGTACTGCATTTCCCTCTAAGTCACTGATCCAGCTCCTCTGCTTAATGCCAGTGCAGCCAGAGTCAGACCTTGTCAAGGCCTTACCCACAGCCCATGGGATCACATGATGGTTTTCTGCAGTCTGTGCTTCTGCCCTTTGGAATGCTTCTCTTTGAGAGGAATGAAACTGCTTTTCTCCTTTTGTTAAAGGAAACGTTACTGTTTAGGTGACCCAGCTGGCTGTGTCAGTAATGAGTGGCAGAGTTTTCAGATGATGGAGTTGTGGTTTTGTAGTCATCCCAAATTTTGTAGTCTGGGGGTGATCAGTACCTTGTGTATCATTCTGAAAACCCTTCAGCGAGGTTTTCCTGCAGGACAGCTGTACTCTCACTTGGCAGCAGAGCTAGTTGTTACTGTTTTGAGCTTTAAAATTCAAATCTCTGTGGCAAAGAAGAAAACAACAAAAATACCTAATCTGATTTATCTTACACTACTTGTTTGGTGACTTGTGCTTTAAGGCCAGCACTGAGTTTATCAGTTTAGCAGTAACAGAGTATGCTGCTCATTGGAGTTAGGCTGGCTGAGCACACAGTCTGAATTCTTCCTGATTCAGAGCATTTGCTGCATGTCCATGTATATATAGCCTGCTGTCACGCTGCAGGTGCTGTATTGGAATAGTCCTCAAATAATCAATTTTTTGGAATGCTCCCTCCTTACATTTTCCATATTGTCCTTCCCATACGCAGCCATCCTATGGTTTTGATACAGTTTCTGCTTAATTATGCCTGCCCAAGTCAGTTCACTGCAACGAGGAACTGATGATCAGTACTTTTGAAGAGCAGTGCAATTAGATATAATGAGAACAGCTGGTCCATCAGTAGTTTTACTCTTGTACTATCTGCCTGCACTGTGCTGACACTTGGCTTACAGCCGGGTGTCCATTTCACTCAAGCAAACTGCTTTTGTTTTTCATAACCTAACACGGGAGTTGTGGCTTCCAGCTGCCACTGACCTGCAGCTAGCAGCGTCCCAACTCCAGCTTCAACTTGCCATGCTGTGGTGCTGGAGACATGTTTATCCTTCGTCTAGTTCCTGTGGAAGTATGTTACTGGGAGAGTTAAACCTATCCTAAGTATTTTCATTTTTCAAAATGCCACATACTGGTGCCAAATCCTTTGTATTTTTAGCGCTTAATACAGAAAGATTTGGAACTCTGTTAAAGCTGTAGAAAAACCTTCTGTTTTCTGAACTGAACCTTCTCTCGCATTAACACAGAGAAGCAGTGATAACTGACTTGAAATTTGGAACACTAATCTTTTGTGACTAAGACACAAAAGGCACTAATGGCTTTATGTTTGTTTCTACTGTCAGCCCTTCAACACCCGATTTAAAAAACAAACCATAAAAGCTGTCATGTACATGAGCAGTAGGAACACCTAAGAGAAAAATGAATTACATTTCAGTTTCTGTATGCTTTAAACTTCATTTAACCTGTTTTGTTGGCATTGCAGTCCCGGAGGTGGAAGGGGAGGCAGACAGCATTAGTGCCCTGTGCTCGCAGATCACCAGCGCGTTCAGCACGCCGTCAGAGGACCCTTTCTCTTCAGCACCTATGACAAAACCCGTGACAGTGGTTGCCCCGCAGTCTCCCGCCTTCCAAGGTCTGTGATTTCTTTGCTTGCTCTGGTTGTGCTGGATGAGGCTTGAGTGCACATCATAATGTTGCTTTCCAGTAACACACGGCCTTAATTTCTCGTGTAAGTCCTGTATCAGTATTTTGGGATAATGCATCTCGTTTGATTCATCCCGTCTGTTCAGTTGTTACGTGGTTTTGTTTTTAACCAAAAGTTGGTGCACCTACCACACGATGGTTGGCTGTCAAATGGACTGGCTTTGAGGTCACGGCTATTTTAGCCGGTCTGCCTCCTGGGCTGCAAAAATCTGAGCAATGGTGTGTCACAGGAACCAAACCCTGCACAGGAAAGAGATTTTGTGCCACCTGCTTGACCATTTTCCACACGAACTCCCGAGTAAGATGCAAACTGTAGCACTCGTGGTAGCTGCTAACTTTCATTCCGCTGATGCAGTTTTATGCAAATAGTGTGGAAAAAGAACCTCTCCTTGTTAAATGCAGTTATTATTTTGCATCCAAAATCTGGTGTTCTTTGGAATCTAAATTTAATCGAGCTGTAACTTCTGGTGAGCCATATCTCTTTTCTATAAAAACCCAACAAATTTAACTGTAGTTATCAGTGCTGACGATCTCAGCAACTAAATAAAAATCTACCATCCCACAACTGTTAACAAGAGTTGGCTTGGTGGAATGGAATTCATGCGCCTCATCAACTGTCAGTCCAATCTGGCTAATTTACGCAAACTGCTGTCATGTGGAAGTGTTTAAAGTCGTTGTATGTTAATGGTTATGACATGGCCCACTAATACTCCAGTCATGTGCATGCCTTGCATGAATTAATTGCACTGATGTTGTCTGCTCCCATTTTAGTTAATGGCACTGCCTCAGCCTTCTGTGTGCTTGCTGCTAAACCATCCCAAGCTGCTGTAGTGTCCACAGCTATGCCAGTTCGTGAAACCAATCCCTGGGCTCATGCTCCTGCTGCTAATACTGGAGCTGCAGCCATGGTCTCTGGTAAGACTGGAAGTAGATCCTGTGCGTTGCTATGAGAGCTTGGATCAAAAGCATAATTGAGCCCCTGAGACGCCTGTCCGTGCCACTTGATGAAAAGGGGAAGGAACAGTAACAAAAGCTGGAAGTAGTAGCCTTTTGCACAAGTGGATGGAGGGAAGCTATGAACTCGTAGGTTATGGGTCTATAAGCAAGATGCTTTCTTATTTTGGCAGTGTTTTAGAAAAGCTGGTGCTTTAAAAGGAAGCTATTTTATTTTCATTAAAACAGTGCGTGCTTGAGGATGAAGGGATCTGTACATGTACTCCTAAATGATATTTTTGCACTGTTTCCAGTAAGAGAGAGATTCAGTTTGGTGCTTAGAAGCTTTAGAAATTAATTTCTCGTGTCCAGTAAGTTTTAGTTTGTCCCTCCCGTCCTTGTCTACATTCATGTCCAGTGTGAGGTGGTAATTTAAATGGTCATCATCCATAAAGACAAGTATGCTAGGAAGCTGCAGTCAAACATCATTTTCTGGTGTAAGCTCCACCAGAACAAAACCCAGTCCTGCTACTGAAACAGGTTGTGTTTGCCCTTGTAAGAGCACCAGAGCTGGTAGCAGCAAGCCTTCTCCTGTGAGAAAGAGACTGCAAGCTGTGCCTCCAGGCCTCAGTGCAGTAAAAATAATAATCAACTGATGGAGTTCTTAGGCCAAACGAAGAGTGCTGAGCAGTTGTTCACCTCTCCAAAACACTGAATAACTTCTTTTCTCATCACACTGAAAAGTTGTTGAGGTCCTACAGGAAGGAAGGAGAGTTTGAAATAATAGAGAGAAAAAACTGTAGCATTCAGCCAATATAGGATGGTTTTGAAAATGGGAGAGGAATGGAAATGATTCTGATTTCTTTTTTTAATTGCCAAAGATAAATGAGTTAAAATAGAGCTGAATTTATAACAGAAAAGCTGAAATGTTAGGAGTTGAGGATTGCAAAAGAATTTGAGAGGGCTGTCAGCCTGAGTTATGGAAAGAGTAAGGCAAGAACGGAGAAGGAAGAAGAAACTAAACAAGAAATCAGAGTAAGTACTCTTTATGTATTACAGAATAATTTGATTAGATGTTCTGCCTTAAAGGTTCTTGTTTATAGCAGTGGTACTCACACTTGCCTTCAGTGCTTTTAGGAAAGAAAAATAAATGTTGCCTTGAACTTCCTGTACCATTACATGGCAGTACTTTGAAAGGCTAAAGCCTTAATTTAGGAAATAAATCAGGAAAATGAACCTTAAAAACAGTTTCCTAAAGCTTGATGTTCTAATGCTCCATCTCTGAGCTGTGCATTCAGAAACTGATACCCCCCGTTAGAGGAATTAGAGGTTGTGGACTAGATCATTGCCACATAGCCCTAAAATTTGAGATGCTTGCTATTAAAGAAAACAAACAACAACAACAACAAAAAACCTGCTCTTTTGTGAGGAAACTTTTCCATCCCTTCTTGACCAGCATCTTCCTGTAAACAGAGCAGTCCACTGGGTGTGAAAAGATGCTTCTGCTGTGAGTAGTAGTGGTCTCAGCAAAGGAGGGAAGAGGCCTGGCTGCTGTCGTGCATCCCCGGTCTGTCTCACTGACGAAAGGGTGAGGAATGGAACCACTGGTGGCTTACTTCATCCCCTGTGCTTTCCTCCCCAGGCACCGAATGGAACAGCAGCACCCCGGGCACGGCCTCTCCCAGTCTCTTCCAAGGAAACCACAGACGTACTCCCTCAGAAGCGGACCGCTGGTTGGAAGAGGTCTCCAAGACTGTCCGTGCTCAGCAGCAGCCAGCCCCAGCCGCGCAGCCGCCGCTGCAGCCCCCTGCAGCCGCCCCCCAGGCAGCGGCCGCCTACCCTGTGAGCACCTTCATTGCGCCGCAGCCCGTGCCGGTCGGCGTGGTACCGCCCATGCAGCCGCCCTTCATTCCAGCTCAGCCCTACACTGTAGCAAACGGGATGACGTACGCGGCAGCCCCAAGCGTACCTGTGGTGGGAATCACGCCTTCCCAGATGGTAGCCAACGTCTTCGGCACGGCGAGCCACGCTGCGGCTGCGCATCCGCACCAGTCCCCCAGCCTCGTCAAGCAGCAGACGTTCCCCCAGTACGAGGCCGGCAGCGCTGCGGCCAGCCCTTTCTTCAGTCCGCCCGCGCAGCACAACGGCTCTGCGGCTTTCAACGGCGTTGATGGTGGCAGATGGGCTGCAGAGGACAAGCACCCGCAGCCCCCCGCGGCCGCCCCACAGGTAGACCCGTTTGAAGCACAGTGGGCGGCACTGGAGAGCAAGGCAAAGCAGCGCACAAATCCCTCTCCGACCAACCCCTTCTCGAGTGATTTACAGAAGACGTTTGAGATTGAACTTTAAGCGGCCCCGTAGAGGGGGTGGATAACATGTACATTAGGCTAGAGGGATAAAGGGAGCAGAGGGGACTGTTTCTCATCCGTTTGCTATGATAATCCCAAAGGTCCCTTCAAATGAAAATGGGTTAGAAAGAGGGAGCAATGATGGGGAGGATATAAACGTGCACAGAATTTCACGTGCTCAGAGCGAACCCTGGAGCCACCTCGGTCTGCATTCCCTCCTCACTCGGGAAGCTGGAAGTTACTCAGCTCAGATGGGCGCCCGGTCCTGCAGAAGCATCGCGTGTCACAGAAAGAACGGCGGCTCTCGTCCCCGCGTCCTTCTGCTGCCCCGTGAGTCCTGGATGTTCCCCCTCGGGGAAAAAAGGGGCTTGGGGTGGGGGAAGTAAGGAGGGAGGTTGTCACCTGCTTAGCAGAAGCTAGGTCTGCGGAAAAAGTTGAGCTTCCATTTTGAGTAACAAAGTGAATATTATATGTAAAGACTAAAGTAAAGCCAAAATCTTTATTTTTATGCATTTAGAATATTTTAAATAGTGGATATTAAAAGATGTATGAGTTGTAAGTAATCTTGCCAAAGGTTTAAAAAGAAATGGGGGGGTGAATGTAAGAAATTGTACATAAGATTGATTTATCTCTGATTCCTATTGTAAGTAACATTGGGGGGTGGAAAAAGGGGCTCTAGCTTGTTCTTGTACCTGTTCATTGTAAGTAGCATATTGCAACAACAATCACAACCAATAAGTCATTATACTGTAGTTTTAAATAATGAAAATTAAAGAACAGTATTGTCATGGTCTGAAAACCATGGGGAAAATTAACTTTTTTTTTATTGGAATCAAGCTACATATTATATATAGTACGTTTTTTTCTTTCACGTATTGCTGCAGTTTTCTTGTCTTAATCTGTTGGTTCTAACACTACTGTGACAAACTTACTGTAACCATATCTAACATCCTGGGGCAGCCTAGGAACCCATTTTTTGTTCGTCCGTCGATAGATCTTAGAGGTTTTTTTAACTTTTGTTTTTATTTTTTCCACGGATTTGTGAACCCTTTTGGTAAGGCTGCAGCTCGGCCAGGCTCTGCCTCTGGTGACTTGTGAAATCCATCTCATTTTAACTTTACTTTTAAACTTTGGCCTTACAAGCAAATGTAAGTTATATATATTTGTACTGATGATTTATAATCTGCTTTAACAGAAATAAATGTTGGTGGTAGAAGCACTGTCTGTGAAAGCTTTATTTCCCCTCTCCCCATTTGGATTTCAGCTGCTGGTATTTTAACACTTCTCATTTTGTACCCCATGTTACATTACCTTGAACTTCAAGACTGAACTCGCAGATATCCCCTTGACCTGTAGCTATTTAAAGCTCTGCAAAGGAAAGTTTCATGGAAAACACTGGATTCTAGCTTTGCAATGCGAAATTTTCTAACATTGAACATTTACAAAGATGAAGACAAACGTTGAAAAACAGGTAAAAGGAATACTCACTTTGGTTTTCTTTTTCTTTGCTATTAAAAGGAATGAAGGTCCTAAGAGCCACATGGGATGAGACCAATTTTTTGACTCCCAGGAAGCTGATACCCATCCTATCAGCGTGGTTGGTTTTACTGCACGCGTACATGCATGAAGTAGCATTAGACATATTAAAAAATACCAAGTCAGACTTTGTAACCTGAAGGGAGAGAAATGCTGCCTTGTGTTGGCCATAGAGCAGTTCCCATTTCCGGGCTGGAAAATGGGGGCTTTTTCCCTTACAGGTTCTTTCTTACCTTAAGCATATGTGTGCGGAGTACAGTGCCAACAGCAGCCCCCAGCGCACGCTCTGGTGTTGGAGTTGGTATCCGTGCTTATTTAACTTTCAGAAAGCTAGCAGATACTTAGATCTCTAAGCATATATGACTAACATTTATAATAGAGTGTGGTACGTGGTTGGGTTTGTGGTTTTGGGGTGGTTTTTTTTCTTCCTTTCTCCTGCAGTGCCCAGAGATCGGATGGAAATAGCTACGCCCTTCCTCTGCCTGGGAGATAAGGGTAACGGGTTAGAGATGACCTTCCTACCAGCCTTTGTTTAGAGAAGAAAACCACTATCTTGATTCTCAAATCAAATAATATAAACATTCGTTTAGGAAATTAAGTAATACCACACCGAAGAAACTTCCCTGCTTGCCAAATAGGAAAATACAAACGCACTGCTTTAGTTAACTGTTAGAGCCATGGCACATATTTTAAGCAACGAACTGCCTTCAGATCCCATCCTTATTACCATGGTTACACTTCTGAAAGGAGGTCAGTGAATAAATGAGAGAAAACAAACCAAGAAAGTACCTTCAGTGTTGAAGTCCAGTCTGTCAGAACCCAGGTGCCCACTACAGCTCGCAGCAGGCTGGAGGCAGAGCTCCCTGCCCACCCTGTGTCTAATCAGACAGCTGAAATGAAAGCTGACTGTACATTACTAGAAAACAAGGCCTCTGACACAAAGAAAGGGATGATAGTACAGAAATGATGGCTTATTCTGGGAGAAAGGTGTCTGATACAGGCACTGTCCACTTGGAACCACCTTCCTAGGGAAGCTCACAGCCCCTTGCTGCCCTCTGTGCCTGCCACACAGGGCTGGAATTTACACGGCCTCTGATCAGTCCATGTTCTCAAAAGACAGAGTGATACCATATCGCAAAGCATCCTGTGCCAATAAAAACCAAAAAAATGCTATTCTGCAAACCTACATGCAAACACAATCAGAATCGATCCCAGGAGTCTGGTCCTTAAATAGCAACTTCACAATCTCTCACTGTAACGTTCTGTGACTTACAGCACAGAAAGCTTTTCCTAATTACCAAATTAAAGAGTCCTTTGCTACAAAGTAAGGCTTTTTATCTTTTCTAGCAGGCAGAGTGAATCATTGGCCTCAAAAAAAACCAACCAAAAACAACAACAAAAAAGCTTTTTAACTGTCAGGTCTGTAACCTCTTGCTCCTCCACTGGATTGCTTCTAGACTGTTCAGTTTGTTCATATCTTAAAGCACTATAACCAATACTGAGGCCATACTTGTGCTGAACAGAGGGCAATCATTAGGTTGGTAATTCTTATTTTTAGATGCAGCTGAAGTGATTTACCAGATTTAGAGTCCAGACCAGCTTTAGGCTGCCAAGCCTGGGGATTTACACCCATGTATCACTGCTGCCCTCAGTGCTGGTTGCTGGTTCTGGACTGAAGGAGAGGAGAGGGGTATGATCACAGTCCAGGATAACCTTCCTTCCATAGAAGCCCTAAATTAGACAAGCAGAAGTAGGAAAAAAAACAACCAACCCAAAAACAATACCCACTAATAAAAAGCTATTGCAAAAAGCAGTCCTTACTCCCCACCAGCAAACATCAACACCAGTACTACACAGAGATGTACCAGCACAGTACAGCTACATCTATACATACAATAAATGGTGCTAAGTAATAACAGTGACCCACCCAAGTCTCAGAAGGTAGTGCAGAATGAGGCTGCTTCGAGGAGAAATGCTACGGAGAAACAACACTGAGGCTGTAGAAAAAAATGGGTTTTGCTTGGAAAGTCTAATTCTGTTTGCTGGGTCAACAAACCATTCTACGCTTACCCTCCTCCACACACACACACACGCACTTCTTAATCGCTGGGGAATTCTCTTTCAGTCCCTCATGCAGGCTAGTTGCCACTCTGTGTTAGTCCAGACAGGAGGGATGTTTTTCAGCTCTAACTGCTCTGCCTCTGTATCTGGAAATCCCTATTTGTTTGCAGTGTAGCAGCAAGAATCAGCCCAGGCCATTGGCAGACCCAGGCTTTTCTGGAGTTTACTGACACTACAGCAGATCAGTGGGAAATTTATCCCAGTAAGACAAGTGTCCCTACACCTATTTACATGTGCATATTTTACTCTCGTCTCCAAGCTGATAACCACCCAGCACAGTGCTACCATGAGCCCATGTTTGCATTCAATTCAACAGCACACTTCTGGCTCTGAAAAAAACAAACTAACCTCATTAATACATCCCAGAGATACTTGATATTTAATCTGCATCATCTCAGAACATACTATAGTGTTATTACATTAACCTAAATGATCCCTACCATTCAGAAAGGGCTCAACATATCCTTCCAAGCTGTCTAAAGCTTTCTGTGGAGCGTTGCTTCTGCATTTCATTTCAATCCAAAGCTGTATACATTCAAGTGGAAACTGAACTGACCCAAAGGTAAATTCTACTTAAGAGCACTGTAGTGAAACAGGTACAGTACAGAGCTGCAGTAGGTGACATCACAGCTGCATCCCCAGAGCTGGCAATCTCACAGGACCTGAATGCTAATTTCATATGCATCAAGCTGTTTGTCATGGCCAGATTGCTTTGCATGTAGATGGGATCTGCTCCTCAGCATTACAAATGTTCCTTGGTCATTAGTGCTTTCGTTAAGAGAGTTCAGACCCACCTTCACACACTTCAGTCTATGGCACTTTTCTGAACTATTCTTTTTTTCTTATGTGAAGAATTTTTCATTCTGGTTATCTGCCCTCTCTAAAGTCATTTAGAGAGGGTTTTCCCAGTGTCACCTCCTTCTGTGAAAAGCAGCAATTACCATTATGAGGAGAGATGGATGAGCTATTGCAAGGCATACAGGGGTCAGGGGAAAGAAGTTTGCAATGAACCTGAGGATGGTCATTCTCCCACCTTTTGTCAATTACACCCGCTACACCATTAAATCCACCCTCTTGAGCTTTCAAGCAGGGCTGAGCTCCCAAAATAGTTTCCTGCAGTAGAAGGACAGCGTTCGAAGTTCCCATCTTGTCACCTGTTGTTCCACGCGGCCTTGGCAGTGTCTGTCACCCGCTGTGGTGGGGCGGGCTGGCGTGCGGTTGGTAGCGAGAGCAGCTGGCACAGCAGAAGCTGGCGTAGTACTCATTAGCACAGAGCTGGGCCTGCACAATCAGGCCGCAGTTGGCGAGGTGCGGCTGGTCCACGCATTCTCTGCTCAGGTCCACAACGTGATTCACAGCTGCTGCATCCAAGTATAAGGCAAAGCCAGCTGAAAGCACTGCCAGGGCTTGTCTCAAGTTTCTTTTCCCTCCCCAAAACCACAGCAGGTTCCTGCTTTCTCCATCTTCCCAGTTCTAAGGGGGATTGTTTAATTACAGTCCAAATCAAGGACCAGAGGGAGAAACTGACAACTCAGGTTAGATAGAGAAGGCAGTTTCTGGGACTTACTCCCAGTGCCTTGGTGGGGAGCTGTTTCCACCACCCTGCTGCTCCCGAAAGCCCAGACTGGTGGTGGACGGGCACACGACAGACAGCCTTCTAGTAATGGCCGAGGGGCAGCTCTGTGCCATGAGAAGTGGGGAGGACAAGTTGTACTCACTGCTAGGCCTGCTCCTCAGCACTTTCACCTCCGTGCTGGCACTGACAGAGCTGCTGCTGCTGTAGGCACTGCATGTGTAGGATCCCTCATCAGCCAACTGAACATTGCGTATGGTCAAGCTCCCATCCTGGGACAGGTGGATATGGTGGCCATCCGCCCGCACTGGGACTCCATTTCTGTAATGAAAAGAGTTTTGTACCTCTGTTCCCACCTCTGGTAACTAAAGGAGCTCTCTGTACCCCTTGGAAATTGATGCTCTGTGAAAGGGATCAATTAGTACAAAATTCAGCACAAAGGAAGTCTTCTTTTGCCACAACCAGTCTCTACAATTATGTAGTAACGTGAACCTGAGCAAGTCTACATCCATTAGTCCACTGCCTCCGTGGGAGGTAGCTAGCTGTGTGCTCTGTATATGGACTTTGCCCTTTCCAGTATGAAACATTTTTGAGGTTTGAGGAACTAAAAGAAAAGCCAGAGTGCCTTTCCCTCTCTCCAGGTTGAGGTCTGGCAGCCTTGTTTGGCTGGCATCAGTAGCTGTGCACATTGCTTGATGAACATATGGGGTAGTGAGCAATGCAACCTTTTTCCCTTAAAAGCCTGTTTAAAAAAATGTTAAAATATCAGCAAGATCATAACCGTTCTGTTCTTCCTGGAATACTCTGTGCATGGCAAGAAAAATGCCTGAATTATGAACTCCTAGTTACCAAGGAAAGTAAACTTAGTTCACTAAAAAGAGTTTCATTCATCGGCTGATACTTCAACCATTTTATTGACTCCAGTACCAAACTCACACATGGAAGAATAGCTCTCTTTGTGAGATGGCGCACTTCAGTCCAACCCATTGGAGCAGAGGGATTCAAACAATCACCAGTCCATTTCTACGGATCCTTTGCAAGAAAGCTCCAAAGTGGAACTGATTATTTTCAAATGGGGGAAAAGAAAAAAACACCAAATTCACCCCATACTTGGACAAATGAGGTTCAACTATTAACACATCATGAGAAGAAAACTCTGTCTTACTGTTACAAAAACACTTTGAATTGCCATTCACTCCCATCTGGCAATAAGGGGAAAGAATTGTCACATCACGAAGCTGGGAGAATAGATGCTGTTACTGCAGGGGCTAAAATGTTTGCTAGGGTTAGTCACAGAGAATTTTCTAAAGATCAGCCATAAGTCATCATCTGGTTACTCACTTCAATTTTTGTCATTTTAATATCATTAGCTTGCTAGCATGGAGCTCTTTGTTTTGGTTTGGTTTATATATATATTTATATTTCTATTTTTTTATATAAAGCGCCTGTCACCTGATTGATAAACATTCTTTGGAACCATTCTGATGGCAGGGGTGAGAACAGGAGTCAGCCTGTTAGTACCTCAGCATTTCTATTTCCAACCAATTGAAAAAAAACAATAAAAATAAAAATAAAAAGCCACAAGACTTTGCTGCTGAAATCTTACCTTAAAGTTTGCCTTCCTCATTGCACTGGAATGAGAACTTGGTGACTGCTCCCTGCAGAGATTTTGCCTAGGATTTTTAGGTTATCTATCAAGTGGATTAGGAAAGGTTATATGATGCTAGTTGGAGCTGTGAACCACAGCTCTCTCCCTTGCCTAGTAGGTATCTTGCATTACTATTGGGAGAAATAAAAAAAAAAGCAACGAGGTTCAAGAAGTGACAAGAAAGAAGTTCCATCTCACTTTTGCTCACCTTGACCACCTTATATTCACATTACTGCCAGTCACTGTGCAATGAAGTTGAGCAGTTTCTCCTTCAGATACCTTGATGCTTGGCAGAAGACCAGTAATCCTCAGCCCTCCTAAACCAGAAGGGAAATAATTACTAGCAAGAACACAGTGCTATGCTGCCTCTGGTAGCTGAAGCTTCTATGCCTTGAACCAGCTTAGTTGGAACTATGGTAGCTGTTGATACAGGGAACATTGTGCTTCCTAAGGGCTTCTGCCCACTCCAGAGCAAAAAGTGGAGATTTCAAGGAGTTTTTTTTCTCCACCTGTTCCATGTCAGAAACAAGGCCCAAGAGACACTCTCATGCTAGCAGTCCCACCTCAGAGTCCCTGTCTAGAGTACCATGACCTACTAGGTACACGAGATTACCATTGGAAAAACCAACTCGCTCTTCCCTTATTCACAAACTGCCTGTTAAACATTAGGTGTGAAGCAAAGAGGCATGGCCAGAGCAGAAACCCACTCTGCCCAGTCTTTCCTGTTTCACACTTGTGCACAGACACGCACACTGCCACCCGCCTGGTACCTAGAGGTCGGAGCAGGACCCGGCGCTGCTCCTGGTCACGTCCATTCGAGGCGATGCAGGTGAAGAAGCCAGCGTCCTCAGAGCTGACCCGGCTGATCACCAGGGCCCCATCTGACTGCTGCCGGTGTCTGATGGGCAAAACCAGAAATCCCCTCAGCCTGTGTTTGAGCCATGGTGTGATTCCAGCCACCAGAAATAAATCTGAGCCTTATTCACGACTTTGCAGTAACACTAAGCAAATGTTTTGCAGCAGCTCAATTCAACCCACAACACAGCCTCTGGTCTGTAGACTCTGTATCACAGCTGTTCACATGAGAGCTCGAAGTCCAGGCTCTGACCTGTGACTGAAGCTAGGGCAGCAGGACAGCACAGCCTGGCACTGACAAATGAAACTGCCCTGCGCAAAGCAGAACAGCCCCTATCCACAATGGCCAGCAACAGTGTTTCCTCAGAGAGGAAACAAGAAAGGCAAGGTGAGAAAGGGTTCTCATCCTCATAGCCTGCTGCAGGAACAGTAAAGCCAGCTGGGAGCTCACCTGGGAGGGGAGAGGGGCTGCCCATCCTTCTGCCACACAATGGTGAGAGCTGGAGATGCTTCCACTGTGCAGGGCAGTCTGACTCTCTCTCCAACTTTGGCCTCCACTACTGAAGGCTCACTCTTGTCCATTCTCAACCTGCAAATTCCACAAGCACAGAAAACAATGTAGCAACATCCTTGCTCAGTATCTGACCTTCAGCAGAAGGCCTTCTTAATCACAAGCCTTGTTTTTTGCCTCCAATGGAAAAGGGCGTTCTCCATGCTCCCATCAGAATTTGCCATTAACAACATTCATTCTCCTCAGAAAAAAGCAGCCTCTATCAAATCCTGCTCCAAATCAGCACAGTGTGGTGCTGCACTCCTGCCAGACAACTTAACCCTTCAGAGACAGCAACTCAGAGCATCTCTGTTACTTAACATCCCTCTGGCTAAAAGCCTAAGGAAACGTTAGCAACATAAATACATAGCAAATGGCCCAAAGCCCTGGAGAATGGGGCACTAAGTAAGCTTCCCACAAGGTGCAGGTAGCAAATACATTTTTGGGGTGTGAAGAAAGCAATCACCAGCCTGACTACGTGCAAGGGCATCCACCACACACTGCAGAAAGGCTGGGCACAGGCTCTCACACCATCCATCCTCTTGTGCTCTTTGCTCTCTTTTGACTACAGATAAACACCATTTCAGAAGGGAACTAAACCATGATGTTCTCAGAGTCAAAGAAAACATCATCTCCCCCACCCCCATTCTCTGACCTGAATTCTCAATCTCAAAAAACAAAACCAAAGAGCCTTAATTCAGTGCTTTTATAATTCAGTGAAACACTTCTTTCTGCACTTAGGCAGAAGCAGCTAAGGAGGCTGCTGGGGATTCAGCAAATTGGCTGGGTTTTAGGCTGTGAACTCAAAAGAAGAGAGAGATCAGATCATAGTTCCATTTAGTCCAGTGCCCCAGTGTGCTGCATTTAAAGTGAAAACAACTTTTAACCTGTTATTTCTTCAAGGCTGAGAAACACCAGATAAATATGCAAGAAACTACAAAATATTCCAAGCTTTTTTTCTTTTTTTCTTTTTGAATTTAATATACATATGTTGACTTTGTGCTAATTAAGCAGTCCCCTCTTGCTTTGTTTTTTTCCAGAACGGGTTTCTCTCTTTCTGACTACACTAACTTGAACAGCTAAGTACAGTTCTCCTGGCATTTGTATCTGTTTGAACCTGAATGCTTTGTTGTCAGCCTCCCTGGACATCTTTGCTCAGGATATGCCTCTTTCAAGGGACCCTTGGGAGAACAGCAGACAGCTTGCAACTGGGATTTCTGCCTGCTCCTATTGTCAGCAGTTCAGTATCCCTTGCCTCCTAACCATGCCCACAACAGCTGACCCCAGACCTTTCCAATCTTCAGTTTTTCTACATGAAGAGATGCCATATGGTTCATCAGCTGGGCACGGTGGACAAACTGTTGCTGTATGTGAACTTACCTATATGTGAATTGCTGATGCACAGAGGAACTGGTTGCCTGTACAACCTTCCCGCCTCTGGGTAGCTCTCGGTGCTGCTGATTTTCCTTGTGAAGGACCTGACCTCTCTCACCCTCTGCCAGAACAGCACTCTGGTACTCTATTCAAAATAAAATGCCATATGTGAATAAAAAGACCGTTCTTACTGTGACCTCTTGCACAGGGTTTTCTGTGAGCTTGGGAGAGCTCGCTGAACTGGAGCCAAAGAGCCCTTCAGCCATCTGTTTTCTGACTGACTGGTGCAGTAAGCCTGTGCTGCCGACTAATGAGAGTCACAGACCTGCAGGCAAGCAATTTTAGACTCTTTTCTCTCCTCTGTTAGTGAATATGTTGCAGTGTTCCTTAGGCCAGACTGCCTTCTGCCCTATGTGCCATTGCTGTGACAAGGTACATCTCAGAGTGGCTTGCTGGCCCATATTTTTACACTAATCTTTTGTATTTTTCTGAATTTGCTTGGAACAGCAGGTGGGAAGTGCTTTAGGGTAAAGGCTTTATCATAACATAACACCAGAAGAAGCCCTGCTACCTCCACACTCCCTCTTGACTCCTGCACTGCAGAGGAGATCTGCTGCCGTGATGCCCTGGGAACATCACTGCTATGGGGTAAAGGCAATGCTGCTTGACAGTGTGGTAGCAGAGAAATTTTGCCCCTGTTGTCAGTAACTATTAATGAGCAGCATGGTAGAAGAGGCAGTGGAAGACTTAAAAGTGGAAGATAAGTTACCTATAATCTGTAACTGAATCTGCCGCCGTCTCTCTGCCCTCCCATCAGAAATGAGGCACGTGTAAGTCCCAGCATCCTCCAGCTTGACGTGGCTGATAACTAAGGAGCTGTCAGACTGGTAGGTGTGCCTACAACAGGAGAAGGAATCAACTGACTCTGCCTGGCCAAGGACAGCAACTGGTCGAGGCAGAGCGGCCCTTCCTGCTGATGTTACATAAACTACCACCACCACACAGTGCCCTCTCCAGCTCGAAAGAAAAAAACCAAAACCCTGTTGACCACAGCAGGGTCACAGGCAGGGGAAATAACTGCAGCATAAAGGAGGTCAGAAACAGAGAAGAATGGGAAAACAGGGAACTGCTTTCAATAATCCTCTCCCACGAGAAGGCAAACTGCCCTTCCAGGCAGGAGCCTGAGCCCTGGCAGTCATTTGCGAACAGAAAAGTAGAACTGAGCTTTTCTTCACAACTGTGATTTTCATAACAAAAACTGATTCTCCGGATCCAAACTGTTGCAGGAAACAGACTTCTCATGAAAAATAGGCTTTCAAAATAATTTTAAAAGCACTGTATCTTAGATGGCAGTGCCAGAAACTTCCAGCCAGGGGAACTCCTGACTTACTTGGCCATGAGCTTCATCCTGGACTGGTTAAGTAGTGCCTCAAGAAAAATCCTACACAGTCAACATTCTTTTGTGTAACTGCCGACATGTCAGTTCCCACCAGTGCCCTGTTTTGGGGCAGCACCCATTCTGTCCCATAATGCTATCCAGTGACTCAGTACAGTTGCAGAGTATACCTGTTTCTGCTGTTTACAGGTCAAGAGGATAGCTCATATTATAGGGGCATTCCTAGGTTAATACATGAGCTTGTTTATTTATTAATCCTTTTTTTCCCCCTCCAGAGAATGTTATCAATGAGATTACAAAGAAAGCGGGCAAGCATATTTGGCACTCTGCTCAGCAAGGACCACAAACTGCTCTGTAATGAAGGGAGCTGAGCTCACCTGTCAGAGGAGACTGGTTGGCCATCCTTCACCCATTCCACTTTGGAGAAGGGGGACATGCTTGCCTTGCAGACCAGTTGGACGTTTTGTCCCATGACTGCTGTCACAAGAGAGGGCTTGGCTTCCTTCAGAATGGCTCTGAAAGAGAAAGTGATTCCAGGGACACCTCAGCTGCCCTTCTCTCCTTGTGGTCTTCCAATGTGACTATGAACAACCACAGTGCAAAGCAGGACTGGCTGCCCATTCAGCCCTGAGCAGAGGCACCATGTAATATGGCAAGCCTTCTACAGGACAAAGGCTGATCTGGATGGACTGAGTGCTACAAGAAATCCAAGGAGACAGCCATAGCTACGGAACTTTCTCTTCTGAGAACTAGGCTCAGCTCAGCAGACTGACAGAGATCCAGACACAAACATATCTAGCTCTATACAATGTTGATTGTCACTGTGACGCTGTTTAGATCCTGACCCAAACTCTACATTTTAAAGACTTTATCAGAACAACCCACTGCTTCTCCATGCAGTGCTGAGATAAAGGCTCTGAAGCCAGAGTCAGATAAATTTACTGGTCAGAAAAGGGACACCACCATGGATTTTCATTTATGGTATGCCTCTCAAACAAGGGCCCCAGCATCCTGCAATCTTTTCATGCTACTTCTAGTGCTGTCAGGGTGTAATGAGAGTGCAAGGAATGAGAAAGCAGCTAACTCCAAGACCTGGATAATATCATTTTCTAAAGCCAATATATAGCCAATCTGTTACAGGGTCAGCTGGGCTAGGCTTCTGATTCCACTGCAGAGGAAGCTGCACTGATACTTCATAATGAGCAGGCAGAAAAGATCAAAAAATAAAATAAAATCACCTGTGCAGACTCTGTGCTGGGAAGGTGTCTGTAGACACCTGGTGTCCTAAGTCTTCTGTCATGGAAGCATCTGTTCCAGAAGCCTTATGCCACTGCTTGCCTTCACGTGGCAGCACCTGCTGGCCACTGCTACTCTGCTTCTGGGAGTGCCCAGGCTCTGCTGTTTCCCTTGTCAAGTGCAGGTGGCTCAGGTTTTTCAGTCTACTTTGCTGGGTGCCCCACTGCTGGTTCTCCATCACACCAGACCTTTTCAAAGTCTCTGGCAGCACCTCACTTCTCCAGCTGTTATTCTCTCCACGTCTGTTCTGTGTGGGGTGTGAAGCCCCATAGACTCCTCCTTCTTGACCACGACTTGAAGACTCTCTTGGCAGGGGATGCTGCTTACCCTGAGCAGCGTCCATATGAGAGCGAGAGCCAGTGTTCTGCTGTTGCAGCGCTCCAGTGCCAGAAGAGGGCTGGTGCTCCAAGGGACTAATCCCCACAGAGCTATGACACACTCTCATGCACTCCTCCTCTGAGGTAAAGCTGTTCTTATTGCCATGGCAGCCACCGTACCAAAACCGGTTGCACTTGCCAACAACAGTCACAAAGTACCAGCGAGTGGTCCAGTTTGCACAGGGGCCATGAGCACTGGGCAGCAGGCACATGACAGGATATGCTGCCAGAAAGAGCAGAACAGAAGGGCACGTGAGTGTCACAAAACATAAAGGTCTGAGTGCTTCAAGTCACCTGCCTTAATGATGGGCCTAGTGGGCAGAGTGCTGGTGGAATGGTGGGACACCTGAGTTTTGCACTCAGCTCTGCTTCGAAATAGGACAGCTGCTCTGATGTTTCCCTCCATCTTAGTTTTCCAACTAGCAGAAAGAGAACCAACCTCAGAAACATTTCTGAGTGTAGATACTTAAGGCCTTTCCAGGGAGCTCTGCAGCTGTCAGGTTGGCCCTGGGGCTTCTTCCATGAGGGGCATGTGGCTGTCATTTGTGCATTTCCAGCCCACAGAGCAAGTGGATTAGATCCAATTGTGAGGATTCATGCATTATAGAATACCCCCACAAATAAAGAGAAACATGGGCAAAGGTGCCTGCAAACTTTCTTCTGTGCTCTGAGTCACAAGTATCACAGTCACATGCTGTCAAATACTGATGCAGGGCTCAGACTGAGAGGCCCTTTGCTGAGCTGTGGCAGAGCAGAGAGGAGGGGCAGATCCTTCCCTTTACCCAGGGCAGTCCCGCAGGGCTGGTAACCATGCAATCCCTATGCTGCAGCAAAAAGGGAAAGCAACGCAGCAGTGACCTGCCTGCAGAGGATACAGTTGGGAAATAAAGGAGTAAAGATGCTTTTGCCCAGCAACTCTAGCATCCTTGTAGTATCACAGACTCTGTTCCCCATTGATCTCTGGTGGCTGAAAGCCTCCGCAGAGCTTACACACCCTACACAGCACCTCCATCCTTAGCTGTAGCTCATATTTCACCCCTGCCCAAACGGGATTTGTCTGAAGGCAGAGCATGGTCCCAGTTCCTCAGAGAAAGGCCTACTTCACCTAAACCCAGGTAACGAATTTGGAGAACAAGGCTATACCAGGTTGTCTTCCCAGGGCAAAACAGCTCCCTACAGACTGACAGAGATTATACACACAGTTCTGTTCAAACAACAAAAGAAGAGGATCTTCTGTGGTAGCTAACAGAGCCACTTAGCAACTTTTCTGCATTCCCTTCAACCTTCCCTATCCCAGACACCAGGCAGAATTTGTTTTCAAGGAGACCATTCACTACAATCTCCAGAGGGCAGAACTTCTACACAGGAAGTTTCCAGATGGTACTGATTTCCTTCTCCTTTGCCTTTTCCTACGTTTCTAACCAAAGAAGTCAAAGCCTCACTTACGGTAGTTGGGTCTATTGAGACATCCTTCCCCTTCAGGACCTGAAGCTGAAGCGATGTTGTCAAAACAGCAGCCGTACACTGAACCACGGCACTCACCAGAGGGGTGCTGCTGGGACAAGGCTTGGTTTGCCTTAGAGACAGGAATTGAAAGCCAAAAGTTATCATGCATATATGAGGGCAGTAGCACATGCAAAGCACCGTGTCCAAGCTGTTGGTTGCAGGAGGCCAGCTGCTAGAGGAATCACTGCTCTTTTTCTTGCCTCCTAGAGGCTTTCATGTTGGCAAGGGTTGGGAAACTTGGCTGTTAGCCATGAAGCCAGTGCTGCACTTCTCTGCAAAGCACACCTAGTCAGGCCAGCAGCAGATCATTTTTTTCAAATGGCCCCACCAGACACCCCAAGCTATTTGAGAGGAATTTCCTCCCTAAATATTTTATCCTCAATTAACCTGCAGAGATGACAGTTATAAAGGACAATTATAAGTGGTAATATTTTCCCTGTTCTTCTTTATTTTCTCCCAGAAATTGGATGGTAAGTTTCTGACAGACAGAATTTCACTACTCAGGATTATTCAACTAGTTCTACACAACATGCTTCTCTCCTTCTCATACAATTCCCAACTATTCCCTCTGAACCCTGCTTACGGAGGATCACAAGTGGATGCCCCAGACCGAACAGGAATTAAGTGTGCCAAAGGGTCCAATGCCATACATGGAGTATTGGTCCTCCAGCATTACTGGGATAGATGAAGTACAATAGAAACACACAATCTGAGTCATTGGGGTCAAAACTGAATCTTCACATGTGATGGACAGCTAAAACCCAAAGGGTTTTTTTTACTTACTGTTGAAACAGCTTCAGCAGGCTGATTTCTTCTCATATGAACACCAGTGTCATACTGTGGGCATCCCATGTTGTTTGGACCTCGGGCAGCTGATACTCCATCAGGACAGCATCCATACCTACAGGGAGAAGGCAGAAAGGATGCAGCAATATCTGACACACTTGGCTCAATGGGCACAGGCTGTAAACTCCAGTAAGCCTCCAGGAAATGCAGTGCCTCCCTGCTCAGGCCTAGCTACTCATAGATACCTGCTTTGGTGACAGGTGTTGAAGGAACAACCTCTTCCCAGAGGGCCTGAAGCTGGAGTGTGTCCATCTGGACAGCAGCCATGTGGGGTCCAATAACAGTTCTGAGATCCAGTTCCTGCAGTGGGATACTGAGAGATGCTGAGCTGATGGGAACTTGATGAGCGTGACTGGGATTCCCAGCGAACAGGTAACAAGTTGATGCCATGGTCCTCAGTGGTATGGATGGGGTAATTCCCAGAGGTGCTGTGGACTGTGGAGCTCCCAGGGAGCAACCTTCCATCACCAGAATCTGTGGAGAGAACTCCTTACTGTATGCAGGTGAGCATCTGCTCTCTTTCACCTGCTCAAAGCTACAAGGCAAACTTTTCTGTATCAAGGTTTCACCTGAATACGTGCCTTCTGTCCCTTCCTTCTGAATTTGGTTACCCCGAGGCTCCTCTGCTCATTGCCCTAAGCATTAGCCCTGCTGACCCATAAGAAATCACCTGTCACATTGTTTTTGTCCCCTTGTAGCAGGACACATGAAACTTTTTTCTATTGATAATCTCCTTTAGGCAGCATTTTTCTCAGCCAGCACTTATGTCATACTGCTAGAACCTGGGATGTCTGTACAGCCTGCTACATGCACAGACTCAGATACAGTTCTCTACTGATGTAAAGAATGCATAATTTATCCCTGGCTCAAAGAATTCTAGAAGTCCATGAAAAGAACAAGAGAAAGGGAGAAAAGGAGGATTCTTCTCCCTACCACACCCTGTTTCAAGCCCATGATCACCAAGAACCCAAACAAACAAAATTCTGAACCTGTGGCAGGGCTGTTTGGGTTGTAACGCATCAGCAAGGACTGTCGACTGATATCATATCCCATAGTGTCCTGCATACTGGGGACCTCTGCAAAGAGAGATGTATACAAAATAAGTGCAGCTAATCTATGCCCAAATAATTGCAAATGCATCAGAAAAATCAACAGGAGACAAAAGTTGACAAAAATGTGTTTCTTCTCCTGGAACAGCTGCTGGTCAGCAACTGGATTCAATTGGACTGTCAGGACAGCTACCTGCAACGGGCAGGCAAATGGAAGTCACCATTTCAGCTTGGCATAAGACTAAATACAGAAAGGAAGTAAAATTCCCAAGTGTGGTTCACAAGGGGCTATAGTTTCTAACTACTGAGCCTGCCCAGGGTGTCCTTAGCTCTGTGAGTTCTGGGGCCAGCCTACAGTACAGACTGGGACAGAGTCAACACAGAACACTGAATTCAGAATGGACGCACAGAAATATTGCTCTTAAATCTGTTATGTGTGCTTGAAAGTGCACAGGTACTGGTACTCTGAAGATGCTGTAGTGATATGTGCAAAAGCACAGGATAGAGACAGATAAGCTGGGAGCTGAGAGCACAAGCTTTTGCAGAGACTCGGTTACTCCTAAACAGAAGCAACTTAAAAAATGTTGGGTGTCTATCAAATCAACTCACGTTGTGGCAGGTAGCAAGGCTGCACGTTGCAGCTACCCAGAGTGGCTGGCTTCTGTGGTTGGATGGCTTTGCATATATCAGCACTGTAGAATTTGGAGTCACCATCAGCACAGATAACTTGGCGTGTCCGGATGCCTGAATTGCAGCTCTTTGAACACTTGAGCACAGAGACAAGACAAGAGAAGGAACCAGAGTCAGAATGCAGAAACACCACAGACCAGGAGTGTGGAACAGCCATGATTAGCTGCAGGCTGAGCACAGCTTCCTCCACCAAGGTAAGGTAAACAACAGTTCAGCTGGATTCATCTGATCAGATACTCTAAATCATTTTGCCAAATGTTGCATCCAAGCCCTGAAGCATTAGGCTCCAAGCTATGCTTATTCTCTAACATCTACATTTGCTGCTTTGCCAAGGACTGCGGTATGGCAGGGAGATGGAATAAGCTGCAGGAGTGACTTGTTCCAGCCTGGCCTGAAGGCACCTCAGCGCTACAGAGATCCACCAGTTGTTAAAGGGTCAGTTTTGAACTCTGAATTCAAAAACAACAGGCAGCACTTGACAACGGGAAAGCAAATGGATAGTTTTCTTGTAAGCAGCTGTCTGGAGTTCCTCTCACTGGAAGCCGTGGGTGAAGAGGGAGCAATGAACAGCAACTCTGGGCAGAGAGGGCAGTGGATAGGATGAGAACCAACCTATTCATGGCAAGTTTTACAGACACTGGGAGAGTATTTCTTTCTTTTACTCAGATGCAAGTAGGAACCCTCTGATACTGGAAAGCCTGAGGTCAGGAAAGATCAGATTAAGGTATGCATATTTCTTAGCTGTTACTAAAACTCAGCTACATCACGCAGAAAAAAATAAATAAATGTAACATGTTTTAACTCAGAACAAGCTGGTCTGGTTGACACGGAAGAGAAACTAGTGTGCTTGGAAGTCACATGGTAGACTGGATCTCCCACATCTCCTCTCCCAGGTACATTTACCAGGATGAAATCAGCCTGTCTCCCTCCACAAAGACAAGATTAATCCAACTGAAAAACAGTTTATCTGAACAATTACAAAAACATAGTTTAAATCATTTCACCAAACACAATGACCAGGCCTGGAGCCTGAAGCTCTATGCCATACTCAGCCCATGAGCTGACAGAAATTGAGCGAAGAAATAAGAATAAGCAGAAGGAGTGGATGGATTCAGTTTATTGGCTGCATTTTGCTGCTGTCATTGAAACTATAGTCTCCCCCTGCAAGAAGGATTTATTTTTATAGCAGCTGCAAACAAAGTAGGCAACAGATTAACTGGAGCATTACTAGTGCCAGTTACAATGCAACCATGAGCCAAGGGACTGGTAATGAAGCAGTACATGCTCCCTGCCTCAGCCAATTGCAGGCTGCACTGATTAAAGATTGTTTGCAAGGAACGCAGCAATATAATCAATTGTTTCCGATACACGAAAGCATGATGCTCACCAGGCCCCAGTCTCCAACGTGCCAGCCAACTTCCTGAATGCAGTTCTCCTTAAGGCAGGGCTGGGTGGCTGGGGGTTTTGGCTCCACTAAACAAGCAAAGTCCTGAGCCTGAGAGCCCTGCTGCGTTCTGCAGGTGACAGTCCGGGTCTGGACGCCTTCCCCGCAGCTGGCTGAGCACTGTGGAACAGAACACAACAGTGAAAAGGAAGCACCTACTTTACACTTTGCATTTCCAGGCTGTGGTCCCCAGCATCAGGGCAGAGTACCATTTTAAGAACGTCTTAAACAAGCAACCACCATTAAAACCATCTTCTCAGATGGGAATGAGTAGGGTAGTAGTTTGTGCTGTAGAAGAAACAATATGGCATGGTGGATAGGATCAGGGAGGTCTGGAGCTCACTGGATGATTTTGCCCTAGTTACATAACTTCTCTTGCTCTCTATCAAAAAAGACAAGGAGAATGCATGATTTTGGAAAAAAGTATCAGTATGACAGAATACATTCAGAACAGGATGTTTGTAAGGCAGGAGATATTTGCAAACTAATGTTACTCCTGATTAAAACCAATTCAAGATAAAGAATTCAGGGGAAGATAAAAAGACAAGGTTCTTGCGTTTCTTATGTCTTTTCCCTGAAGGCCTCATGGTATCAAGCTGTGAGACATCTTTCTATGCACGTAAATGGCCTTTTGCAATCCTCTGTTAAATTCACAGTGGTTATGCTTGGAATCCAGCTCAGTTCTCTAGGAATTGCCAAAGTCTCCTACATAGGAGATGACCCGGGAGCTGCGTGAACTACTTTGAGCTTCCCAGCAGAGTTTCTGCTACTTATTTGCCGGAGTGATCTTTCAACTCCAATAACACATAAGTAAAGCACAGTCATTTTTTGTAATCCCAGAATGAGTCACTTAGGAATCAATTTGCAAGAACATGTCACTTTGTGCCTCATGTCCCTCCTAAACAGTCTCATTCCACAACCCTGAATTCATCTCAGTATTCACACCTCACATCTCATGAGAGCACAAAAACAACAACAAAAAGCTTTACAGTCCTGTTTATCACGCCTCAAAGTTACATTTCTTGATGCTGCTGCATTGCTCAGACAAAGAAATACCACAAGACTGTAAATCAAATGTTGTAAGCACGCAACACACTTCTTTCAAAACAAGAAAATTCACCCGTGCTTTAGGAAATGAGTAGATGAAATTCAATGATATTTACAGTCTTTATTTTCTTAGATGCCTTCCAAGTGCCTGGCTGGCAGAGCTGAGCACATGTGGTTTGGAGGGTAAATGCACACTGCAGCTGTTCAGAGAAGCCTTGCACTGATACACAGCCTACAGTAAACAGCAGGTCACCAGCAGTTCAACAGCATGCTGCTTACTGATTCTTGTGATTTAGTACTGCAGTTCAAGGGCTAGTAATGCTGGGGCAGCAATACACATGGAAATAAGCAGCACAAGTAGGAGCCATGAGCTCCTGTTTTGCAGAGGGGAGTGTTACTGCACAAGATCAGCTGCAGGACAGCAGCTCTTAGCCTGCCCCTCACCTCCATCAGGACTGGCTCAGAAACTCAGACAGAGGTAAGATCTGGTGGATCTGGTAAAAATACAGGGGAGAGAGCATGTGATGAAAGGAACATGGGCACAGACTCATGAACAGCTATGAGGAACAGAAATAAATTTATCAGGCGGTGTTATCTGAAGAACTTCTTTGGAGGACTGCAGGGACAGATATTATTGGACCTCTGCACCTTGCCACGGACACACACCTTACACATTCCCAGAGAAGGTGCCTGTCTTTTCATCTCAAGCTTTGGTAGATCCTTCTTCAGTGGATGTCATGTGGCAGCTGCTTCTCACACAAACTCACCTCAGACCAGGGCCCCGTGCTCCAGGTTGCACACTGTCTCCTGTTGCAGGGCTGACTGCTGTGAGGCTGCTGTGCGAAGGCCATACACTCA
The DNA here is from genome assembly GCA_013399175.1 of Odontophorus gujanensis. Taxonomy (NCBI): domain Eukaryota; kingdom Metazoa; phylum Chordata; class Aves; order Galliformes; family Odontophoridae; genus Odontophorus; species Odontophorus gujanensis. The sequence continues at coordinate 118,216 of VXAB01013346.1, forward strand.
GCATTGTCCACAACACCTTGGGAGCTCTGACCATCAAATGCTACACAGTAAACAGAGCGAGTCTGGGTGCCTCCACCACAGGTAGCAGAGCAGGGTCCCCACTCCCCTGTTTTCCACCTGCAGGTCACAGAATCAAGCAAACAAATGATGGCCCAGCTAAATTGCCCAGATGGAGCGAGTGCTGTGTCCCTGTTGCAGTTGACAAGGAAAACATCTCTTTGCAGAACAGCATCAGAGACAAGTTCCTATTTCACCAAGTGCTGCCCAGCTTGACCGGCAATGCAAAGCATGAGTCCCACTCCAGAGGCAAATCCCCAGCTACAAAACTCTTGTTACTCTGGAAATGCAGAGCTCTCCCTGAGGGGAAAAATTATTTCCATGGCTTTTGATATCCTAACATCTGCAAAAATATTATGCTTGGAATGGAACACAAAAAGGGAAGAAAAAAAAACACACAAAAAAACAAACAACACACACACAAACAAAACAAAAACAAAAAACAATCCAGATCAGCTAATAGAAAAGTAGCTCACACAAGCTTAACAATCCATTATACTCCTGCCATCATCCAAAGCAGAAGACATCACCAAACTGAGATCTCAATCTGCCAAATATGCCCAACTCTCTCAAAAGTGCTTACAAACTTTTAATTGAAAGACCAATAGAAAGATAGTTTCTTCTTCTCATTGGCTAAATTACACACAAAAAAGTTAAAAAATAAATAAATAGATTTTGCATTTGGTTGCTGAAGCTGTCACAGAAACGTTACATCCTTGCTAGCAGAAGGGGAAATGTGCAGAAAACAATCACAGTAAACGGCAGAATCCCTCCCTTATCCATTCCTGTGTCTTGATACTGCCCAGACAGCTGGGAGCACAGCTTGTATGGCCTGTCTTCTGGGATTTCAGACTCCAGCATGGAGCGAAAGCAGTTAAAAGGCACTGGTGATACAGGGGGTATATCACTGTGATCTACTACCCCCCTCTTTCAGACATAAAAGCCCCAGTCAGGGAGCAAAGGCAGTTCGTGTTCTCTCCCCTAGTCTTCCAGTTGCGTCCCTTGGTCTGCCCTCGTCACTGGGTTTCAGCCAGCCAATTCACATTCATATCCTAGCAGGAACTCTACAGCAGACTCAGTCAAGAGAAGACATATTCAACTCCTTAAGATACTTTTTTCTCTGCTACAGAAGCAGATAACCTAAAACTGAATACCATTTACCACAAAATAAGAAAATTCCCTTTGGAAAGTGAACAATTACAGCAAACAGAAGCCACTTAGAGCACTGAGCTCAAAACAAATTAATTGAGCAAGCTTATATAAAAGTTCCAGCGGGTATAAAAACAGGAGTATTTTGCCTCCTGTGAAGCAAGCATGCAGTTTTAGAAAGGTTATATCAACTGGATGGACTCATCTACAGATTCCTTCAATTGCAGTCAAGACAACCCTGATGCTTGTTTCATGTCTTTTGTATGCAAAGATCAATCATAATGTTGGGACCACTAAGAAACAAGATCTAAACTGTTAGCAGTTTGCTGCAAAGGTTTGTTTTGCTTTTGTTCTTTTTTACTTCTAATACTTCAGTGGACATTCTAAGTAAGGTATCTGTCACAATCTTTCAATCACCACAGTTATGTAAGCAATTTTCTGCCTGATATAGGACCCAGGCCAAAGAAAGAATAGCTTTTGAGGAACTCTGAGGCTTTTGCTGTGGCACTCTGGAGACCTAGTCCACCATGTTCTCTTTTCCTGTTATTTATCTCAATTAACCAAACAAAAATCCTACAAAACATGCCTCCATCACTCTAGCCTAAAGTAACAACTATCAAGCCAAAAGCTATGAAGAAACTGTCTCCTCCTCAGCACCACAGAAGTCAAGTAACCAGCAGCACACAAAACCATCTAAGCAAAGCTGTCAGCCAGCACCCTCCACCATCATTTTCATTGGCAAGAATCAAAAGCAAAGCACTGCCCACTGCTACCATCTATGCCAAAGGAAAGGTCCCATGTACCCACAGATTCCAGTGGGCAACTAGGTGGAGAGCAGAAGAAAGTTTCCCTGCAGTCTCCTCATTGTTACCTCTTCATCTGAGAGTCCCGTGCTCCACCGTGGCTCCAGGCTCGTGGCGGAGAGATGTAAGAAGTCCTTTACACACAGAACAAAGAATTTAAAGAACTTAAAGCAAGTAGCTACGGGCTACCACGAATTCAGAAATGTTCCCAGTTATCCAGGTACCCTCTGGCCCACAACAGCGCTCTTACAAGATCTCCACTATACCAACCAGATACACAGTGAGGTGTGCAGTTAAGGCTCTGGTTACAGTTCTGGATGCCTGTAAGAGCCAATTTAAGTCAATTGCAAGGCTGGGTAAGCAAGAAACAAGGGGGAAATGGTTGAGTAAATGGGTCTGAAAATAACAGAAAAGACAGGGTTCATCTATTTCAAAGAGCAAGGACACTGAGAATGCAGAAATGACAAAATCAGACCATCTCAGACCTACTCCTCTTTTTTTGCAGGCTCTATTTGAAGAGAACAAAAAACACAAATTCTAATTTCTACCTTCTATATGGGTTAGAAGACTATCTTCCACAGTCATGCTAGCAAGAAAATGTAATTGACCTATAAAACGAACGTAGGACATATCAAGTCCATTCCTTGTGCACATAAAAACTCTTGTCATATAGTTATCAGCCCCACCTTTGTCTTGGTCTTTCCCTAAGAAGTGAAACATTTCCTTGGAAAGTACCACGCTGGAGGGCACTAGTGAGAAGGCTCCAAAAGCACCTCAGGAAGAATGAAGAGATGAGAAGTGGAAAGGAAATCTTACCGTTTTGTCTGGGGACAAGTCTGATGGCCGCATGTCCGGTTATTGCCTGGTTGTGGTTTGTTCCTGCACATATAATCTGGATAAATTTCATTGTCTATGGTACAAAACACCAAACGGGATTGGAAACCTGAAGGTGAAACAAGAAAGTATACTGATCAATGTAAGCCACCCAGGACAACGCACTGGGATTTGAATTGCAGTGACTTTGCTAAGACAAGATTCTAAAGCAGCACTGAATTCACACCTGCAACTCACCAACCTGGAAGAGTCAGGTGCAGTTCTTGGTCATTCATACCGTATGTATGAATGATGCCTACTCACAGTATACAAAGTCCACAGGAAATAAAAGAGATATAGAATAATTCTGTATAGCTGAGGGATCTTTCCCTTTTGTTTGAGTGGGTTAAGAGTCACAAAGGAGCTGCCATGTCCATATACCAAGGAACCCTGCTTGGTGTGTGCTGTTAGACCCAGAAGGTCCATCTTGCAAAGACTTGATGTTGTAACTCGTCATGTTTCTTACAGGTTGTGAGTATCAGCTCCCACTATTACAGTATTTCAACAGCTACCGAAATGGCCATCAGCAAAATAAGAAGAGGCAGATAGAAGCTTTATAGTCAGATGAAGGTTTTTGGTTTGATTGCTGGGTGGTTTTTTTTATTGTTGTTTTGTGGGTTTTTTCTTTTTAGTTTAAAATCAATAGTTTTGCTTGTGCAAATTGAACATACTGTGACACCCCATGGAATCTGACAATCTCCCTGTTTAGAGAATCTTACGGGTGATAGTAGAGGTATTATATAACCCAGTTTGTAGACCAGGTCAGCTTGGAAAGTGGTTTCAAGTGTTTGAAAAAGCCTGCAAAGGACAATAAGAACTGCGGTAGGACAAAACTAAAAAAGGTATCCTATGAAGAGCCTTAAAAGATCCTAGTAACATGTCTGAGGACTAAGACACATAAAATTAGACAGGACAATGCAAGGAGCACAGTCCTCTTGTGATTACATGTGTTACTCTCCCTTGAGAAAACTTTGAGTGCCACCAGCAGTCATCTGTGTTGCCTTCCAGCAGGAGATTGCTGAGAAGCAGTTGCAGAGGGCAGCACACTGTGTCTTTAGGGTGTGGATATAAACCTTGAACCATGTTGCCAAAGACCAGGTCTTGCTTCCTTACCTCCTCCACACTCAGAACTGCACTCAGTCCAGGAACTGTAGCTCCAGCTGTAACCTGTGGTCTGTCCGTGTGCAGGCAGGTAGTATTCATAGTGTACCCCTGGGTTTGGCTCCTGACTGATGAGCTATGAAAGTATGGGATAAAGTAATGAAAATAGCAGCAGCACTTCTCCCCTTCATAGCATTTCCCCACTGTGCCTGAGGGTTTGAGCTGACTTGTTCCCCCCAGTTCAAAGAGGTCTTTTTCTCTTGTCTGTATTTTCTCCTTGCTTTCTGCGATTCCCTGGGAAGTATCATTTTTCAGAAAAGGGTACATTTATCCGTCTCACAGGCAGAAGATCTACCCACATCTACCTACACTATAATATGCAGTACCCTAGAACCTGTTCCTGCACAAACCCATTCTGTGTAGACTCACCTCAAAGTCAGAGCTCAAAGGAATAGATCAAGCCTTGTTCTGCTCCCTTCTGGGGCTCAGAACCAGAGCATAACATTGGTCTAGATTAAGGTTCTACAGCCTTGTAAGATTCCTGGAGGCCCAGTTATCCTTCAAGAATATTTCCCATCTGGTCTCCACCAATGCACTCCCACTGCAAAAAGTGAGGACTGCTATGCAAAGCAAAACAATATCAGCTGGAGCAAGTGCAGCCACTTACCTCAATGACTAAGGGCTCTGTAGTGGGGCCCCTGGCATGGAGGAGCTCTGGGGCCAGATCACCTTCTGAGCCACGATCATAGTGCACAACTGTGCTAGCTATATGCAACGTTCGGCTGAAGTCAATAGTCCAATGCCCGTTCAGATAATAATCCCCTTGCACATTCTTGACAGCTGGATAAAACCACATGCCAGAGAAGAAAAGGTTATTTATTAACACATTTATGACTAGACAGCTGGTTCTAGATACTGCAAGGCAGTGCCTGTTCTAGACTTTCAAGGTACTGGTAACCCACAGAGCTCTTAGTGTCAACATTAATATTGCAATCCTCTTAAGTGGTGTGACAACCTGATATGGCAGTACCTAGCACCACAGTAGAAATTTGTATATAAAAAGAAATAATAAGAATTCAACAGGAATGCTCTCATTTTCACTTAATTCTGCACCACAGGTATGGCAAATAAAGGTGAACATTATCCTTCAACAATGCTGGACCAGCCTAGCACTTCCTTGCCAGAAGCTGCTGTACACTCAGACAGTTCTTGACAGTTTTGCTGTAGAGAGGACTTATGTTACATAGCCACATCCCTCCAGTTAATTCCTGTCTTGACTTTACTTTCAATGAAAATGAGGTAAATCTGAAGCCCAGAGTTAAGTATCACTAATACTTCAAACATGCTCAGTATTCAGATCCTGATTTTCAAAGAGTTTTTCCCTCTGCCAGATCAAGCTATCACGGCAAACCTCCCAAATCCCAGTGTACCTGAAACCAAATTTTAATGCAATGCCTGGAATCCAAATGGACTGAAACATATGTTCTGATACCAGACATACCTATAAAGTTCCTGCTGGGCATAACCTCCTTAATTTGGATGCTGGTGGCCCCCACGGGGATAATGAACATTTGATTGTATCCTGAAGAAAAATGAAGGGGATTATCTAATATCCATCCACTGATAGTACACAGTCACATTTCTGCATCAGTGATTCCTCCAATTTTATTGGTATCTGCACAACTGGATGAGCTTTATGATGGTGGCTCAAAGCATTTCAGTTGTCTCTTTATCTGTATTCTGAATAGCTTCACCAAAAACTCCCCAGATTTCAGTCCATGGGCATACAGTTGCAACTACGCCTCAGAAAAGTAAGCATTAAGGATGAATGCAAAGTCTTTTTTTTTTTTTTTGAGGTTTTAAAATCTAGGATTTCAGTAACTGGCATATTGGGTCTCGACTATGATTTGATTTGATCACAGCACATTTGTCTTAAAATGACTAAAAACTGGCCTAATGAAGAAGATTCAGCTCCATTTTTAGTCTTGCAGAAATTCTAGTAGGGCTTTCAAGACAATGTATATGGGGATAGTCTTAAAATGGTATAAAGTTATATTCACACGGTACATTTATAGCATCTGCTGGAGACTGAACAGGGAAAGACACTAGCAGCATTTCAAGTACGTCTGACTGTTCTGAGACTAAGAAAATGATTCTCTGGGTAAAGCAATCGATATGTTTTCTGATGCTGAAGTGCCACATTAGTTTAGGCTTAACCTCTTCCTTCTCACCTGCCTGCACTACACAGATCATCTGTACCTTTGGGGAGGTTAGGCACATCAAAAGTGCCTTTCACACCATAGCAGGTGCTGCCATCTCCTCCGCACTGTAAGCACTTGTCCTCCTTCTTGGTAGATTCTAGTATGTTATCACAGCCAACAGCCTGTCAGGGCACAAAGGTGTCAATATGAATAAACCATAACAACAAGGCAAAGAAAGATAAAATGGCTAAATGTTGGACTGTTCTTATGAGAAAAGCTGAATCTAGGGAATGTGGGAAATCAGAGGGTGGGAAATCTGTTGTCAAGAGAAGGACAGAGCTGACATCTTCCCTTTAACTTCCAGAGACAGAGATAAATGACACTGATATCCTCCTCAGCACCTCAGAAACAGAATGAACCCACTTTTCAGATATTCTAAAGCATTCAGAATCATTTTCAGATATTCTGAAGATTTCTGAAGCATAGGATGTTCCGCACAAATGTGCATAAAACTTCTTCACAGTAAGGGTGACAGAGCACTGGCACAGGCTGCCCAGAGAGGTTGTCAAGTCTCCTTTTCTAGAAACACCCAAGACCCGCCTGGATGTCTACCTGTGCAACCTGGTGTAGTGAGCTTGCTTTTGCAGTGGGGTTGGACTAGACAATCTCTAGAGGTCCCTTCCAGCCCCTACAATTCTGTAATTATTACAAAGGGACAAGCAGAACAAAGGAAAAAACCTGAAAGACTAACAGACACAATGGTAAAGGAAGGACGCAACAGGATGACTCACTTGACAAACTCCCTCCACACAGATATCCCGCTTGCCAGGTTCACAAGCAGTCCCATCTATCACAGTTTCCTTGTGCCTGTAGTAGAAATTTTCTCCCTTTGGAATACAGTTTAACTCACACTTATTGGGAGCTGGTAGGAGAGGAAAAAAAAACAGTGGGTACCATGGCTAATAGCTTGTTAATACATCAGAGTCCTGGTTTCAGATCACAGAAGCAGAAAGAGGAGTGGACCAATATTACGTGGCAGATACTGAATAGATTTCTGGGTCACAAACTGCTGGACAATGGAAAAGTACACTGAGAAAGCCTCACTGCATCCTTTTCCTCAGGCACCCTGGTTGGTGAGTGCTAGAGAGGTCATGTTGGGCCATGGGGATATTTGGGTGTACCTTAGAGAACTCTTCTTATGCCCCATGGAACAAGTACAAAGCTTTTTCAAAAGAGAATAAATGTTAGTACAGAGCAAGAGAGCTGTTATTTTAACAGCAAGCAAAATTTTAAATCCAACTCTAAATCAAATTCTTCCCAATTTGTTAAGTCACTGTGAATGATGGCAAAGATCAGAGTGAGGAACTCTAGTTCCTAAACCTGCCTTCTGAAGCGGTTTCTCAAGAAAGCGTGGCCCAATTGCAAATATGTCATGTTTTCTAAAGGTCTTATTAAATACATGCATTTATTTCTCATGTGCCTTGCTAGTATTCTTTCACAATACTGTGAAATACAGCAGAGCTGTGGCTTCTTTAATACTTTATGATCGAGCTGCAGCCAGTTCCAGTTTTCTTGGGCAATGTTCCTGAAAGAACAGTTGTTACAAGGGACAATTAAGTACTGCTGCTGTGGTAGGTATCTCTTTGTCCATATATCCAGCATCTTCATGTCAGCAGTGCTTCATTGCTGACAGAAAGATTATTTCCAAATATATTGGAACCCACTTGCTACACCAGTTAGGGAAGTATCTATGTAAGAATACAGTCAAAAACATTATAGTTACTTCAGAACATACTGTTGATAGTCAAGGATGAAGAGTAACCCAATATTTAAGACTTATATTACCTCCATAATACGGAAGCCACTTGTATTTCTTTCCTTGAAATTCTCTCCCATCAAACTCTGCACACTGCTCTGCCCGGAAATCTCTAGATCCTTCTGGGCAGCTCTGTTTGGAGAAGAAAACATTTGCACCAGGCCATCAGGAAAAGGAAGAGAATTAAGTGTGCAACTAAAAACTCTACCTTCTGACTCACATATAAAATTTTAGAATAAATTCTTGTCTGTGATCAATATTATTTTGAAGAGGAACCATTGGTGAACAGCATTCATTGGTAATGCCGGAGAAAAGGATCTAACAATAGCATATTACTTCTGAACATGAATGATTTGCCTTGGGAAAAGGAGCAACAGGAAAGTAAAAGATTAAAATATATATATATATAAAGTACAAACACTGTACTCTACCTGAATATTGCATGAGCGATAGCTTTGAGTTGGCCCAATGCAACTGGAAGCATTTTCTGTCCTGAAAGACCAAAAAAAGATAACCAAACATTAGGCTGTCTGAACACAGGAAAAAAAAAAATCACCTCGTGGTAGATATCCTAAATAACCTTCACATAGAGCATATCATATTTACAGTCTCCTGAAGCAGCAAAATAATGAAAAAGCACTTTTTTTGCTACGGCAAGTTTGCATTTTCTAATGCTATTTTCTGCTATGGAATGTGATCTGTTATGAATGAAACATAAACTAAGAACAACTGCAAGATAGCTCTTCAGAGTTATGTTTTCACAAAGTAATGGAAGCAGAGCTTTTTGTCCTTTGTCCACTAGCATATAGCTGACATATCCTTACCAGACCCAGCTACATATTCTGAGAATAGTAGTGGCTATTCAGAATAGGTATGCACATCACTTAAAGTGCTATTTATATGCACTCTAAGCCCATTAGTAGGGAGAGCTAAAGATGCCCGTGAAAAGTGTGCAACACTTGTTCCAGTCAAATGTTTTTAGATGAGAATTATGGAGAACAGCAGCTATGGAGGATATTGATCTGAAAAGTCAACAAAAGTCTAATATCTCAGCTCTTCTAAAATGGAGAGACGAGTTTCCAGGAATTCTGATCAGACAACAAGACATGATTGTATACCATGACAGGCAGCCTTCAAAGATCTTTCTTCAGTCAGCATGAGGATTAGAAGTGTCGAATAGCATTGGATTCTTCCATTAAAAGAAATAAAAACAACAACAAAATAAAAAAGAAAAACCTAATTCTTTACATATGAAGAGGTAGTTGTTCTGTTTTGTTCCCCCCTCTCCTTCCCCCCCAAGATGTTATTGAGGGGGAAAGGGTTTTTTTTGTTTTTTGTTTTTCCTCCTTTCCTTGCTTTTTATATTACTCCCCCTCTCAGGTTCATCATTTCCAACAAATACACTTCTAGTCATTGCCATCCCTAATCTAACCCAGCTACTAACGAGATGCCACTAAGTTAACACTGCTTGAGCTTACTCCACTCCTGCACCACTCACTGGGGCAATTCATCTTCCTGGAAATTGTAAGCCTGAGAAAATCTTGGCATAGCCACTGGCTCCTGGGAGAGCAGTCAAATGCTCTGAACTCTCCTGCAACTCCACCAGGTCTCCCACACTAGACCCGATTGAATAGGTGCTGCTGTACTAGTCACCTCATTGTACAGTCTCAGATCTCAAAGAGAGATCACTATATACAAGAAAAAAGTCAAAGCAAAGACACGTTAAAGACAGTCTTCTTCAAAAGATCAGTGATGAGACTAAAAAGCTAAGTATCATGTCAAAGTGGACCCAGATGACTTTTTTTCCTTTGGAATTGTGCCATTTTGGTTCTGAATGGATATCGGATCATGCATAGAGAAGCTTGGTAACAGAAGAATACATTTAAAGAAAGAAAAATGAGGTTAGACCTCACCTTTGGAAATAGCAGCGACGTTGCCGAACACTGACTCCACCACCACAGCTCCGACTGCACTTGCCCCATTCACCCCAGCTTCCCCAAACACCAGCCTGCCGCTTCATTCTATGGCCCTGTAGGTAACACAAAAAAACAAACATATCAAACAGACATGGAAACATAAGGAAAACAGCAAACAAACACAATGAAAACGAAGCAGAACTCTTATTTGTTCTCTTGCAAAATAGACTGTGTTGCTGGCTTGTACTCCTAGTGTGAAAGGTTGTGGGTATATAGAACAATACATTAGAAAAGCCAGATTTCTAGTAACTAGACGTATTAATTTCCTTTAGACATACAGCATCTCCAACTTGATAATCTCAGTACTTCTGAAACATCTGAAAGATGATATCAACTGCCTCTCAACAAGGCAGTAAAGGCAAACCGTTAATTCAGGAACTGTGAGCACTGTCACTCCAGACCAGATAAACATAACCCCTTAACACCAAACCCTTGGCTCCAAGCCAGATACTTAAGGGAAATGAAGGAAGCAGTAAGTAAACCCCTAGAACACAGTTCTTAAGGCAGAAAAAAATAAACAAATCTGTACTTTGACATTTTTCACCTGTACATCGTCCATGTTAAGGCATGGGCCATCAGTAGCTGTAGCTTTAACTCATTCTGTTTTAGAAAGTCATTCTGAATACTGATGTCAAGAGAACTCAGCACAATAATGTGGATAAGATATTACAATTGCAATAGAATCACACAAAATACACTGTTGTAGAAGCATACAAAATAAGTTTTCAGGAAAGAAGGCCTACAGCAGCTGACAGGATCCGCATACAGTAGAACATGGTGTCCCAGTTCACTGCAGGGTAATTGGACTAGATGGCCTTTAGAGGTCCCTTCTAACTCCAAGGGTTCTAGGATTCTATGATTCAGTGGGAAGAATAGCAACATCCTGAAAATAAAAATAATTGTAGGATGCAATGTTTGCTAAAAAACAGTAAATGAAGGGTTATACTCAGGGAGCAACACTGTAAAGACAGGATTTGCTGAGCAGCTGCACAAGTTTGTCAGTTTACATACATACTATGCAGCTGATACGGTAATATATACCGTTTGGGCATTTAGATATTTGGGTTAATGTGGAGAAGAAAGGCAGAGAAAGACTCGAAATGGAGTCAGAAATTGTATCTTCACAATCTCCATTTCCTTTTCCCTTTCACCTTAATAGTCTGCAAATTAATTCAGCAACATGTGAGGATCCACAGTCACTGCTGCTTGCGTTTCATTATTCAAGAATACAAGACATGGACTACAAGAAGCCATATTTCTGCTTTGGTAGAAGGATTATGAAGATAGGTGAACATTAATACATTTTCTATCTATATCTATTACTTCAAATAAGAGCCCATGTGATAGTCTAGTGGCTTAATTAATTAATGTACTGAAAGACATCAGAAGACTGATTAAACTGTGTGCAATGAGACTGGCAATCTTCGGTAGGTCCAGGCCTCCCTTGCACGATGAGGAGCAGCTCCTGAAAGCTGAGTATTGCAAGCAGGTATCACTTCACAATGTCATCATCTATCTGCAGTGCAGGTTCACTGCTTGCTGGCTCATGCAGGCCAATGCTAACTAGGCTAATTCAGATTAAGACTGTTATTTTGGTGTGGAATTACAATCCGTTACAGAAAACAAAAGGTAAAATAAAAAAAATAATAACAGAGACATAGTCTAATTTTCTTTCACCCATACTGTATTCCAAATCTACATAACCTTTGGGTCTGGCTCCCAGCCTATCCTCCAGAATCACAGTGCTCCTTTTGTGACTGGATTACTACACCCCACAGCCTCATCCTCCACATTTCCCTGCTTGTGTTCTGTTACCATCCCTGCCTGTTTTCCCTCCTGCATTCTCATGTAAATTACACCCTGGTGATCAGCCAGCTGGTGTCGTTGTAAGGGTTTTCTGCTGGTGCGGACACGCTAGAGATGGAGTATTTCACTATTGCAGGGATATTACCCCACTCAGTTTATATTTTGCACCCGCCAGGGTTGCTTTCTAGGGCCTACAGAGAAGGCATGAGTTCCTCACTTCTTGAACATATTTTTCACATCAGTTAATCATTTTTACATAAGACATACAAATCACTTCTACAAATAGGAACTCAAATATGAATTCACGTTGGGCAAGATACATGAGTTAATCCTCCCTTGTCATGTAAACTGTTTTTGTAATTTTCTGCACACACTCCCTGCCTGACTTCAAGTTCCTGAGTTATAGTCTTGTTTTTCTTTCTTTCTCTCAGCCACTTTAAAGGAGTAATTCCCTGCTACGGACAGAGCAACACAGTCAGAGATACCTTGCATATTTATGTAGTTGCTACAACCATATCCACAACTATTATTCTCCAGAGTTACTCCATTTTCTTCCTGCCTTTACTGCTTTAATGTGAAGCATTTTTTTCTTAGCCTATGCTATTTGATTTTCTTTACATATGTTTTTGTGCATTTCTTTCTAACACCTTTGCAAACAAAATCCTTCAGGATAAGTTTTCTTGTTCAAACTAACTCTGTTTACCTTCACTCTGCTCACTCAATGGCACTGCCCAGGTTACAGCCACTTCCACATATTTTCTGTCTGTTAAGTCAATGTCTCTCTTACCCCTTGCCAAACCTAGCTACCATTGTTCTGTTCCAAATATTCAGCTCAGTGTTTGTCTTTGGCATTCTCATTTGCTTTTTCAGGAGTAATCCCATCAATAGAGTTTTAGCTTTCAGAAAAGCATCTTTTTTCCCAAGTGTTTCTTTCAGGCACCTAATTCTGCCCCCTGTAATCCCTCCTCCCTTACTCCCAAAAGAATGAAACATGCTACCACTCTGATTCTCTGCAGTCTTATTCCTCTGTATCAGCTGACTGATTTAGGAGCAGTATTACCTCACCCTGGAAACAAGGAATCTTTCAGTCAACATAAGGGTGAAGAAAACATGTAGATAAAAATCCAAAGGAAAAGCATTTGAAAGTCAGATTACTGGAAGGCAATTAGGACAGAAAACCCTTCCCTGACACACACATCAGCGTGATAAATATTCCAATATCCCTCCTACAGAAGTTGTGTTCTTTTTTCCTTCTACAGAGAGCAAAATCTGCAGGGGTTCTTTGTTGTAAGACTTATACATCTGCAGAGTGCAGGAACAATCATTTTCTCCGTATCATTCCATTTATGTACACCCTGAAAGGAGTGTCAGCCAGAAGAATCCTTCCAAAGCTGCATGGTGTTAGAAACATTTTAATAGGAACCCAACTCCCTTATTATGTCAGTGACTGTATGTATGCATGTAGAAATATAAAGCAACATAATAAATCAGGAATCTATTATTATATAATATGATAAGATAGTTTAAGATGCTATCAGCTAACTTCTGTCTCCAAAGCCTCTTTATGCTCTCTGGCTCCAGAATGCTTTTATTGTCAGCCAGAATGTCAAAATCCCAGGCCCTGTTGGACTCTGGAACTAAAAGCCTAAGAAATTCATCGTTGCTGTTAATTCAGTTAACTTAATCCTCCCCCCTTGCTTCAGTTTTGCATGCATACAAAAATGCAGATCCTCTATTTGCATTGAGTATATATTTTAATGTTTCAGGAAAAGCCAGAGAAAATATACAATCATCTCACTTCTGAAAACTCCAGACAGGACAGTCAATACCTAGCTGCTCTGTCTAGATCTATTGCCTGTTAGAAATGTTTATCTTCAGACAACAATAATGAAGAAAACATGACCCAGGTATCACACGCTCTCAGTGCTCTTTGGTAAACAAGCTGCAGTTGTCCAAAAGTTTAGAAGGTCAATGATTTCATTTTTATGAACAGTGCACTGCTTTCATCAATTCCTTGACAGATGCATTAGTGATACAGTTGGAGCACCTGTTTTATCAGGTCAACTGATTCTGACAAAACAAGCAAATAGAAGAGCTATGTCTCTGAATCACTGCAGCTGCAATCTTTATCTTTAAAGAGAATTTAAGTACACAGCAGACATACACACAGTAAGATAATTCTGGAAAATGGCAGCAGATAGTATGATATATATCACATAATATATATTTTTACATAAGAAACGTGTGCTGGAAAAGGGAGCTGTGAATGGTACTTGTCTCAGAAAACCTGAAAATGTTGGCAGTACGTAGGAACAACTTAAAGAGGGCCCTTGAAACACTTCTCAGTTTGATGAGACAGATAGGAAACTGTGTGCAGGCAGAAGACGGTGCATCCCAGATGTGCACTGTAGGGATGCAATGATCTACAAAGTTCATATAACTTAATATAGATTACTGAGTCAAAGTAAGTAGTTTCCTAGTGCCTTGACACAATTCCAATATTGTTAATAAGCTATGAAAGCAAACAAATTCACCACGCAGTCCAAAGAGAGCAGTGAAGATCTGCAATCACAGGTTCAAACAAACTAAATTCCAGTCAAAATCTTCCATCTAGTGTTTCCCTACTCATTGGGCACTTTTCATAGTCTACTCAACCTTAATTATTCCATGATTCTTTGTGCTGCCTTTCCAAACGGGCTGGTAGCAATAAAAAACCATGTTATACCACTTCAACAATCATGCTCAGTTTTGAACAAGACTACTGCTCAATTTTAGCTCAGCAGGTCACATATCTTCATTCCAATGGGCTGCAATTGAAGGATCTTTCTGCATGATGAAAAGTTATTTTTTTGACTGAAATTGCAACATACAGATAAGACCCAAGGACACATCAGTGCCAACTGAGACTGGCAGGAAATAGACATTGTAAGTTTGCATTGGAAATTCTTTACATTGGAAGTACAAGGCTCTGTATAATTGTTACCCATTGAATATAGATACAGCTGCCAATGATAACATGAGTAACGTGAAGTTGATTCCCCATTTTATACAGCACTTCTGCGGTGTAAAACTACAGTTAAAACCAGAACATTTCTCAAATAACACTACGCTATTGTTGCTCGATAAACACTAGCATTCTGGAGTTTATATTTTCTGAAATAAGGTTTATCTTAACACACCTTGAATTCTAGCCTCACTTTTGAAACATCTGTTGAAGAAAGGTAAAAACCAAATAAAATGCATTTATTCCACTATGGTTTTGTTGCCAAAGACTGGGCTAACAGGAAGTGTCTGGGGAAGAACATATCTTTACTAAGTTTGAATAATAATTGCTTAGAAAGACTTCATTTCTTACAGAAAGATTAATGAGGTAGACTAAAAAAAAAAAAAGAGTTGTCAAGGTACCAAGGAGCACTGGTTGCTCCATGGGAACTGGGGACCAGTGGCAGGATCTCCCTGGGGGCAGCAGAGCAAGGCTGGGCCTTACAGGCAAACCTCTCTCATGTCCATCCCCAGGCATGAAGCACCTCCCTGGGGATGGGAACAAGCCCGGATGTGGTGTCGCTTCTGGCAAGTCTGAGGGTGTCTCAGGTGTCCCAGGCTCTAGAAAAGGTGGAAGGAGGTTGGTCAGGGCCAGTAAAGCCTAGCAATGCCATCCAAGCTTTGGCAAACAACATACCTGATATGTATGCTTTGGGATGTGAGCTATTTCCTTCTACTTTCTATGTTCAGAAGACCCGCTCTGTACTATGATGATGACTGCCTATAATATTTCCACACAGCTAAGCCCTGCAAGATCAGGCATTCAGTGTTCACACATAACTGCCAGGGGGCTGAGAACATTCAGTGTATCTCATTTATATTGTAGATGTATGCTATTATTTCCATAGATGCAATTTCAAGACAAATCCATCTGTAACCAGCTATGGTATTAGCTTAAAAAGCAACAAAAAATAGGCAAATGAATCAGGACTACATGAACAAAGTATTTTTTATAATTCCCTCTTAACCATTGATCTTGGCTCAGACACAGCAGGCTTGCAAAGAGCTTTGAAGGTGAAGAATGCCAAGTACAATTTTTATGAATAATGAATAAGCAGTCAAAGAATTGCATTTGAACAAACCTAGGAAAAAGAGGAATGAGAGAGAACAAGATGGTGACAGCAGGAACTGAAACACAAAATGATACAGAAGAAGAGAGAAGCTTCTTAAGATAAACTGTTTCTCAAAAAGAAGAAAAAAAGCAAGGTTTTAACAGTTCTAATGGTTTGAGGTTTGCACTCACTGTGTACATCTTCCATTCCCCTCTACCACCCTAGCCCTGGCTTGTTAGCATATCCTTTCTAACAAACCCACTAAAATCCATCTGTTCCCCTACAAATTCAGCCCCTCCAGATACTTTAGGTTCTTTCTAGAGTACTTAACTCATTCCCATACTCCCTACGTTTACCTCCCTCAGCACACCTCACTCTACCCCATTATGTGCTCTAGCAGAATATAGCTGCCCCTTTCCACCTTCCTTTCTTTTCTGTCAACTAGACAGAGTGTAGCATCTGCCTTACCTACCACACAACAAGGTTAGGTGTTGCCTCACTTGACTATACTCATTTACTGGCTAGTGTGTGGTGCAGGTAATGGCTACTTTTCAGAAATGGAAAGCCTCCCTGAGGCTCTGGGTGGCCTGGAGCTGACTAGAGTATAAGAGCAAGCTAAAAAGATAGTCACTACAGAGAAGTTAAATTAATTATTGGAATCCCTGAGGAAGAAACAGGAGACATTCAGAAAGCTCCACAAAGACGACGATTGTGAGAACATTTTATGACCACAGTCTTATTTTGGAAAAGTGGTCAAAACAAACAGAACGAAGTCACTAGGAATTGTTTATCCAAGTGACCTAACAGGAACTCAAGGTTGAAACAGATAAATGATTACATACTGGCAGACAACTCTTTCAGCTAAAACTGTTTCAGTATGTGATTATCGAGAAGTGGAAAGTCTGACACCAACTTACAAGTGGATCCCAGGCGAACCCAAGGAATTACACACTCACATACTATAAAATTTGCATCTACTAAATAAATTAATAGCAACTATAATAGAGAACAGAATTAGCAGATACCTGCATAGATATATTTGGGAAAAAGTCAACTTTAAAGACAAGTCCTTCTAAGACTATTGCAGTTCTTTGAGAGATTTGTAAACATATCAACAAAGGTAACCTGTCTGATAAATTCAGATTTCCAAAAAGCTTTCAACAAAATCCTTCACCCAAAGCTTTGAAGGAAGCTAAGTAGCCAGAAGGAAAATCCTTGCATGGATAATAAACAGGTGGCCAGAAGACAAAAACAAATGTAGAAGTAAAATGTCCATTCACTGCAAAAACTGTCATTGGCAGCAATGTAAGGAACCTGAACCACCCAACACATTCACAAGTTACATTATAAACGTGGAAATAACAAAGATGAATGATAAGGGTAATAAAAGACAGAGAACTAGAGACAGACCGCAATGAACTACAGAAAGACATTATAGTAAGTGTGATGGGTTACTAAAATGAAAATTGAGATTTCATGTATATGATGCACAGGAAAAAAGATAAATCCTATCCTAACAAATACAATGATGACATATGATCCAGTCACTAATGAGCAGAATCTTGGTTTTGACAGAAATGCTGAGCCGTTAGAGGTCTAGATTGCTTCAAGGAGACAACGAACTAGATTAGGGAAGAGAAACAGAGATTACTCCAGCCCGGTGGGTTCATAAACAACAAGTGACTGGACAGTGGATGCATACTGAGGAAAATTGTACATATTTACCATTCTTTTTATAGATTTTTCTAGACCTATGCTTACGACATAGCTGGAGTCAGAACATATGGCATAACAAACCTTTGGTTCTACACAGTACAATTATTCCTATGCTGTTTTTTTTTAATTTTACTTTTTTAACTTTTCTATCAGTAAAAACATTAAAATCTCTTTCCCTTTCTCCCTCTTCAAGTAATTTTCACTGTTTTTGTATTACCTCAGCTTTGAGGTCCACCTGTACCTTTTGACCTTTCCATCAGATCTAGAAGATTTAGAAGCTTAATAAACAGTGTTTGAAGAATAACAGTGTGCACTGTTTCAAAATAAATTAACTAGTATTAACTAGTATTTTAACCAAGATATACAGACCCAGAGAAAACAATATTGTCCAGATGAAAATCGTTCAAATATGATTTTCACCCATGCTTGAGACCAGCTTTCACTTCAAGCATACCTTCAGTGCAATCAAGGAACAAAGTATTTGGCATTATCTAACAGCTGATGCATATGGATCATAAAACATTAAATCAAACTATTCCCTTGAAACAGTACCAGGGTATGTATGGATATGACATTTCTAATCTAGAAAGAAGGAATTCTAGCTACAAAAATTTGTCGACAGGAAATCACACTTGTAAAAAAAAAGAAACTGAGGCAGAAAATTCTGATGAGTATCATATTTACAAATCAGAAGTTACTCCAAATTATACAATACACATACACAATCATGTTAAATATATGCACCCAACAAAAATAAGAGTTATTCACATGGAAAATCTTCAGCATTAGATTTCTCTAAATCACAAGAAGCACTGTTCTATCAGTAGAAGCACTAATGGACATGGCTCAGACAGTTTTACCTTGATTAACTTTTTATCATTGTCTGAAAACAGAGTCATGATAAAAATGCCCAAACCTGGCATTTTTCATTACTGCCACTGTTATCAGTTTCCTAGAAACAAGGTCTGAACGTTCTGAAAGTGCACTGGACTATTCTTAGATTTCCGACTGTATAGCCCTAACATAATTCCTGACAACCCAGCTGTAGTTTCCAGTACTAACACATAGCAAAAAATAAAGGAGCTACATGTAAAAGATGATCTCCTTTTCTAGATCATTCAAAGCCTGGTGTAAAACAGTAGACTCCACAGGTGCTGCACGATAACTACAGAATCATCTAGATTGGAAACATCACTAAGTTCAACTAAGAACCTGACCTACCAATGCCCATCATTAACCATGTCCCTTAGTGCATGCCCACACATCTCTTAAATATCTACACGAATGGAGACTGCACCACTTCCCAGGGCTGCCTAAGACTTTCTCATTCAGCCCTAACTTGAGCTGTCACCACCACCATCACTCCTTCCTGTCAGCTCCAGCTCTGAGAAGCTGACTGTTTCTCACCATGGTTCAGCATCCTCACATTCACAACTGGTAAACAATTGCTCATTCCAAACCAACACCATTTCTCTCTTCCCTTACAGAAAAAAAAATAATATGGAAAATCATCACAGCAGGATGCCTCAGTGCTGTTGGACCTTCCCATCTTCTTACAGCTTGGATGGATCCAGTTAGGGAAGCTGAAATAAAGTAGTGGCCAAGCAAAACCTTTTTCCTTCATTCAGCATGCCTTCAAGAGGAGCTCCTGATTGCTTGCAGGGGACAATCTAATGCTAAAGAGAAATGCCAGCATTTGTATTTGCAGGGTACTTCAGACATTTCCCTTCCAAAACATCACCAGGTTGCAGACAGGCAGGCAAGCAGATGAACTGAATAAAGTGCTTGTGGTTCTTTCAACATAAAGCATAATCTTCTATCAGACGTGAGATAGAAAGATATAATAAGATATTCATGCATATTTCCAACTTGAAGATAAAAAGTCTACGACAGCTAACAAACTCTGCTTGATTTCTGGCCTCTAGTCCCTGATCTTCAAAGAAGACCTACAAAGCATTTGCAAATACTGAACATAGGAATAGAATTTCATAATTGCACTAGAGATTAAAAGTTATGTACTCATTAATTTTAGTGGCAAATTTATAATTCCTCCTGACTCCCACTAAACACTTAACTCAGGTGATAATTACCTCTTCCCACCTGCCCTCTTCTGTTCCTTTACACCTAATAAGCATATCACTTCTTCCTTTGCTAAACTCTTCCCATCGACTCAGCAGGTCACTCTTTACCTCAGATTGTCCAACTCATCAATATAATTGAAGTTAAACTCAGACAAACTACTCTCAAACTTCATTTACTTTAGAAAGGTCACACTTTTCCCTTAGAAAGGGAGAGGAACCTGAGTTCCTAACTGCTGTGTTCCTTTTCTGACAAAGGAACTGAATTGTTTTAACATAATTATTACATCTCCCCTTAAAGCCATACAACTTCTCTCTTTCGTGTAGTCCTAGTGGTTTAAATCAGATAACCAAAGATTCACTGTTCTTACTTCCAGTGACAGTTCTCTAAAGCTCTGAAGCAGGATATAGCAATTACTGCTTTGCAGATAACAACTCTCAAGCCGAAGGCACTACCAGAATTTTCTTGTTTAAGTGCCACATCAGATTTTTCATAAAGTACCACAGTAGGCCTGATGACTTCAACCCATTAGATCTTCTGGAAATACTTTCTAAAAGCACTTAAGTTAGAGATATCAACAGTCCTTAGCAGAAGTATCTTTAATTTCTTGCAAAAGTATTCAAAAGAGCTTTTACTTACTGAAAATGCAGGAGGCAGCATCACTGCTAGCAGGAGCAGAAGGAGCAAGTTCTTCAACTCCATCTGTGGGAACACAAAGATTATTGGTCAGAATTGCTTGCTTCTTTGCTACTTGTATGGTGACAGAGCTCAGAGACCATACAGAAAAGAGTGAGGTGGAACTAAAATAAGGACGAGAGAAGAAGAGCAGTTTTATCACTGTGATCCCCGGATAAATGTAGAGTCTGCAAAGACTGAAATTACCTTGCACAGAAAGCCAGAATGTAATTACCAAGTGCAAATATTTCCCTGAACTTTCCTCTGGTATTATGAGAACAGAATCCCCAGGCACAATGGAAGATGCATGCCACTGCTTGCCTGCTCTCCCACCCTTTTACATATACACATGATAAAACACTAAGATTGTAACGACTTCAACCAACACAAGGTAAGAAATTCCACAGTTAACATTTCTGTACCCTATAGTCATCCTGTGTGGCTTGGTTAAGCTTCACGTCTCTTGTGTGATCTTGCATGTTTAAAATCCTACAGTTTGTCATAGACAGGAACAACTAGATTTAACCATCTGTAGTTGCACCCCTTCTGCAGGGCTAGAAGGGAGATTAGGGCTACACAGACTATAAAGACAAGATACAACTGTTAAAAAAAAAATAAAAAAATTATTACGCTAATTTGAGACCTCAGCATTATACTGGCACATTGCCTCTTGCTACTTTATCCTTCGTCCTGTGAGTTGCAGTAACCAAAACCACACCAACCACCATTCACCACAGTTTACAGATGTGAAAAAGGGCACTTTGGTCACTATACCGCTTACTCATTATGGCCCTTTTCTCATGACCTGTTGACTGAGCCCAGAAAGAAGACAGACACTAGATATAGCATAGTTTTTATCTAGACTAAGTTTCTTTCAAATTTGGGAAAAGAAAAGAAGGAGAAGCCTTCTTTTCACAATGCATAAAAAAAAGCACAAATGACACCCCTTTTAGTATTAAAGAATCATATATGGTTACTTTAGCCTGCCTATTAAATCCAGATAAAATGTAAACAGATATCACAATTCTAGTGCCACTATAAAGTCATAACATCATACCAAAACCAAAATGAAACATGCTTGATATTGTATTCGGATCTTTCAAATAACTTTATGATGGGCAACTATTTGTCTTGTAGTGCTATGTCTCACTGAATCCACTCTGCTCATTAAGCTCCATAAATCCATATATAACATAAACTTTTACATTCCCAACACTTAGAGCGGTGAGGATGAAAAGCTTGTTCTCTAATATTTTTCCTTTGGAGTACTGAAATAAAGCACTGAAAACCCAGTCGGACCAAATTCTTTGTGCAAAAGAGCAGGGAAATGCAAAGGAAATGTAATGAGAAAATAAGCTTCTGTCAGTATATTCTGAATGCCAATCATACGATTCCTAAGAAAATGAAGCTTTTGGAGCTTTTTATATGAATAGACTTTCATTCAATTTGGATTAGCCTTCTTAAGAAACTGAGAAAAGACTATGTACCCTCTGCTGCACACATGTGCTATTAATTCTTTCAATTAAAATCAAAGGAAAAAAAAACATCTAGAGCTGCCCTCCGTAACAGGTTAAATACATTCTCAGAGCAGCTGAGGCCAACAGCTAGATCTGTGTCACAGCCCAACAACAACATTTTGAGATAGGGAGGACAGCCATGAGAGACTTAGAGATCCCAGAAGGCTTTAAGGCCTTGGGACCTTACAGATCCAGTTCCAATCCTCTGCCTACAGCAAGTTACCAACCACTAGATCAGGTTGCCCAGGGCCCCATCCAACCCAGTCTTGAACATTTCCAAGGGATGGGGTAAAACAACACTTTTGCTACGAGTTACACACACAGAACAGCAAAGCACTCTGGAAGCAGCTTATAATGTCTTTGCACCACGGGCAAAGGGCATTCTAAGAAAAGTGTATTTATTTATTTTTTTAAATGGCATTGATGTCAAACAGAGATAGATATTCAAGACTGCTCAGCTTCTTTTCTTACTGTCCAGAGAAAAATCTCTTCCTCAGCATTCCTCTCGCATAATTCCTGTTCTCAGGTTCACACAAACAGTTGCAGAAATCACATCCATTGCTACAGCAGCCTAGCACTGCTTCTTATGTACTGTCCACTCCTGAATCTGAACCTAGGGGCAAATAAGGAGGTGGGCCCAAACCACAATGCTCCTGGAGAACAGGCTAGAAAAAACAGATCAGTAGAGCTGGCAGTGCTACCAGTCCCCAAGTAGTTATAGCATCTTAGAGGGTTCTTGCCAGGCAGGGTAAAAACATTCTATGAGGAGACAACCGGAAACAGCATCAAATATATGGCACAATCCCTTGCAAAAAGCAACAGCTTATAGTTCTTGTGCTCACTTGTATCTTTGTGCCATTGCACAAGCATGGAAATTGCTTTCATATGTCTAACATCTGGCCCAAATTTAGCATTAAAAAGTTTAGCCCTATTAAACTAGTCAACAGATTCCAGGAAAAATGGTCAGGAGAAGGAACAGGGACTTTTTTAGCCTTTTGAATGCTCCACTGCAAAACAAATCCTGTGGCTGATTCTCTGAGCTTCAACAAACTTGTTATTTTGAAAACTTCCTCAGATGTAGTATTCACCATTGATCCTTTTTGCATTATTTCCAACTGGAAATTACACAGATGGGATCTGTGAACCTGTCTGAAACCTTCAAGAAAAAGTGGTCATGTTATGCTTCTGGATTTAATGGCTCTTTCACTCCTTGCAAGACCTGGGATATGGCAACATATGTTATTCTGTTTGTTTTGCCATTCTTCTCACCAAAGCCTGAGTGTGCGGGGGAAGGACAGAAAAGAACAGTGTTTTGCAGTGCTTTCACTTGTGACAACAGCAGCTGCTGCGCTCTGTGCCTCCTGCCCTTCTTTAATTCTTTTCAATGCTCCCCATCTACATTTTCCCACTGCTAGAACAGCATCTCCACCCCCCTTCCATTCATAAATAGTAACAGGGCCTGAGGGGAAATGGTGACTATACGCCCCAGATATGGAACATCTGCTGGAAATCTAACAAGAATTCATGCCATAGTGCTAAGATCTGAAATTACATCGGCAAGAAGGAATATGAGAATCAACTCACAATAAGTAAGGATCAACCTGGATCTTCAACTAGAACTAGAGTCAGGCCCAACTGAAACCTCTGTTCAATATACCAGAAGAGATTTAAGTTTTCTAGCCAACTGCATCTGTTATTAACTGCTCAGTTTATATGAGTAAAAGGCATGAACTGGTGAATGGTACCAGCTATCCAGAAGCTTGGTCAAAAAAGGTATGTCCATAGCTAAACTAAGAAGCTCTTTTCTCCAATAGGGGCCAACCCAAACCTGATTAACACTGGAGAATTTTAACCTTGAAACTGAATTTAGCAACTAAGGACATTTACTTCTGTTCCAAAGCAAAAAGGATCAAATAATATTTTGCAGAAACTTCTTTTTGACAATATCCATAAAGCATATTCTGGTGCCTTTTCTGAGTTGTGTCCACAGTGTTGACTTCTGTTTGGCACCATAGACAGGAGGAAGAGGCTATAAATTCTAAGTCTGGACACAACTCATCTTTCAACATTGATGCTCCCAAGGAAACAGGAACCACATTGTCTATGTATATACATAAAAATGACTACGAAACAGTCAGATAATTTCAAGGTTTCAAAAGGAGAAAAGCTAACTTCCATTTGAAAGGAAAAAGAATACAGTGCAGAGATGAAGAGATACTACATTTTTAACTCATCTAGATGTAATTCTGTAACTTCAGATAAACATCCTTATTTCAGGACTTAACAGTGAATCTACTCAGTAAATAAGCACCAGCTTTAACAAATAAACATCTAGAAAAGACAAGACAGGTAGTCCTGGAGTTTTCTCTATAGGGAAGCAAACAGCAAACTGGTTTGAAAATATATTATTCAGTTACAAGTTTTATCCAGGGCCATGAAGGCTCAGCAAGATCAGCGAATCATCCATGAGGACCAGGAATATGTTTGCCATACATTGAAGAGAATCAAGGATAATTGTAATGACTTCTATGTTTTCTTTGTGTGTGTAAATCCTCCTTCCAATGTACAAAAGGTGATCGTGGTCACCTACTTAAACTTGACCTCTTTTCCAAATCACCTCTCAACATCCATGCTCCAAGGAAAACAAGGTCTACATTGCCAGTATACATACGTGTGTGTAAAAATAACTGTGAAACTAATGTTTTTGAAACCTTGAAATTTAAGTTAACTTCTGTTGGAGAGAAAATGACTTTCCAGTAGGAGAGAATCCAAACTTGAAAGAGATTATCACGAGTAACCCATCCTCGTTTAAACAATAGCTTAAGCTGTTTAGATGCTACAGAATCAAGTCAAGAAATCAGAAGAAAATGACTTTCATTAGTTCCAGTGCTTCTCTCTCTTAAAAATAAATAAAGAAAATATATATATGCATGTTGAACAGCTAGTAACATGTGGCTCTTCTCTGCTTAACACATAAGACAGATCAATCTTCTTTTGCATGTGAATCACCCCCCCCTTGGGCAAAGGCATATACCACATTTTCTGGTCACAAACTGTTCGGAAAGACAGGAGATAAATAGTCTCCTTCAGGGTGGATACTTTCCTGCTGCCACACAAGTTTAAGCCAGGCTTAAGTGCCAAAGCTAGCCAGTAGTACCAGCCTGAGCAGGCACTCATGGCTAATTTCATATCCCAGTCAGGGATTTGAATTACTCAATGTGGATCTATTGTTCTCACCCTGAGATAAGCTGCCTTTGAACAGCTTGAGCCACAGGTTACAACTGCAATAAATATTTGCTCACTGCAATGCAGATAAAAATTGCTTATTGAAAAATTTAGCACATCTAGCACTAAAGCAGAAGATGTCAGCATGATTTTTTACTACTTGCACATTTTCAGCATTTCCTCCCCACTTTCTCCACTACCATGCCCCACTCCCACATATTTAGATTGTTGTATCTCCCTCAATTACTGTATTTTTAGAAGCCTAATAAAGGAGATCAGAAGTCGAAAGAATGTTATATTGTCCAGTTTTCCAGTGGCATCAATTTCCTTAGTCATTCACTGAAGTCTCTTTCTGAGGACACTAGGAATTTTTGCTTTGCTTTCTCATGTTCCATCTTTGCTTTGTTACCCTTGTCTACTGACAAGTATCTCTCAGATTTTCAGTGAAAGACTTAAAAATGGAAAATACATGGATACATTAAGAAGGACAAGGTGAGAAACAGGAGGTAATGGAACAGGGATCAAGCTTAGGGAAAAAACTCCTTTCATTTATGCTGAGTGCAGCACTGGGAAAACATAAAGATCACATCACAAAGCCCAGAGGAACCAATAAAAATATTCCTTTGGACAGAGGACGTCGCATCCAAGATGCATCTTCGCATGGTGTCTACTTGATCTCTTCCCTGCCTACAGCAAATGATTTTTATTTTATATTTCTCCAAAGAAAATTCAGGCCCAGATGCCCCTTGGGCTGGATGGATGAGACTACTCATTTGCATATGCTTCTTTAAGTGAGAGGATGCTGAATTTCCTTTGTCTTGACCACAAAACAAGCCACATTTATAGAACCGTTCGTATACAAAGCAGTGGATAAACATTTATTAAATGTGTATTTAAATACAAAACTGGTTGAAAGTGTTTAGTGGCAAGAAGGGAGGAGGAATAAAGTAAAACAGCACAAATTGAGTAAAGGTTTTACAGATGTATTTTTAATCACTGACACAGATTTATTAATTCACTCCACATACATGCTAGGAGTTAAAGAAACCCCACCAAGAAAGTAATCCTGCACAGATGTACTTTTGGTAATATTATGCATTTTAATTTTTCAGCTGAATAACTCTAAAAATTTACATCGTTAAGTTAAAAAGTTAAGAAAAAACATGCTAATGAGCACAGCAGGAGAGTACCGGCTGAATAATAGCAACATCTGAGCTTCTTCCAGAATGCTGTATCAACATTCTCAGCCTTCCACCTGATTCATAACACACACACAAAACCTGAACTGAGGCATTGCTTATCGTTGCTGACTCAGAAGTCCTCTGTAAAAAACACTGCCAGCCTATAGCAATGCCAAATTCAGCAACACCTGTGGAAGCTATAGCAGCCCATCTCACACAGTTTTGTACTGAATACAGCAATCACACAAAACAAGCTGAAAAATCATTGGGTGAAAGAGCAAGATCAGACTGTGTAACACGGAAAGCCTAGTAAGACAACACACCATACCATTCGGGGGGTAGGGAAGAGGTTGATCTGCTTCCTTCCCAATCTCCCTATTGCAGGAAATTATACAGTGCTTCATGAGGACAACTATCTGTCTACCTATTAATATCAGCTGAAATTCACTTTCCTGCATCTAGCTTTCCCCTATTGGATTTGCAGCTAAAAATTCATTGTAAGAAGATAGGATTCTGCCTTCTACTTTGGTAGTCTCACTGTTCCTAATTGTTAATTAAGAGTGAGAATACATAGGGATATAGATGAGTCACGCAGACTAATTTAGACAGCAAATATTGCAAAAAGCAGTCACACACTGACTATGGAAAACACATGACAAAGACATAATGTCCCAAACATTAACAATCAAAAAGGAATGGATAACAACCTTCTAGGTCAACTACTGCCCTCAGTAGCAGACTTCAGTTAAATGAATTATTTAGACTGCTCTGAAATGTTACCTGACACTGAACTCTACTGCTAGCATGCTAGTCAGCTAAGATTAACTCTTTCCAATTCAAAATTTGAAGAATCCCTTAGGAAGATAAGGGATGCTGATGAACAACTTACAATTTTATTTAACTTCATTTCATTCTAAACATAAACGTGGTGAACTTACAGGCTGTGCAAAAGGTTAAAAATATATATATAAATAATTGCTATCATAAAAGGAAACTTTAAAAAAGAAAAAAGCAAATTGTTTTCTGCATCTTTGCAAGACCTACATCCCTTCTCTGAAAGCATATTAACACTACATTCAACAGTGTACTCACCAAACACTTGTGTTATATTTAAATTTATTTGTTTGGTGACTAACAACAATGTTGGTAGAAAAAAAACAATATATTTACCCTGACCCTCACATGGGTTTTGATTGCTGCTACTTCTACATCAAAAATACTGTTTGTTTTTTTTTTTAAGTCAAATTTTACCTGCATAAAGCTACCAATATGCCAAGCACAACAAACTAGCCATGGGTACATCTACTTCCTAAGCAACCACCTTTGTGGACTATGATGCTGACATACATTTGGTGACACAAAGCAGGAAATTCCTCAGACAAATCAGTAGGCTTATTTCCATTGCTATGCAACAGAAAGCTGATAAACACAAGCAGAACCAAAAGATAGGTATAAATAAATAAATAAATGATAATTATAATGATAATAAAATCAAACCCCACAGCTAACTTCGGAGGCAAAACCTCAGCCAGTGGAAATAAGGCAAGAGTCTCTAAGGACACCAGCCAAGCATCTTTCATCTGTCACTAAAAATTAACTTCACAAAAAGTACTTAACCAATCAAATCCTTAATGTTAAAGTCTCTCCTCACACATTTAATGAACTTTTGTTAGTCATCATCCAAGACAGGATTTGTCATGCTCCAACATCTTATTTCAAATTCAATAGTAAGGTTAAAAAATAAGACTGTGAAACTGCATTCAGCAGAGTATCATTTCCAGTGAGATAAGTTCTTTTGACAAGGCCATCATACCATGGGCATAACTGTAAATGACTGTACTAGATCAGAGCAATCATCCGTCAGTCATCCAAATGTCTAGTCTTTGTAGCTATGGTGGGTACTCCAAGGAGTTTATCATCAGTTTTAATGTTCCTCAAAGATCTAAAAGGAAAGCATCTGATTTCTTCAGTACTTCACTCTGTGAAGTACTTCCTCCTTGTATCAGCTAAGGACAAGGCTCTAGTCATGAGATCATACCAATCATGAGAACACCTGGAATTATATCCAATGTATTCTAGGTGCTGTTCCTATACAAATATAGCATCTCTCATCCTTTCACAAAAAAAATAAAAAGCTTTTATTTTTTTCCTGTGTACTAATGAGTCACAAGGCATATACATGATATCATAGAATGGTTAACATTTTATTAGCATTTAAGCCTTTCCTCTGAACAAAGATAAAGTCTTTTGGCAGCGTAAACCCTACCTGTCCCAGGACACACAACATTAGTTTGTCTTATTTACATTGCAGTCAGAAGGACATCTCAATCAAAAGTGGATATATATACATAAAATTAAAAAAAAAAGTATATTTTTTTGCAGGTTTCCTATTTTCTAAATAAACACAAGTGTTCATAACCAAACGTGCAAACATTTTTCTTGGTAGTACCAACAAAATACCTCTTTTCCCATTTCCTAAATCCTTTCAGCAAGTCAGAGCACAGTCTCTTACATTGACACCGATCAAATCTTTGTGCAACTTTGTAAGGCATGTAATCCCTAAAGTAAGATATTTCACCAAGCGAGATCAGAGAAAGAAGAACTTCATCACAAAAACAGAGATACAGAGTTTGCATCAGAAGATTATCAGTTACTGAAGATCAGCATTTAAGATATCCATTCTACAACCATGACTGTTTCTCTCCACTTAAAATTAAAGCAAATACATTTGCTTTATTTCTTATTATCATACACAGAGAGAAAGCAGCACAGAAAAACCTATACCTTCTCTTGAACATACCTTCAAGTCTTTTGTCAAAATTTTCCAGTGCTACATTCAGAGTGGACAGTTCACTAGTACAGAGATTTAGAATATGCACATGCTACAGAGTAACTACCCTAAACAAAGCACTTCCCTAAACCATCAAGTGTTTACATTCATGAAACAAAATACTTAAAAAACAAACAGCTCTGAGCTGCCAGGATGCCCTCTGGTGTGTCAGAACCCAGAAACACACCTGAAGTCTAAATTATCTTACACAAGATGAAGAAAATACACTCAAAAGCAAAATTTCTGGAGACCTCAAGTTTACTTTCTGCTTTTAATTTTTGCATTTTATTAATAAATCTTTCTGTTCACTAACCTCAACAAGCACAAGTTCAAGCTAGTGACGTGCCAAAGATACACAGTCCTACCTAATTCTGTTGCACATCACTCCTCTTCACTCATTTTTAGAGCAAAGCATTAGTCCTAAAAGTCTAAGGGTGAGGCCATCCAACACACGTGGCTGTGTAGGAAACCAGCTCATCAACAAGATGCACCTGAGAAAGAACAGTTTTTCACAGCTGCTCCATTTACAGACCCTGGAAAATGCTCTGCTATTACAGAGGATAACGTGTCTCTAAAAGACCAGGAGAAAAACATCAGTTGCAAGCAATTTTGCAGGAAAGCTGGTGAAGGGCCATTGCAAGTACCATACAGAAGGTGTAAGAGAAACTCTTAAGCATTGTGAAGACCCTTCCAAAGTAATATATACGGTATTCTTTAGGGTCCCTAGAAACAGACTTAAAGAAAGTTAAAATCTCCTTGATCTCTTGTAATAAGATTAGTTATTCCTGCCAGTAAGAACTCCATTCAAGATCATCAACTTTATCAAAGCCCATGAAACTTAGTTATTAAACAAACACTCCTCTACCTCCACTCAACCACCCACATGGAACAACAAGACATCAGACAAATCTACTGCCCTACCTTATTGTCACCAGTCCATTACCACCTCATCAACAGCACTGTTCCCTTAAGCAGCTTCTTGATCTGCCTCGCATATATCACATATATCGCACCTCCTTCAGGATGAGATCCCATTCTGCAAACCACCCCTTTCACAAGCAGATCGACTGGTTTGAGCAGCATAGTTCAGTTGGGATCAGACCCCAAAATGGATCCTGCCTCACACAGCTGAAAGCAATACAGGCTGATCAGGAGACACTCCCTCTCCTGCTAGAACATTAAATAGAAACAGCTGAGCACTACAGGGATAGTGGTTAGGAGATTTAAGAGTTCTAGCACCTGGGCAGGGTTTTATTTCTACCAGCAAAAATTATGTTTCTCCAGTCAATGCCCCTGCTACGTATGTCTTAGTTTCTGTGCTTTCTGCCTGGTGATGCACGTGCATCTGACCTTTCCACCCTTTTGTTTCCCCTCACTCACCACGTCAGGGACAGTTTTGATTACATCAAGTTGTAGTGTAATTAATTGTGAAGGAAAGGGATCAGTGTTCACCAACCACATGAAATGTTTTCTTCCCTCCCTACCAGAAAATCCAATTTTGCAGTGTATGCACTTTGGTTTCTCCTCTCCCCTGTGTTCTTTGAATTGAAGGGAAACAGCAGTGGAAAACTAAAAACAAACAAACAAAAAAACCAGCACTGAAAGAAAACAGATGTCCAGGTGGAAGAATAAGGAGATAGCCCAGGACACAAAGACAGCTCTTACCTTCTGCACGTACCTGTGAAATGTGAGTGCAAAAGCTGGAGGCACTGACACCACTCTGTAGCCAAGCAGCAAAAACCACTTTCCTATCGTTCAGGTTTAAACAGTGGCTCCTAACCCGCTCTTCTCTCCAGCTTCTGTTTGGTTATTAAGCCTTACAACACAGGAAAAGGAGAGTTGGGTTTCATTTAACCCCCTCAGCCTCCAAGTCTCTTCACAAGAGTTTTCCCTTTTGCTTAGGAAACCCAGCGCTCTAAGCACGCATGCACACATGCATAACTTGGAATTGTTTCTAGCTCCTGTACTCTGTGTGTGAGCACACACGTTGGCTCTAAACTGTGCCTTAAGTTCTGAAGGGGTGGAGCCCTTTATGAGTAGTTGTATTTTAGCTGTAGGCAGCATATCAAAAGTGAGACAGATCACTTTGGTATTCATTTTAGTAAGTAAGCTCCTAACTCTAAATCAAAATTATGTCCTTCAGAACTAAAGTTTGAATCACAGTTCAGAGAATTTTTTTTTTATTTTTATTTTTTGAATAAAGAAAGTTTAGATGTGATTACCAGCTAGACCTGGATACAAGCAGAGTTAAGCAGATCTCTGAGATTTGAAAATACTATTACTTTGGATACAGACATGAATTTAACCAAATACAATGGCAGCTCAGGTTTCTCTACTTTCGCCTTGAACAAACGTCATGCAATTTAGACACACTCTAAAAATTCCCATGAAGGAACAATTTAGCAATAGAAAAGCTGTTGAGGGAACACAAATATAGTTGGATGCATTACAAGGAAAACTTGTGTTGTTAATCATGTGGATACTGGGGAAGTCATTGCGTAACAAATGATGCTGTTGTTTCATCTAGAAAACAGATTCTTTTTCCCTCTATCAATTCTATCCGCTGCTAAGTATAAAATATTGAAATACAAAGATCACTGATCTATAAAAATAGATTCTGGACAGCTGTCAGCATTTTTGCCCTACTTAAAAAATAGTATGACAGACGTCTCCAAGATTATGACAATAGCTTTGAAGCTTAAGTTTGGATTGTTCTTTTTGTTTGCCTTCCTGTTTGAGAATCCTTTTTCATCAGTAGTTCATTTGAAACTGTGAGGAACAGAACCCTACTTTCAAAAGGAAATCTTTATCTTCTGCCTTCAGGTAACTACATATGTTGGATCTACAAGGAAGATATCAATATGTGCAATGAAATATTGAGAGCTGGCATTGCTGGTCTCTTGTAGGCCACATTACTGCCTTACCTCATGAAAAGAGACAATAATCTGACAATTGTTGACAAGCCTAGACACCACATAGCTCCAAACTGAAGTTTCCAACATCACAAATGCTCCACGTGACACAAAACCACAAATACTACAGCAAGCAATTTTATTCAAGGGCTACAGCTTCTTTAATCCCTGTTGGTCAACCCTTGTCTGGCAACTAGCTACAAAAGGTACACAGTACTCAAATTCTACAGTTACATATCCCATGTGGGGCAGAGTTCAAATAAAAGTCACATCTTTTCCACATGCAATAAACAACCCTGTACTTTCCTGTCCAAGCTTGCTCTGACACAATAAACAAAGTCTACAGGATAAACTAACAGGAAAACCAACACAAAATGTCAATACCTCCACCAACAAGCAGGAGAACCTCAAAGTTTTAAAGGTACAACACACCCCAGTGCTGATGCATGACTATTTATGTTCCCCTTTTCAGAAGAAACAATAATGGAACACTGCTAATGTCTAATTAAGAATATAGAAATTACTGTTGTTCCCTTTATAATCAAATTTTCCTTTGTCCAACCTGCAGGCCTTTCTTTCAGAAAGATGTTACCTCAGCCTATCCTTCTTCCTCACCTACCTCATACTCCCAACTGGCCACTGGCTGCTGCTATCCTGCCAGCTGTCACAATTATATCCCAAGCTTTATGATATTTGGTCCTCCACAAATAAAAGCCTGAATGCTTAGTCTTACATGAATCATAGAATCGCTCAGGTTGAAAAAGACCCTCAAGATCATCAAGTCCAACCACAACCTAACCATACTACCCTAACTATAACAACCCACTGCTAAATCATGTCCCTGAGCAAAATAAACAACACTTGCAGATCAGTTTAAAGATTTTAGCTTGTACGTATTGAAAGAATTAAAAACAAATCCTAAAGATTCAAAAGCTAATAGAAAGAAAACACAATTCCAGATTCCCATTAATTGATAAAAACCCGATTCTTAAAATTTCTTCTCACAGTAGTAGGACCCTTAATTAATGATTTTTTGGAAACATCAAGTATAGTAGCCTTCTTGTCGTTCTCATGTTCTTGCTGACAGTTTAAGCTACAATAACAGTTCAGAAACAGGGAAAATGCAACTGTCCATGTTGGAATCTAGCCAGAATACATCCAAAAACAGCTGTGCCTACTGCATTAAAGCAGATACTGCGTAAACACATCTAGATTTATTTTAACCCCATAAAGCCTTAATAGATGACCTCTTAAGATCCTGAAATAAACCAAGAAGTGATCAGACTTTTACCACAGCTAAGCAGCATGAAACAGTGATGAAACTCCTTTTATTAACAAAAGGAATTAAGAAGTCTACTCATACTTCCTAGTTCCAGTAGAGACATGACAAAATCAGAAGCTATTAATGTGGGATTCAAAATGAAGGCCAGTCCTTATCAGAAAAAGGACAACGCAGTATGAAGTAAACAAATATTTGCCCTGTAGTTCTAAAGAATGTTTTGAATACTTTTTCTTTGTGAGAAAGAACATTATCCTTATGCTTAAATTATTTTCATCACCTGCCATTTAGTGAAAGTATGATAATCTACTTATTCAAGATCATTCTTGTCTGTTGATAAGACAACCAGATCACTATTGAGTGAATACATTCAGGACCACAGGCATTTCAGTCTTGCCACCAGCTCGATCCAGTGGCTAGCCTGAAGGCAATAGCACCTAGGTGTCACATATGAGATTATCAAGAAGAAACCGACGTGAGTGCATATGAAATGGCTGCATCCTGATGACTGAATGACATAGGGAAGAAATAAGGGCTTCTGGGATGTCAAACCAAATCCACTGCTATCAGGGATACTACAGAACATCATACTTTCTATCAGATGCATAGGGGTCTGAAAACTGCACATTTTTTGACATACTACTTTTTTTCTTTTTAAAGATAAGGCAGAATAATCAAATTTGATTAAATCTGAACTTTTCTTCAAATTTGAATAAAGTACTGATAAATCAGTTCTCAGATGACTCCTCAGTATCACAGGTTAGGCATGCCATTTAACCCTCTGAATCACAGCTTTTCAGTAAGTCGAACAAAAACCTCTCTTAATCCCTCAGGAAAAGAGGTTTGAGTTCCTGTGCTGGAAATCATGTTGCAAGGCTGTGCACCAATCAGCTCTGTTTTACAATATAACTGCATCAAAGTATGCTGTCCTCTTGTAATAACTCATGCACTCCTCTCTTCCTCCTCCATCAAGGAACTCTTTAATGACTTTGTAGTATAGCTGATCCAGTACTTCTTCTTACAGGCACCGTTACTAGCAGAGATTTTTTTTGTTTTTTTCTGGTTTGCCAGTGTTGGGTTCCAGTACAGTGCATGAGAG
This sequence comes from Odontophorus gujanensis, assembly GCA_013399175.1. Lineage (NCBI taxonomy): Eukaryota > Metazoa > Chordata > Aves > Galliformes > Odontophoridae > Odontophorus > Odontophorus gujanensis. The sequence goes on from VXAB01013346.1 coordinate 152,605, forward strand.
TAAACTGTAGTAAGATACATGGAGAATAGGCTCCAGTATTCATAGAGTTAGTGGTGTATAACTTTGAATGCCCCAATCCAGGGCTTTGAGAACAGGCAACTGGATGCAAAAAGACAAACTTTTGAAAGAGTCACCTTCTATACTGTCTTCACATATCCCTGTGATTTTTAATCTAGAGGATTAAACTGCAGCTGCTGACTTGCACAAATTCTGCAGGAGATACTGTATTACTAAAAGCTGGAGAACTTTCCAAAAGCAGAATTTCATGAAGTGCTGATATGTAAGGAAATAAGTACCACATAGGATTCTTTTACTTCTTTCATGCAGGAGCATTAGAGCTGTGATTTGTGAAGTTTTGGGGACTTGTAGGTGGCTCCTAGGTTTTCCTTATGTTTTTCTGGCTGCACAGAAGCAGTCCACTTCTGCTTATTCTAAGGTTTGGTAACCAAGTGCCCCCCAGTGAGTTTGTGCTCCTCTTTGTTTATGCACTTAAAAATCCCCAGATACATCCAGTTTTTGCTTTCAGTTCAGCAAGATGCCTTCTTCTTCAGTGTGAGCTACAAGCCAAGGATTTCTATTCATCAGCCTGTGTGCTCATGGGCATTATTTAATTCCCTCCCCCTCACCAAAGCACACACTTGCTAAGTGTCAAAAGAAGAGGTTTCCTGTAATTAAAGTATAAGCTTCATTCCTATCCAGCCTCCCTTCTTAGGCACTTCCATTTAATACAGCCCGGAACAATGAAAATATCCATCAATATCTTGCTATAATCTGTTCCAGGAACAGACCAACTCACAGGCACATGATCTGATTGGGTCCCCTTCTCTTAGACTCTTCCTGGAAACTAAGCCAATTACCGTGCTATGCCCTCCAAGACAGACTTCAAATAAATTGGCTTTTTGTATTCAAAGAATTAGATACTTCACTTCATTCCTTTCCAAGATGAAGGAAATGGTAAGCCTGTTGCTTTGTATTTATCTTGATTCTCATCCAAATCAGGCAATACTTCTAGTTAGAACTTCTATTCATGCCAACTTTCTGAACAAGCTGATAATGCTACACACACGTTTCAGCTCCTCATCCTTAGGCCATTTAGAGAAGAATAGCACACACCAATAGTGTTGGTGTTCAAAAGGCAAAAACAACTTCTGAGTACCATGACTAACTCCAGATAAACATTGTTTTGAAAGGCATTCCAAAATACTGCATCTCAGGATCCAAGCAAAGGCACTGATCCATTACTAAGACCATACTCGGATACACAGAAGTTTGCATATAAAAACAGACGGCCAGCATACAACAAGACTTAGGTTGATTTCAAACCAGCCCATCTACTCCCAAGTTACACCAGTGAAAGCAAAACCAGGACATAACGGAGTCTACTGGAAAGGCAGAGGGGGCTATATTAATTTTTTTCTAGCACTGGACAATGCACCCAGTTTTTCCGAAATCTTATCCTAGGATTAGAGATATTTATATAAAATCACAGCTTTCCTTAAAATTAGACACTTAGAATACTAATTATTAAGAAACTTAAGATAAGGCACTGCAATCCCATTTTCTTTTTCTGCATCATGGATTTAAATATTACGTAGGACGAATTTGGCAGCCACACAGAGAATCTCATTTAGAAAGATTAACCTGGGAACACAGAGAGATCTGGAGGGTCTCCATTAGTCCATTCCTTGCTGCAGAGGATTTACACTAGAATAATTATTTTTAGCAAGCACGAGCACACACTCAAAAAAAAAAAAAACAAAAAACCATATACATGCATTAAATGAGGCAATTCCTTACCCAGAACAGACGATCCCTCAGATGTTTGTTTTCTTTTTATTGTTGGTTTTACATTTTAATTATATATAAAAAGTAGAAGAAAGCACAGGTGGTAAGCAGATTTGGGCTAGAAAATTAATTCCCAGAGAAAACAGTTTTCGTTCTTATACAAATACAGTGATTAATTATTTTTTTGCTTCCCAAGCTGTCACTAGTGAGCAAGTAGCAAAGGGTCAAGGCTGGTCATTTATATTCAGATTAGATTTGGAAAAAAAAAAAAAAAGTACAAATTCCAATCTCCCAAATGTTTTCCAGATATTCCAATCTGCTCCACCCCCAAAATAAATAAATAAATACAAGTTTAGAGCACACAAATGTAATAAAACACGTTGTCATAGCTCCTATTTACAATGATTCACAAAGCTGTTCCCATTGATGTCCCAGTGCTTGGACTGCCAAACAAACAGCAACCCTCTTCTTGGAAGGCCTGGAACAGAGCTCCATCAAATTAATCTGAAGATTTTAATTTTCAGAGGCTTTGGATCAGGCCTAGACTGAAGTGGCAGAGGACAGAGCAGAGAAAGAACAATAGGTAGCTAATTATAAGCCCTATCTTGGTATTTTATAATCAGTGACAAAACGACAATTATTTTCACTAGTACTGGACTGAGTCCTAAAAGGTCTTGCTAAACTTCTGCCCCTGTCTGAAGTCTTATAGAAAAACCATCGCAGACAGGCTTCACTTTCCCCTTGGTGATGTCTGCCTGCTCTCAGTATGGTTAATCTCCCCCACTCCAGCACACTGTGCCTATGTTCCAGACAAAACACAGACTCTGAGTCCCTCAGAAACAGATGCAGCATCCTTGCTTCTCACAAACTTCAGCCCTTATTAGAGGAGGGAGCTTGCCTGGCAGTGATAACAATACAGTAAAGCTCTGAAGGGAAGAAGGAAGCTGACAACAACATGGCCAATATGAAGAAAGATCCTCCTGGAACTATTCCAGCTCTTCTCTGTTTACACATCCAAGCTTTTTCTCTCAGTAATCTCTTCAGACTCCCCTCAGAGATCTCCTGCTATTCACTGTGCAGTCAGAAGTCACCTGCTCTTAGTTGGACTTGGCACTGACTACACCAAAAGCCATTTAGGAAAGACAGAAGAGAGAAAAGTTGAAAGCAAAACTTCTGACAAGCAATTCCCACCCCCATGCCCCAAATACATTTATCCTTCTAACCTCCAGTCCATTTATACACATTACTTCTGCTTAAGAAAAGTAATTTCAGTGCCAAAACATGCTCTTAGGTTAACAAGTGTTATATTCAGCAGAGATTTAACTCTAGCACAGTGAACATGGAGTCATTAAGATTTAGCTCTATTGAAATGGAAACTGAGACAGAAACCTTTTCAGTTCTTCCCTTTGGAATTGTAAGAAGATAAGATCAACTGCAATAGCATTAAAAAATCCTCTGGACCAACATGCCCTTGATAGCAAGTACTTGGAAACTTGAGGCACAATGTTGGCTCTCAATAACGCCCTTCAGTGTCAGGCAGCAAGGAAGCTGACACTCATCAAAGGACAGCATCACAGCCTAGCTGTGCACAGAAAAAAGCTAGCACTGAAACAGAGCAACAGGGGCTGTCAAGACGATGATCCTTCTCTCTGTCTCAACAAAGTCTCACAGCACAACTCTCTCCAGTGGCTCAAGGCAGGGACAGTTCTTTTCCTGGATTCTGTCCTTATGCAACCCCCACGGGGCATGAGAAGGTGCCTGAATCCTGGCAGCAGTTGCTGTATGCCTATGGCTCAGATTTCTGACAAGGGATTCTGGAATGAGATTTCCCTTGCAGCATAATGAGGCATTTAGTCATTAACAAAAGAGCCTTCTGGGGCAGAACTCCAGCCACATCTGAGATCTTGCCTCCACAAAGAAATTTTTTTTCCAGCACACAGGTTTAGTCTGAGGAGGAAGGGAAAGAGTTGCTTTAAAATACTGATCCAGCGATTTTTGGTTGCAGCAGTTTAAGGTTTCTGTTCATTCTTAGAGCAGGTTCCTTCTCTTTCCTACTGCTTCACAGCTGCCGGTTGAGCTTCTGTGCTTGCCGCTCCTTTGCCTCAAAGGCAAACTTGGTGTCCTGCAACTGGGCAATAGCCTCCTTGGCTTCCTTCAGGTCCTGACAGATGTGCTCGTACTTCTCCGTCAGCTCCTTGTTCTCCCGTCGCAGCTCCTGTACCACCTGGTTCACCTCCTCTGTCTGCTTGGTGCAGTGGATCTTCAGCTGCTCTACTTCAGAGAGCATGATCTCCATATTCTTAACCAGTGACTCTAGTTTCTCTTTTGACATGGTGTCAGGATCAGTTCTATTCAATCGTCCTAACCCAAACCCAAAAGGGATAAAGAGAGCAACCCTGTGTAACATGCACCAGGAAGCCTAGCACTCACAGTCTTGAGGTCTCTTTTTATACTCCCTTCTGCTCGTCCTCCTCCCTTCCCTTTCCTTCCCCAAAGTGTCTCTAATCTTCTTTGCTTGGTTAATCTACTTATTTTTATTGCGCTGTGGAAGGGCTGACAACCCCATGGTAACGTATGTGCTGTGCAGCAAAAGCCAGAGCAATAATGAGACTCTATGCGGTCTGCCATAGAAAAACAGCTTTCATCTGAAGAATTCTCTTGGGAAGTTCATTAAAGTACAAAGAAAAGTCTTCACGCCAGACACCTACTCCTGTCCTGCAAACTCAGTCCCAAGAGTAGAGCTAGTCTTTCATCTTTGATATATCGAGGTAAGCAATCTTACAGCAATAGAAGCCAAGTGTAGGCAATGTAGCCAAAGAAGAGAATTAGCATCAGTTTCTTTGCCTCTCTCCTAATCCTAACGTTTGGGTGAGATGAAAGGCACAAAACAATCATCCTTTTTATTTATTACTTTTTCTTCATTTCCAGAAGAAGTTCTAACCAGCAACTAGCCCCTCAACAGCCTGCACCCCACCTTTTATTGAAAAAGTTCACAGAATTTATTCTCTTGGCTATCACAATCAGTGGGTACCACAGTTGCCATCATCACCCTTGTCAGTAGCTGAACCATGTACCACTTGAAAGTGGCTTGTGTTCTCATAGTGACATAAAGTCTAGAAATTATAAACTCTGGTTCCATTCCTCTTGGAGTCACTTCAACTTCACCTGTGACATTGGCTCAGAGGTGACATATCAAGTGACCTACACTAAAGAGCTCCCCAAGATACTGTTAAACCATAACCAGGTGCTGCCTGAACACGTAAAAATTCCTTCCTGGCAATGCACACCACCCTCAGTGTCTCAAACTGCTGTTGAACACTACTGTGAACTGTGAGACTCAGAAATGAGGCATGAGTCCATCAATACACTGCTTACTCAGGTCATGCCAGGCAGCAGGATGATCCCAGCAGCCACACAGGACTGAGGGAGTCTGGCTGATTTTCTGAAGTTTGACGCAGACTGTTTTATGCATTCACAGATCTGACATAATATTATCCTGGAGAAATTAATTCAGTTGAAAAGGTGTTACTGTGTGTGGTTCTCCAAGAAAGATCCCATGCAATTAAACACTGATTGCCTGGTCAGAGGGCATAGACCACAGCAAAGACAAGAGAACTAGCTTGCCAATGGATAACTTGCAAAGTAAGGTCAGACAAGAGTGTCTCAATCCCTCCTCTCCACATCAGGACCAGGACCATTTACTCCAGGCTGAGCATACATACCTATAGAAATGCAGTCCTGTTTGCCATACATTACAAACAGACACAGATCTGTCCTCACCTCACAAGAATTACAGTTCAGTGAACAGTATTGTATGAGGACCTTTATTCCTGTCTACTGTTCTGCAGTCAGTTTCCTTATAAAAGGCACCCAGGTACGATACTGTAGTCCCATTGCATACATCCAATACCAGATTGGGAGAGAATGCACATTTTACATGCACAGCTCGTTGAAATACCTTTTTCCTCCAGCCTTTGACCTTTAAACAAAATATTTCATTTTTTCAACTATGAAGAGCTTCAGATACTTCATCTCACAATTCATTCTCCCCTTTTCCCCTTTCTAGGCTCAAAGAAATGAAGCATTTTCTTCCAGGAATACTGGATGAAAGCACTGCTGGACACTGGCCAGTTCCGACAGTGTTCAAAGGTCTAGGACATCTCACAGCTGGAGTTTAAAGAGTCACTCACAAAGACAGCCATGCTACTGCCTCTCACACAAGTGCACTAGTGGGCCCCCCTCATGCTGGCAGATGGAGCATTTTGCACTGCACTTTGAAATGAGTAGAAAGAGTGACATCTTTCACAGATGAAAAGAGAGTGGAAGAATCTAAACGTAATTAGAATATGTCCTAAAGTCCTTGAAGAAACATTTGCACTGGCTGTCAGCCCAGATCCCACGTGATGCACATGGCACTGGAACAGAATGGAACAAGTCGCAGCATTACAAAACAGCAGGTCTTCATTAGTGAGGAATCTTCCCTGTCTAAACAACTGTACACAAGGCACCCAAACATTTTAAATCAAGCAGAATTACAACGATGCATAAAGGGAGTGCCATAAAGGTAATTCACTTGGATATTAGTAATTGATACGCCACCTCTCACTATATTACTCTCAAAATTATTTAAGTTGCCTTGGATACAGACAGAATCTTGGCAAGAGAACTGGGTAAGAGACGCTACTAAAATAGCAATGTAATGCTAAAACAAGGAGTAGCATGACATAAGTTTCTGACAAAGGAAGATGGGAATTATTAGGGTTGGTTTGATTCAAAATCTTCTCTGATGAAGTAAGACATAGGAATTAAAAGCATGCTTGATTAAATTGTAACTGCAGAATAATGCAAAAATCAAGCTAGAGAAAAACATTAATGAAAATCTAACACAAACTAGGTTGCTTTTTTATTTTTTTTTAAATTTATTTATTTATTTATTTTTACCTTTAATCAGTGGTGGACTCTACTCTTGTAGAAGAACTGAAGGCAGAGGTAAACATCAAGAGTGGATTCATCTGGGAAAAATGCAGAACAGCATACCTGGGAAAAAACAATTCAAACCACAGGAATTCAGTGCACAATGACATGTAGCAAACAGCAGAGCTAGGGGCAGAGGGAAAATAACCAGACTGGCAGATGGGAATTTATGGTATAACATAGCAGGGGAAAATTAAGCACTGTTAGGCTCTACCACATAGAGACATTGCAACACAGGGGGATGAGGTACCTTCAGCAACTCCCTCCCTCCAGCCCACTGGAGGAGGAAAGAAATTTTTCATTCTGGACATCTTAGTATAAGGGTTTAAAATTTTTTTTTGACACTGAGACACGTGACCAGAGAAGATGCTGATTTCAAAAAAATCAGTAGAACTTGGGAAGCAGGTTTAGGGAAAAGGATTTAAAAACTTCATGGTCAGATATTTCTAGGATAGTTTTCCAGTTATGCTCTGGTCCCTTCATATTCTAGGGAAGACATCTCAGCTGGAAGGATGCCTTCATAATTATTAAGGGCCTGGCTCTGTATTCAGCACTCTTAAAACACCAATGATTTCTATGCACTCAGGTAAATGGTGCCAGTCTGGTTATTTCAGAACTATATGAAAGCAGGAAAACTTGCTGTTCAAATTCTCGCTGTAGTATAGACTACTACATTTAGAGACAACATTTCCCATTTGCTTGTTCTTGCATGTTTTTCTCTATTCCACTATTCCCACATACACATGGATTTGAAATATAAAAAGAAAAAAATACAGGAAAGGCAGAGAGAATCAAGAGCAAAACAAGGTATCAACCATTGGAAACGTTCACTCCAGGCAATTGTGAATGGCAGGAAAACTGTAGAAAGCACTGGTGGAAGTGAAATGTCTGGTGCTTTGCCGTAAGGACTGGGAGCTATCACATCTGACTGGAATACCATACCCAACTATGCTGACCTTAGCACTAGAAGCAAGTGAGAGAGTATGAGGTTACCAAGCTGAGCATGGTTCATGTGAGACATGAGTCTTCTGCACAAGACCCTGGGCCAAAGAGAATCAATCATTCCTACTACCCAGAGGCACACACAAGCCAGAAATGCAGTTTTCTGTCAAGAGCACACCTCTGAGAGACTCTCAGGAGGAGACACAACTACCATACCTTTTAAATATCTGTTTGAAAGCAGACTGCAGACATTCCAGTTTCTGGATTATTCCAGAGAGGTTCTGGGAACATTTGTGCTGTAAATCAGTAACCTATCTCACTCTCTAGGGTTTTTTCAGCAAAACAAGAAGGACAATTCACTCATCTAGATTTCTGCACAGGAAGAAAACTTCTAACTCCAACAATAAAGGCTTCTAAATTACTGCTTGGGCTGACATAGGTAACCACTCAATATAAACCCTGAGGAATAAGAAGTACAGCTACAAACCAGTATCTCATCTCAGGCATACGCTATCTGTTTCTAGTTTTATCAGAGAACTATAGCAGGAGACAGTAATCTACTGTCTCACAGCAGCTATTTTAAGTTTACCATCCCCAGCTAGTAATAACCAGTATTTTAACAATTTGTATTAATATATCAGTGTATCTAGCTCTAGTGATAGTTAGAGCTCTCAGTACTGTTTTCTCATGCAGCCTTTTCATTTATCCCTGGCTTATCCCCAGCAATGTGTCTTACAGCCAGTGCAGTATGCATAAGCTCTATGCTTCTCCAGCTAGGAAGTCTACTTGGGTAAATGCATTACGCAAACAAACTCATTACAAGATTAAGCATAAAGAGCTCTCATCTCTATAATTATAGTAAAACCATTTGAAGAAAAAAAAAACAACACTAAAGACCAAGTAGCACCTGCGGGCACTGACCATCCCTCTGAAAGAATGGGAGACATTTGTACCTAGCTGTTCCATTTGCTTCCAAGAAAAGAAAAACAATATGAGTGTCAAAATACTGTGTGAGACTGATAGAACAATGACCTCACACCATGGAGCTTACATTACATTACCATGGAGACTATTGATAAAACCTGCTTGTATTAATACTTGAAATTAATTTAGCAAATATCATAAGTCTAACCATATCTCACACTATTTGGTAGAGGTTGAGTTTAGCTTGGCGTAAAATTACATGATTTATAAGTTTAAAATAAGTTTAAAACACTGTACTAAAAGGGTACTCATACAAAATTCTGACCAAAATGCTTGCCAAAATTTAAAATAGGATGCATCAATATTACAAGTGTCTATAGAAAAGATTTTCTGATACAGAGGTACTTTTTCCATTTAACTGCCACTCAAATCAAAAGATTTAAGATTTAATTTAGCTTAATATAGCTTAGTAAAGAAAAACTGATACCTCTAGCAGAGTTATCCCCAAATTGTCACATCTGAGAAATCAGCTGGGTAGCATAAATAAACATGTAACAGTGACAGACTGTTTTCATAAACTGAAGAGAACCATACTCCACTAGCCTTTTTATCATCCTAAGAAGAGGATAAAAATCTTGTCTCTTCAGGTTAAATAAAATTTGAATTATTATTTTTTAAAATGTTAAGAACGATTTAAAATAAAAGTTGGTTTAAAATAAATCCTTTAGTCAGAGTTCAAATCAGAAAGGTTCCAAAGCCTGTCTAAAGAGTTCTGCTGGGAAGACATCCTCCATTCTACCTCATGAATATTATGAAAACACTACACACTTAGCAAGTCAGCCTTCTTGCTTGGACTTTGGAAAAACACTGGAGAGGGATATATGTGCCTTATAAGCAGCTTGGAGAAGCCTTGTTCACGAAGAAGAAAATGAAACCTAGCTGTAATCTTCAGCATAGATCATCTCTTTGAAGGCCAGTGCTGACCTCTGTATGCCTCAGCCTTTCATGATGAAAGCATAAGCAGCACCTCTCAAAAACTGATCTCCAATCGCTCTTTTGGCCATCCTAGTCCACAGACCAAGTCAAAGAATACCCTGCCAGTGACCATGCTCAGCCAGCCCTGAGGAGGCCAGGGAAGCAGGCATAGAAGAGGTTGAGGAGTGCATGAACCCTGGCAGAGTCTGCAAGTGGTGATCTGGGCAAGGGACCACTCAGGACCAGCTGAGAGGATTTCACTCCCTGCCATGCTCCTTGGCTTGTGCCACAGCTGGGAAGTGGTCACTGCTCCCTCCCATGTCTGAGACCAACACTGTGAAATGAAGGGGAAAGAGGAAGGAACCATCTTCCCTCATCCCTCAGTGTGGATGGTGTTAGCCAAAAGCTGGAAGGGGAGATCAGATTGCACAGGAATCAAATTATGGTCCAGGTACCTCAGTGAGTGAGGTACTCTGAACAAATGGTTCAGTGGCAGCACCAGAGATCAAACAAAACTCACCAAATGGGTACGTGGTTATTCCAAAGTGCTAAAGCTACAACGGCATTTCAGTCAAGAGGGTATCGCAGTTTCCGTAGTAACTGGCAGGCCTCCTTCTAATGCAAGCAATTCATCTACACACACAAAGACACGAGGAGCAGTCAATGGTTTGTCTATTACATCTCTCCATGTTATGAAGAACTAAGGGCTGCTGAAAAGGAGGGGAAAGAACAAAAATCTATTACCTATGATCAAAACTTTGTAGAGGGGTAAATATCTATTATTTTACATTGGCAAACAACTAACTAAACTTGTAAACATTATTTTATTTATTCAGCCATGTAACTTGTCATAAAGACTGAGAGTCCATCTAGCCAGAATGTGACTTCAGGAAAACAAACAAAAATCCTCAAACTGCTGCCATTATTCAGTACATATGTAACAAAATACTAGCTCAAACAAACGCGTTACTTCTAATTTTAAGTGAGATTATGTAATCCAGTACTGTAGTCAGACTACACTTAATAAATTAGCAATAGAACAGTTTTCAGTAATACTGAGGAAATTGATCTGGTGAGAAATAAGGTCTCTTTTAGTTCTAGATACATATAAACAACCTCTTACATCATCTGTTCTTTCAAATGCAAAGTTCTGTTGTAATAATTATTTTGATCCAACATTTAAAATTCTCACTATGTAGCTAAACAGACCTTCCAAAAAAGGTGAAGAATGTCAGTTTTCATGTTTCTCTTGACATCACTGCTTGTATATTTAAGAAAAATCAGTTTGTGTTATTCAAATACTTGAAGAAATTCTTAAGTGCATTAATTTCAAGAACTACAGACTTAACAGCAGTATTCAAATAGGACTCAGCACTGTTTATGAAGCGTCAGGAACTCTAAGGAATGGAATCATTCAGGATGAAAGGACTTCTTCAAAAAAGATGTTTTTAAACTATGAGAGATCAATTATATTGGCATGCTCTTGCCCCAGAAGACCTAGGAACAGTTTCCTTTAACTATGACAACAATTGACAGCGTCAATACACCACTAAAAATGGAGGCTAGCTTCCCAGGTGATGATCCTCCTACTAGCTTGTCATGAGATCTGTCCCTAGCAAATCATAATTGAACGCTATCAAAGTAGACAAAAGTACTAAACTTTCAGGTGACAACAAGTAGCATATTTTTCAGCGCTGTATTCCTAGTTCCCTGTCACAGAAACAGCCTCAACAATCTTTAAGTAGATTAAGTACAAAACAGCTTCATCTCCACAGGAAGTGGGATTAAAAGGTTTACTGCTACTATGACAACAGCCAGGTTCTTAAAATAGTTTTGAAACCTTAGCAGTGACTGTAAATGTTTATGTCGCCTCTGTAGGATTCATCATGTACTAAATGCAGTCTTCCAAAAGGAAACAATATTTTATAACAGCCTACTATTTTTAAACAAGTATTTTTATCATGCTTTTTAATCTCTTATTATGAGCACTAAAAATAGCAGTAACAAAGGCACTGCGCTGCCACGTGGCTGTGATTACAGTTTTAGAAGTGATTATTGCTATAGATACCAGGACAGACATTGCTCTCTCACTTCTGCTCCAACGTAGTATGCGTTTCTTGTTTCTCTTGCCCTGACAGTAACCAAGCCCCTTACTAAACAGAAACCATCTGGGACCAGCCATCCCACGTGCTCAGTGCTGCCAGACACCAGACATTTCCGATCTTACCACCCCCCTGACACCCACAGGTATTCTACTGCATCTCACTTGGAATTAGCTCCTTCCTCAGAGGTAACAACTGAACACTCAACTTGTTAATTTGAAAAGTTTGTGTCTAGGGCACAATTTTGCTCATAACCTGAAGGTAACAGGATGGCCTCCGTTTCAGTATGCTATTCAATCAGTACTTAGCATTTTATTGTTGAGTATGCCTAAATAACCAATTGATTCAATCGGATATGCAGCTACTGCTTATTATGAACATTTAATCGAGCTCTGAGGCATTCTCCAAGCATGTTCACGCTGACTTGTACAATAGAAAGAGTAAGTAGTGCAGTGCTTAATTCCGACTGCAGCATCACCCAGATCAAAGCATGTAACCCTTATCTGAAATTACTGAAATCAGAAAATTAATACAGACACAGAACTATTCATTACTCTAGTCAGTGTAGATTAAAAGCATATTTTAAAACAAGAAAAAAGTAAGTCTAATCCAATTACATTGGTGCTATGCATTAATGTCTATTGGTGCCAAGCTGAATTCATCTTCCTGAAGCAAACTGAACTTTTTTTTTTTTTTTTTAAGAGAACCAAATTCAGGAAGCAACAGATTGTTTCCCTATTGCTTAAAAAGAGTTGTTAGCTCAAGTCAATGAAGGGTGACTCTTATCTCCTGACATTTACAGGCCAGAATTTGTTCTTTAATATATTTTTAAACACAATTTCTAGGTAATTAAAAAATACTTGGTAGTGATACTCAGACCAAGCTGAACTCTCCATGTAAACTGATGCTGTCAGTCATATAAACTTATCAACCTGTTCCTAAAAGATTACATTAAAAATGTAATGGGGTAAGAAAACAAAGTGTTAATTAAATTAGAAAATTAGAATAATATCTCAAACTTCAGTATTGAACTCCAGTAAGATAAATCCACGTGTTTTGGCACTGCTATCAACTACAGCTGCACCCTACAAACCCTGTGCTTTTAGAATTAACAGTAACTAAAGTAAGAAGCCTTTTAAAAACTTCAATTTTTTTTTTAAACTTCAATTTAGGGTTTATCTGTTTGCTGAAACAGTGCATCCAACAAAGACAGCTACAGCAGCAAATAGTTTCATTTTGAGTGCTCACTCTGTTTCTTGAGGAAACAACCTACAAAGTGCAGATTTTTACTGAACACTTTTCTTCATACAATTTGAAAAAATCTCAAAGCTTCCTCTTTCTATTTATGATGTAACAGTTGCATTCATGACAAATTAATCACAATTATTTGTCCTGTTCTTGTTATCATACAATGGAAATCTTACATTCATACAGAATCATTTAGGTTTTGAGCATCTTCACAGAGACTCCACAACAGCTCTAGGTTATCTGTTCAGTGTTTGTTCACACTCACAGTAAAAAAGTATTTTCTTATGCTTAGATTGAGTTTCCTGGTATTTAATTTGTAACTATTGCATCTTGTCTGTGAGTGCTATTGAGAGAAGTCTGGCTCTCTTGTCTTCATTCCTTCCCATCAGGAGTTTATATATACCAGTAAGATCTTCCCTGAGCCTTCTGTTCTCCAGACTAAACAGTTCTAGCACTCAGCCTTTTTTATATGAATGATGTTCAGTTCCCTTAACTACTTTTGTGGCCCTGCCTTGGATTTCCTCTGTTAAGACCTGTCTTTCTTGTACTGAGGAACTCAGGATTGGACACACTACACTAGATTTGGCCTGACCAACACTGCAGACAGGTAGAATCAACTCCATTGATCTGTTGACATATTTCCTCACAGTGCCACCCCCAGGATACCATTAGCCTCCTTTGCTGTAAGGGTGCACTGTTGGCTAATAAGGTCCCTTGCTCCAAGCTGCTTTCCAGCTGATGTCATGGTTTTATGATTTTTGTTACCAGTATTCCACATTATAACATCATGTGAGGCACTGGGAGTTAAAGAGTTATGCTCTAAGCCCATGGACTGCCAAATTTCTGGGTACCTGGCTCTCAGAGAATAACTACATACCCCAGAGGCTTTGCGTTCCCATTTTCCATCCAGAGGGAAAGATAAAACTGCATGCAAGTCCTGGAGACTTCCTCTTAAACTGTTCGTCTCAGTAGTGGAGGTTCCCTAGCCATTTCCCCTTCAGCTTTAGTGTAAGGCCTTCGGTTTTGGACACTCTTTCTCTAATTTTATTTATTAGCATCAATTTCAATTATATTATTTTGCATTCTGATATCTTATTTAGTAAATTAGTTTGCCTCCTCAGATCATTGCTGCTGTTTTGTTTTTAGGCCCATCTCCCTACCCTCTCCTTTTTCCCCCTTTCTCGTGGCGTGGGTCCGCAGGTCCCCTGCCCTATTAAGTCACAGAACTAGGTCGAACCAGCCCATAAACAGTTGACAGCTGGTCATGCCCTAGCAGGCACTGGTGTCTGGTGTTACTCCTCCTTGGGTGCAGGTGCATCCACTTCCCTTTGCTGAACTCTGTGACATCCCTTTCTGCCCATCTCTTCAGGCTGTTGAGGGCTCCCTATACGTCTCTTCTACAGCCACTCCTCCCAGTTCTGTATCATCTGCAAACGTGCTGACGGTACACTCCATGCCAGCGTCCAGACCAACAAAAAAGGTATTCATCAGTACTGATCCTAATATTGAGCCCTGAGATACACAACTACTGACCTGTCTCCAACTGGACTTTGTGCTGCTCATCACAACCCCGTGGACCTGGATTTTCTGCCGATTTTCAGTCCATCTCACTATCCACTCCTCTAAACCATACTTCGTCTGTTTGCCTGATGGTGATGCTACGAGAAACAGCAACAAAAGTTTTACTGAAGTCAAAGTTAACAACACGAACCACTCCGTGATCATCCAGCAAGCTTGTCATCTCATTGTAGAAGGCAACAAAATTGCTCAAGCATTATTTGTTCTTTGAAGTCCAAGCTAACTACTCCCAATCTATTTCTTGCCCTTCATGTGTTTGGAAATGCTTTCCAGAATTTCTCCATCACCTTCCCAGGGACTGAGGGGAGGCTGACTGGTCTGTAGCTCCCTAAGTATTTCTTCTTACTCCTGCTGAAGATACGGGTGAGATTTGCTGCCTTCCAGTCTTCAGAAACTGCCTCCAGCTGTCAAGACAATTCAAAGACAATTGAGAATGAACTTGCAGCGATGTCAGTCAGCTCCCTCAGCATTCACGTGTGCACCCTGTCTGGTCTTCAGTAACTTGGTCCTCCACCACCTTGTTCCAGATAACCCCTCTGGTCTCAGTGGTATGGGATTCTTTAAGGTCAGTCTTAACAGTAAAAACTGAGGCAAATAAGGCACCAACATAGCTATCTCCATGTCATTTGCCACAAATTCCCCAGCCCCATTCATCCTGGTGTGCATCTCTTTTTCAAGTTTTCCTTTTGATATTAAATAGTTGGAGAATCCTATTTTTTTTGCCTTTCTCTCTTCTTACCATATTCAGCTCAATTTGCCTTGGTTTTCTTAATCCTATTCCTGCAAGATCAGACAGCAACTGTGTTCTCCTCCTGGGTCATCTGCCTCTGCTTTCACCACCTATACATATCCTTTTTATGTCTGAGTTCAGTTATGAGTTGCTCTTCCATGCAGACTCCCTACTGCCTTTGCTTGATTTTCTGTACGTCAGAATGGATCTGTCTGATGGTCTTCCATACCAATCTTCCATGCAGACAAGGTAATCCCCTACAGAGACATCTTCAACAGCAGTCAGTCCACTAGGACAAATATAACTTTGTAGTGACTACTTTTCCAAAACAAAACAAAAAAACACAGCTAATGTAAGGGACTTATTCCTATCACATTACATGAAGTCAGCACCAAAATAACAATATAGTTCATGAATCTTTTTATCTGAACAACGCACACATCTTTTCCTAGGTAACACTAAACCTCTCTGTGAAAGGTAGTGTGTGAATATAACTTCAAGACATAATCTGCAGTTGCTTTTGCAACAGGTTTTGACAAACTGAAAGATAGCATTTAGAACTAAGTATTTCTACAAAAATCAGTTTTAAGAAGCTATTCCACTGGGAAATAAATAAGCTACTTAAGTGTAATAAAACAAGAATCTTACCCATTAAATAGCTACCATGTTTAGGCCTCTAACAGCATTAAATGATGGCTTTAAAATACAAGTCAGGATCCATGCAATTTTTATTTTAATAATTAAACAAATACAGGAAATTTTGCAGTAATCTATCAAAAATGTATCTTATTAAGAACCAGAAAGGTGTTTAAAAAACATTCACATTCAATTCAGATTATGTAAAACCAGTGTTTGTAAAAATGAAAACAGTAAATGTTTTGAGTGTAAAATACCTCCATACTAGTTCACGTTTCAGCGTTTCCAATGACCAAGTTACCACTGAGATGCAATCACAGTGAAGACATGTCCCAGTCTATTACAACCATTTTAATAGCATAACTGTTAAAACACTTTTTTTTTTTAAATAAAGAATTTTGAGAATTTTCTTCATACAGTACCATCCACCTAAAGTTTACTGTCCAGCATATTTAATGCTTCACTGCAGTAATGGTAGAACAGTTGTTATCTATAGGTCCAGAGTGCGTACATTTGCATTTGTAAGTACAGATACATATCTACATACCCAAGAAGCACCAGTCTCCCATGCCTGAAAAAGCCAGAATTTACTCTGCACATTCATGAGATGTGTCATATTCAGTAGAGCACAGCCCTTGAATATTAGGCTTGAAGTCCTTATCATTATCTGCTCAATCAAGAACTGTTGTGAATGTGTTGCAATACACAAGTGTGTACTTTCCAGACTCACCTCATATACGTCATACGAATTTGAGTGTCATATGAATAGCCGCCCATAGATATGACAGCATCATACACCTTTGCTATAGCAGTTTCTGGGGATCTCTCATCTTTTTGCACCAGATTAAACCCTCAGTGTCACAAAACGAGAAATGAGTGGCTGTTTATCAGGCAAATCTGTAATTTGACAGTGCTATGTTTTTTTCATGTATTTTTTTGCAGTAGCTTTGCTGAAGGAGACTAATGATTGATTTAAGCTGAAAGGGGAGAGAGAACTATCAAGATACTCAGTTTCAAAGTACAACTAATAAAAGAAGTCACAGCAGTTACCGGTTAGTCTGCTCGTGGCACAAAATAGATGAGTCTAACTACTGGGGCTAAACAATAGTTCTTTCAGAGCTACAGCCTAACGTGCTGTAATTACCCTACTAATTTAATAATAGCAAACAACTCTTTCAAAAATGCAGACTAAATATCAGAACTCTTTCAGTTAAACCAAGCTAACCAAGTTGAAACAGTTCACAGATTCAAATTAGATAGGTGTGTTAAGATAAAAGAGAGAAAAGTGATACAACCTTCACACTAACACAGAAAAAACTCAAATGCTAACACTTCTCTTAACTGCACCTTATGGACTCAAGTACTGAGATGATCTTTAGATGCAAAATATTTGGAACACCATGTCGCAGCATAAGGGGACAAATCTATAAAATTTCAAATAGTTTTTGACATTTCTTTTTTGAAAATCTATGTAAGGCTTGGTAATAAACAGCGTCCTGTAACATACATATTTGTCTAGGCTTGAAAAATCAGATTTCCCTTCTGAATTTGAGATTCAAAAACAAACCGGAACAACAGTCTGTTACTACATATTTTATAGTCTTCACCACTGTAACATCAGACTAGCTCACAAATAAAGAATTCAGAAGAGAAGAAACAGCTCTGGGAAGAGTAAGACTGGAATTTAGTGTTTGAAGATTCCTTGCATTGTACATCTGCCACTTTTCCTCAGGTTGTACATCTAAAATCCACTCAAGTATGTGGAAAGGTTTCTGCGTATTTCTGTGGATTCTAAAGCATCTCTTAATGGAGTCAGTACTCCAGTGGTATATATTTAAACACTAAAAACAAACAATAAGGATGACTGTTGATTTTCAGTAACAACTCTTAACTGAGACTTGGCTCCGATATGCAAACAGATGCTAATGGTGCCAACTCTTAGCAAACCTGTTCTGTACAATAAAGCAATAGTTAGGATCCCCAGTAAAACACACAAGGGAAATTTTCCTAGATATAATGCTCAGGAAAGAACAAGTTACAACTGTATAAAAACCCCCTTTGAGTCATGTAAAGTGAAGAAAGTCGATTTTAAGATAGGCTTCATTTCAGCAAAATATGGAACAGTGATTTAAACTAGAAAACACAAGCAAATTTGCCTGGAAAAGTCAATGTAAGGAATTTTCATGTGGTTACTTTATTAACGCTATCCAAGATGAATCCACACAAATGAGATGAAGAGAAGTACTTTAGACAAGGACAATATATTTTATGCTAACACTGCAGTTAGCAACTCATACTGGAAAAAGTAGATGTTTCCAAAGAAGATGAAAGAAAGTAAATCTTTCTTGGTTTTAAAGTAGATTTATACATCACAGTCCTTCTTCCCTTACTTGGGCAATGGTTGATGAGCATCTGTGATGCTTCAGTCCTTTGAATCTATAGGCACTGACACAAAGCCCCAGAAAAAGGGGCAAAAAGAGTTTGTGTCGGGATTTTAACAGTTGTCCTACCTGGTAAGGACTCCAGTATCGAGATGCAAGTAAAACAGAACGACCATCAAGAGTACCCAACTCCCTGTGCCTCCCTCAGGAAAGTTTAAATAAATAAAAAAAAAACTTTCAGAGAGTTAGAGCCTACAGAGGAAAAAAGAAATCCCATACAGATCTCATTTCCAAGCAATTATGCATAAATGAGCTCTTTCAAATGAAGAACAAAACAGAGTTCAGCAGTTTAAAGGCTAGAATCAGTTCTTTTTCTTATAAGATGTTCAAAATCTTCTATCTTCTTTTCAGTGATTTTGAGTCATCTTTCATTTGTCCAGTCTTCTTTTTCACACAGGAGTGGAATGAAACTGAAGAGGGCCACAGATTTTGCTCCTTTGTAACATTAAATAATGTCTCAAGTAACTTAAGTATCCTCAGAAAAAAATATTATTCCCTGCTCAACCTTGGTCTTAGATGGTTGAATGACCACATTCGGGTCAACAGAACTGTAGATCACATTTTAAGATAGAAATTTCAGTGAAATATTACAAGTGTTGCTGATAGCACTTTTGCCTCTAGATCTGGTAAGCTCAATTCCATCTGAACTGTTGTGAATTTCTACTTATTTCATGAAAATCTCAATAAAATGAACATGTAACAGCAGTGCAGTCTATGCTGTTAGTGGCTATTCTCAACAACAGAGTTTGAAGTGGTGATCTAGGAAAATGATTTGCAAGTGCACAAACCTAAGTCTCAAAATTGCCTTTCAGTGTAGTTTAGCAACCTTTTAGAATCTTAGATCCAAATTAAGACTTTGTGATCCCTTCTGCCATTTAATTCAGTCCAAGTCCAAATAGCTACATAAACTGAAGCAGGTGTACAGAAGGTGCACTCCATGCTTGGGAATATAGAGAAAAATCAAAATAGGCTCTAGTTCCAGTGTGAGGGGAAAAAAAGTTTAAATGTACTAAACCAAGTACACTTGGGCACAGAGGCTATGAAGTGGTGGAGCACTCTTAGAGAGTGACAGTATTTTCTCCTGTTGTTGAATTGCTACTAAGTTCTTCTCCCCCTTACAGGAAGCAGTCAGAATCAGCTGTCAAAGCAACCACTGCTGAAGAAGTTTGAGGTGGCTAACAGGGACAAGTTCCGTGTGACTTGTCAGCTTCCTCTGTCAACAGGAAGGAAGTCCTGAGCACCCTTAATGCTTTGAAAATAATCAACCTGTGGTAGAGATCACATTGCTGGTGGAAGCATTAGCCATGTACGCACAGATGGTCCTTGCCAGAGATATGTATATCAGATTACCTCCGATATAATAGCACCCGGTTTAGACCAGCCATCAGGAAGAAACCACTTTTGCACAGGAGAATTCATATGGTGCCCAGTGCAGCACTTGTCTCAGAAAAAAAACCAAAAAACTGGAGGAAGTTGTAATGATTCAGGCTTGGAATCTCGAGTGTTAAACTTCAGTTTCACTTGAGAACTGAGGGAAAGATGTTTTTCCTCCTCCCAGATTTGCTACAAATATACATAAAACATCAGCAACAAGCATGCTAGATATAAAACTGATGGAATGCTAGCTGGTCCATAAAGGGCTGCACCAAGTTATCTGTAGCAAAGTAAAAAACTAGCCCAAAAGTTATGGAGATTGGAAGAGCTGGTAAGGCCTTCTTAAAGATGGCAAGAAGCAGAAGTGTAAGGCACAGACCCTGAGGAGAAGAGAAAAAAAAAAAAGATATGGAGAGATTAGGGAACTCCGACACACAAAAGATTATACATATATATAAACTAATCTCACAGAAATACAATCAAATTTCATAACTTCCTAAACTAAAAGGTCTAAGTGATGGATGTACAGTCAATGAAAATCACAGATGAACTCATTAGTTTGTAGTCAGGTCATCAAATAAACAAATTCCAACTGAAAAAAATATAGCAGTTATGACTTTGTCCCTGATAGGCATAAGAAACTATCACTATCATCTTGCTAAAGAATACTTACAATCAATATGGCTACAAAACATGCTAAAGTTGTATTCCAATCCCCGCTTGCCGTTGCAGAGGCTTTGCCAACCAGAACACTGTAGAAAATGAAGTCTCCTAAACCTAGCTTTACTCCTCCTGCAAAAGTAAATATGTAAGTGAATATATGGCAGAATTAAGCATCAAACAGTCTACTACTATCAAGCATCTGTAATTGTCAGGGAATAAGACATCTACATTAAGTATCAGTAAGATTTACAAATAAGAGTATTTTGCTTTCAGTAACAGTACCACTCAAATGAAGTGATAAAGAAAAACTCTAGTGAAACAAGGCAGCTGAGGAACATTATACTACTTAATCAATTCATTGTGTAATGAGATTTTTTTTCTGTATTCCTAGCCTACTGTAAATATAATTGCAGTATATACAAACTCAGATTCCTTTATTAGAGGTTGTGGGGTTCTTTTTCCCACTTTCAGTTGCTGTGTCATAGTTCTTCAGCAAAACACAGAAGCAGAATCAAATAAAATAATAAGTTACCATGGGAGGGGGAAAGCAACTGGGTCACTTGCAGATTATGTGTTATTTGTCAGTTAGAAATCTACATTCAGCAAAATATTCTGCTGCCTTTTCAGTTTTCTCACAGAATTCTTACTAAGGTAGTTCCACAAAGCACTTGTGTATAATTGCAGTGTATCAAAGCCAAAAAAGGACGTATTTAGTCCAAGATGAGCTAATGCATTTTATTTTTAAATTGGAATTGCCACCATAGCAACATATATGGAAGCACAATATTCAATTACATCTGTAAATAAAAGAATGAAATTTCCTGAATGTCACGCCAGTTTCTAAGCTTTTAGTCCAAGCTATTAAGCCAGGGAGGCCAAACATCAGGTCACCAGCTGAACCTATCAGTTACTTTGTCACCTGCTTGCAGTCCAGCCCCAAACCTACTCCTCAAGAGCTCTGTGAAGAACTCAGACTACCAAAGCAGACATTTATGCCTGGCTGATAATTTAGAAGGGAAAAATAAAAAAGGTACTTTCAGTAGGCACTGAAAGTCACAGCAAGCACCATGACAGCACATTCACAGAAGAAGTTGTTTACAATTAAAACATCCTGTAACTGCTGAGACAAAATGTGGATGCTTGCTTACATAATGACAGAACAGTAAGAGAAAATGGCTAGAAAAAGTTCTTCCACAAAAGCAAATTCTCCAAACTTCCACTAAGCTAATGCTGGCTAATATATCTCACTGGATTGCTGCATTTGTTATTATTATTCCTTTAGAAATACAGAAAGAAAATTAACATTGTGCAGACAAGAATTTTAGTTATTCAGGTAACTAACTAAAACAACTCAATTCCTAAGATTTTGGAATTGGAGATTGGAAGTTTTGGAATAAAGTAAATTCAAATACTGAAGTGTACTTAAACAGAAGCCTCTGTATTTTTAAACAGAGGAGCACCTGGGAATCAGAGAAAGCAGGTGCACCTGCTAAATATGGCAGCACCACCTGAGAAGAGCACAGAAACCCCTATTTATTTAGATATCTACAAATCTAATACTAGCATAAACTCCAACTGAAAATCATGAGTCTCTTAAACTGACATCTGACTATTGATATCATTCGTTCTCCAAACATACTGCACTTCAGCAGTGGGGAGGAAATAATCAAGCTCATTGCAATCTGAATTCATTTCAGTCCCCAATTAGGTTTTTAAACACTGCTTTGTCCAGAGTAGATTACAGTGATTTAATCTTAAAGTCAATAAAGTTAAGGATAGTATTTACAGGGCCTAAAATCCCAAAGAGGTATACATAGCAGAACACTGCATGAAAGAGACAGAAACTAATGCAACGGAGCGTAAAATGGTCTGAAAACAACTTCATAGTTTGTGCTGTTAAAGTTTTCAATCTGTGTATCATATGTAAGATCAGTTTGGCCAATATACCTCACTTCTGCAGCAAAAACAAGTTATTTTTTTAAAGCACAGTAATACTGATCATAAGCAAAAAAAGCTCACAGCATACCATATCTGTGACTGAAATTAACTAGCTTCAGACTAAGTCTTTCAGCGACAGTACTCCATACTCACGTTCTTCAGGGTCTTCACTGGTTTGAGAGTTACTAGGTAGAGCCTGAACAGCAGCTCGTGATTCAGGTGTTGATTCAATGGGTCCTATTCTATTGTCTCTTTGTTGCTGCCACTCCTGACTAAAGCCACCATCATCTGCTTCAGCGTCTTCGTTCTGAGTCTGGTTTGTCGGAGCTCAAAGAAATAAAGGCATTTAAAATCTTTTTTTTTTTTCTCTAAATGCATCTTATAACTCATAATGCTCTCTTCATATACAACATCACAGAAGAGTGATGGAGAAAAAAAGAGGAATTTCATAAGATTTAGCAACATCTAATATTAGCACAGACCATTGCAAGAGATTCTCGTTACTTTAATACTTTAATTTTAAACACTCTGATGTCAACATGCATTCTGCAGTCACTGCATCTACAAGTTGCACCCAAGTTCTAGTATTCAAGAGTACTTCGATATAACAGACTGGAAGTCCCGTGGTGACCTAATTCAAAGATCATAATTTAAAGAATTAACTCCCACCTAATACTAGCTTCTCTAGTCAGTAAATAATTGACAGATTAGTTTTCCAGTAAAATGGAAAACATTACTGAAAATTACATATTATACAACAAACTCAGAAATTCTTCTCTGAGATATTTGAGTAAACAAGTGCTGTTTTTAAACACTAGTTGCATTTGTTTCATACCAATATGAATATGAGTTACCATATACTACATTAACCAATTTGACAGCCAATTGAGCTCAGTAAATAGCTGCCTACTGAGAGCTGTATCATCACCAATATCCTGTGTTCCAGAATAATGAGTGCAAGAGCCTTCATTGCACAATAAGTAAGGAATTTTTTCAGTCTTAATTAATTCATCATTCCTAATAAGGCTTCTGCTTTTGCACTCTTCTACAATAGTCAAAACACTTAAAAAGATAAAAAAAAAAACATGTGTCCATAAACATTTACAAAATGACAACTATAAAGGCATGTCAAAGAAAAACTCACCTTGTTTATCGTACGTGGAGCTCTTAGAAGCTTTCCGTTGGCCTTCCGGATCTTCCTCAGCCATGTTCACTAGCCACACCATTGTTGCTATTAAAAACAAGCAGTACAGCTAATGATATCTCATAACACATGCAATTCTGAGCTAGTGTTGGCATCAATCCATTATTTTTTCTGTTCTTTTAGTATAGCTGTCTTCTTCATGAGGCAATTTTACTCTCATTAAATTACAGTAGTATCTGGGACACAGCCAGTACCAGCTACAACATGCCTTTACAGAATTTGATGAACACAAGTTTTATTCTTACTAGATGCTGAAAAAAAAATGGCAGCATTACTTCCACATATGAGGTTCACTCTGAAAGTCTGAAACAATAACTGCTTTACTTTTTTCCATTAATCAGTTCTTCCAACTGCAAATGAAAAGTTCTATTAAGACTGGTATAAAGGTAACTTGAAACCAGAAGCTGCCTCTACAAAGTTAATTGTTCTGTGTTCCCTTGCACCACAAAGAAATCCCCAGTCTTCAGATAAATAAATGCTGTCACACTTCAATGGTACATCTTATATACTTAGCATATTTTATATGCGGTTTCTCAGCACTAACCTCTCCCCCCATAAAAAAGACAGACATGTAACTAATAAGTACTACCAGTAAAACATAACAAGAACAAAAGATAAAGAAGTCCCTTCCCCTTATCTGCTGTATCCTTGTCCCCTAGGTAGCCAGTGTGGAGGTTACCACACAAAACACTTCCTGCAATAGGACACAGACCTTTTTTCAGCACCAGTAGCATGATTTATGATTTGTCCATTTCAATATTATCCATGTGATTCTAACTAGAAACATGAAATATAAGTAATTATATGAGACAGTTTTACTCTCATTAAGTTACAATAATACCTGGAATAGAGCTGGTACCAGCTACAAATTTTATTCTTGTGGATAGCAAAATTATCTGCTAATTGATAATCATAATGGCAATCTGTTCTCAGTAGGTTGGGCTTTTTTTGCAACTGATAGTAGAGACAACACACAAGAAGTCAAGCCTTGCCAAAAACTTTTGTCAGCAAGTTTCTCTATGGCAATTTCTCCCTCTTCTTTTAGCAACACATGGGATATTTAAGCACAGGAAGTCAATAAACTCTTTCTGAAGAAGTGCTCCTTTTGAATTGCTTGACTCACAGCCTAAGACACACTAATATATTACCACTTTTTTTCCTGTTCCTATTTTGTAAGTAAAAAACACTTTGTTTTTTATTTTGAAAATCTTAGCCAGAAGATGTTTCACATTTTTAAGTAAAAATCAAAAAGGAAAACTGAGACCCAGATGAACTGACTGGGAATTCCAGCTGGTAAGTAACATGTTAAAACAAAGAAAAATGAGAAAATCATTTCAGCTCAGTGGGTGATTTAAGTTTGAAATATTTAATAGAATATGAGGGCTGCTCTGGAAGTAATACCTCCTCTTTTTATTATGTTGGCCTATGACATGCAGATGGTGGCATGACAGCAGAGGTTGAACATTCCCACTACATTCTGTTGATGTGACAAAAGGCAGCAGAGGGCCAGTTCAACCACATGGCATCTGACGTGGAAGTGCATATGAAGCAAAGGTGTATCAGTTAATTCCTCCATGTGGAAATAATTGCACTCATTGAAATTCATCGACACTAGCTGAATGTTTGTGGAGAACAAAGAGTGGATGTGAGCACAATGAGGCAGCCAGTAGTGCACTTCAGAAGTACTTTTTTCAGCAATTTTTTTTTTTTTTTTTAATACAAGCATGGCATACAGGCTCTTGCTCATTGTTGGTGAAAGTGCATAGCTAATGGTGGTGACTACAATGAAAAACAGTACTTCGTAGCTGAGAATGTGCTCTATCAGTGTTATTGTGCTATTTGTATCTGTTACTGTTTTCGTGGAAAGCGAAATGAGGCATTAGTTTTGGAATGACCTACTTATACTTACAGGAGTAAATAAGTGCTGGGAAGAGTGTTTCATTTCTCTCTTGAGCTGTTTCAACCAGCATACGAAGAGGACCTTTAGGACATAAGACAGCAACCAAATCTGGAAGGAAGAGAAAATACACCTAACATCAACCCAGACATACTTTTAAGAAGTGGTTTTTATTTTATTAAGTGTAACAATTATAGAGACTGGTAACAAAGTAAAATGCCACCATGAACACAGACTTCTGAGGGAGGCAGTGACCAGACACTGGTCAGCACCTCTTAGAAAACTAATTTTTTTGCCTTGATCTGACATTTAGAAGAGTCTCTAAGCATACATATGTCACTGCAGGGCACCGTTATTTTTCAGACCCTTTTTTTATTTCTCTTTTTATTTGTTTCAGCCTTCCTAGCTGCATGGCAATGTGTTACAAATGTAAGAATGTGCTCCTAGTCTCTTGTCTTGCACACATGTAACGCCTGGAGACCAGTTGGACAAAGATAATCATATAAAATTTAAAGTGGTAAATTAATTTAATTGGTCCTGGTTCATGTCCTCTAGGTATGTTGACTTTTTCTTAAGTAGTTGATCTTTCCCCTAAGTAATAAGTAGTTTTGTTGCTAACTGAAACCTAGAAGCAACACTAAAGACACTTAGTTTCACCTGCAGTTCCCCATGAGCTTGGATAGGCTCAGCAAGCCTGCTGTTTTTATTTTCTAATCCATAAGTTTTGCAGACCACAAAACAGCAAACTAATGCCCTTCAGGACAAATTAAAAAAAAACTTTATTATGGAACTTCACTGTGTCATCAGGAATTTTACAGATAAAAAAGTCATGAAAAGAAGAGCAAGTATTTTAGTTTAAGAACATAAAGCTTTAAAATATTGGCTTCAGAAATCATATGTAGCACTCAAAACTATTATTTTTGTGCTGCTTATTTTTTGATTATCAAAAGCTCTCTCCGCAAAAGTTAAGATAGATTATTAACTTTAAGGAAGCATACAACAGCCATTCTCACAATTTCATTACTTTAATCAGAGGTTTAGATAAATCTTACATTAATGGTATTAAACAGTTTATTAATATTCTCAGTTGCAAAACCTGTTTTACATATGATTGTAATATCTGTACTAATTATAAAATACAGCATTTCTCACTTCACATGTTATGCAACTGCAAATGCTGCTGTGTATCTATGTTGATTTGCAAGTTGAAAGCAAATAATCCTCAAAAACTATGATCCAGTTAACATCTTTGAAATACCCAGGCTTGCTTCCTATTACTGATGTTCTTTCTTAACCCCAGTTTAATGCTAAAAGAAATGTAAAGACAACAGATAAATGGGGGTTTTATAATTTTTATGGATTAGAAATGACTGCTCATTTATTTCCGCTTAAAGAAGAAAAGAAGTGCAAGTGAAAAGGAAAACAGGATTACAAAGTTTTGCAGAAAGAAAAAGCTCTGAGGTATTCAAAGCACATGTTGTGAGAAAAACAAAAAGAGCAGCTTTTTTCCAGGGTCCAGTGCCCTCTAAAGATTTATGAAAAAACTACATCTACGTATTTCTATTTCCAGTCTCCATTCTGAAAAAGATTAATGTTCAATAATTCAAATTAATTTTCTTTTTAATTATAAATGAAGAAATCAGATCACTAAAATACATCCTTCCATAAGTAAAATGACTTCGAGCAATGAAAACTGACTCAAATCCTTCCATGATTCTTTATTTTATTAGACATGGATCACAGTGTGGTTCCTATGCCTGTAAACTTAGGCAATTTGTAGGCTGGGCAGGTCTGCACCAATGTAGGACTATATAAAAGAAAAAAAAAAAAAACTCCTAAATTCTGAATATACAATTGTTTCCAAGGATTCTGGGTAAAATGGGAACAGAAAAGCTCTTCACTTTCATAGAAAAGAATAATACGACAACACAGGTCTCCACTCCTCTTTCAGCTTACTTAAATTCTAACCTTTCTTCCTCCCCAAAGCATTTATAAAGTCCAGGAGACATGAAGGAAGATGGTATCACGCAGTCACACAAAGCCGTTAGCTGCAGGGACTTATCTTGGTTTAGATAATGAGTTTATTTCCGTAGTCTGTAATCACCTTACCCACTTGTTTGGATGATCCCCCTCTCCCCCAGTTCTTTTTTTAAGGCCTAGTCAGACAAGTGGAAAATGATAAGTTAGGAAATAGAAAAAATTCCAGTGATAGTTTCTGTTAGAACAGCTTGCCCCAGTTCTTACCGTAAACTGAAATGACAGCCAGGATAAGCCATGCAGTCCATTCAGGAAGGTATTTAATGAACACCAATGCCATGAGAGCGCTTATCATAATGAGATATGCCTGCTGAAGCCGAAGTGGGCCCTTCCAATGAATACAAATCATCCCCACAACACCAAAGTTCCAGATTATGAGTGCCACCGTAATGTAGTCCATGGCAACGTTATATGTCTTAAAGACCTCGCTAAAAATATAAAGAAAAAAAGAAAAGACTATAGACTGCATTTGCTTCAAACTATGGAAGCAAGTACTCAGTTGGTTTTTTCCTTAAACATCTTCCTACTCAATGTAATGGCACAGATATCAAGTAGTATCTGCAATGAGTACTTAATTAGAAACTACTCTTCACAAAGGGGACAGTTTTACTGGTGCTTACTTAATGCAAATTATTTCACCCTTCTGCAAATTTTCATCCGCATTCACTTTTCAGTCAAACCAGAAATGGACAGGAGAGGACATTACTACGTAAACAGTAATTTTGTTCATGCTCATGTTTTTTTTAAAGTAAGGATTTATGAGGTCATAATGAATCTTTCAAGGCACACAAAACAATCTGCCCTTAGTTACCTGTTTCCTACTTCCAAAGCCATGATGCAAAGAGCTACTCTTCACTCATATGCTTATGAAAAATCAAATCATCAGAAATTATAGGAGTATAAACTAATGTGTGGAAGATACCTTACTTATGTAATCAATATGACAAGAGTAGTATACTTTAAGATGCACCAAAATCCACAAATCTGTCTATGAAGCTACATATTAGAACTAAAAATTTTACTTCACTAGCAATAGCTTATCTGGTATCATTCTTGTTATGACACAGGGGCTAATTCTAAAACAATACAATAATATCATATAATACATTATAATGCTTTTGTTCACTTACCCCAGATAGATGAATGAAAAAAAGAAAAGCAGCAAAAGAGAAGAAATGATAAGCCAACCATGGATCACCTGGAAAAACAGACACCAAATTTTTTTTTAGGTTTGACATTTTTAAGTTAATAGCTACTTTAAAATGTTTTTACTGCTACTTTCCCTTTCGATTAAAGCAGGAAGATGATATTCAGATCTATCTCTCTTTGGTTTACATTTATCCTATACTCAAAATTGGGTCTCAATTTACCCCTGCTAATTTTAAGCATTTTGTGATTTTTCAAGAGGTTCTATACAATGCAAACTACTTCCTGTATATGTTAAAGTTACTTTGATAACAACAGCATTGTTAACAGAGCAGAAATATCCAGTGCTAACAAAGTAATTAATTTTTGCACTATTAAAAAACTTGCCCTCGTTCTGAGTCACTTTCAGAATTTAACTACAGAATTAAATGCTAAAACACAGAAAATCTTCATTGTTTATCTGATAGAACTGTCATTTCATTGACAGTGACTATATTAGGATTTCTATACTATCTACCAATTATCTGTACACATAACCCCTTAATATGATATGGCAGCAGATACACGAAACCAACAAGTTAAAAAATAAAAACAATCACAACAGTTCTGTCTTGAATTGGAGGGGACACACACAGATTTGAACTTGTAAGTAATATCAGCTCACTCTGCACGGAAGAGAGTAACGAATCTTGTATATTATTGTTCAAATTAAAAACGAAGATCAATGAGCCCAAGACAAAAGCTGAAGACTGACAGATATCTGAAACAGAATCCAGCTTTCTAACAACTTGTAAAGTTGACAGAAACTTTATTTCTCTAAAAATAAGTTAAAAAGATTTGGAAAAAAAAAAGAATAAAACAAGCTGAGATATTTCTTTCATTAACTTGACCCTATTTGTAGTTCTTCAATACAAGCACTTAAATTGTCTCACCACCTAAGAAAATTCCATAATAGGAACATTTTTATTCTGGTACTGTAAAATCCTAAAAATATCAAACTCCAAGGCCACAATCCAGCAAACTTGTACACGTTTTTGTATGTACTAATGAGGACAGCTGACTTACATCAGCATTTCATGTACAGGTGTTTGTATCATTCTTAGTTTGCACATTTGTGGACACACATTTTCCACATCATTGGAAAAATCACTTGCGTGAAAAGGACAAAGTTATTTCCTAAGATGTTTCAGCTTCCATTTTCCTAACAGCATATCACAACAGTTTTAATGTCTTCTAGTTAAAGAATTTTCATTTTCCATCTGACAAGGGGTCCAACACTGTTGGCTGCTGGTACAAAGCCAGTTGCCTGCTACAACTTCAGGATTGAAGAATGTGGAGAATTACAACAGCAAGATAAAAGGCAGACTACTGTAAAATGTAGATAATAAAATGGGGTAAAAAATAAAACTAATCGAATACAATCACTGAGGAAGATATTTTTTTCTGGTTAGATTTAGGACTTCTAACTGGGATCGTGCTTAATTTTTCATGCGGAGGAGAAATAGGAAGTGAACAGCAGTAAAGCTCCCTTCTTCAAAAGAGCTTTCAGATGAAATCTTGAAGATAAGCAAATTATCACTTCTAGTTGGAGGCCTAACACACTTTCATTCAAGTTCAATTCCTTATAATATACAATACGTTCTACTTATAGAAATGCATGTAAATAAAATTGCATGGGTAACTCAATTTTACAGTATTCTCATATAGCAGCAGAGAAATATTCTGATAGCAATTAAATAAATAAAAATGTAATGGTACATACAAATGTAATGGTCTATTTTAATTAGTATTTTAAATACAAACAGAAAACTTCTGTTATCTAATCAGGTCAAGAGGGAAGGCAGAAATGTGAAAATCTTAGTAAAAACAAACTGGATAGCTTCAGCAACAGAGAGAATTGAGGGCCAGCTGAGGAACCTACCTGAAGCACATTAATTATTGTACTCCCTTAGAATAAACAAAAATGACCATTCATAAAAAAAACTTAGTCACTTCAGAGTTAACCCCACACCGTGATAAGAGAGGTAGCCCGCACCTTAAAAAACACTACTCCAAATCACTGCCAGAGGCATTCCTCACATACTTCATAGAGGGGTTTCACCTACAGCCACAAACATCTTCCCCTCTTGAAAGCACAATAAATTGAAGCAGCTGTGTGCCAGTGAATGGATCCCATAGCCAGTTTTACAATTGTTGAACAGATTAATTGCATAGTGGGAAATTCTGTTATGTCAAGCTTTGCCAAAAAGGGTCATTAAGACCAAAAGACGACCACAGACTTTCATGAATACCTCTTAGGCAGGTGTCATTGCAGTTATTTATGCTAAGCCTGTACTTGCCTAATACATCATTATTTGATTGAAGTGTTTCACAGAAAAGCCTCTGAGCCTTTGCATTTGCTGCAAGGATATCACCTGACATGTACAGCCATGCACACATCAGTCTTGGGAGGCTTCTATACCAAGGGCAGGGTGGGGTGGGAGAGATCCCTTGAAAAGTTCCAGAACTCCTCAACAGCTTTCATGTTGTAGGACCAGGTCTGTGCTTTGTAGTTCTTGAGCACAGGAAGATTTCAGTATATTTAACAGGACTAAGAAACAATTTACAACCTAATTCTAGCTGATAAAACAACCCAGCAGTGTTAGTACTGGGGTGTTGTCTCCTCATTCTGCGAAAGAAATAGAAGCCACAACATTTTGAAACACTGAAAAATCACTGCTTCTGCTTTTCCTCACTCACCCTTGATAATCTGTACCAATAAAACCAGCACATTTACTCAAGTCGATTACACTCACCTTGTAGCACCTATATTTGTAAAGCACAACCAGGAGTATGGTCATGACAATGATGACACTGATCATGATCGCAGCGTTGAGAATTGAATTCAGGGCCCTTTGTCCAACCGTATCTGTCTCTTCTGTGAAGGGAGTGTAGATGCTACAACAACAAAGGGTCAACTGAAATACCACTGTATATTCCACAGATGTGTCAGATACACAAGGCCAACATGAAACGAAATTGCAGTAATCTTTCAATTCAAAGCTGTACAAGAAATTTCTGCTTTGCCAGAATTTGAAAGGCAACACAGTAGATTCTTCCTTAGAAGACTTGCCTTTCCTATATTCTTAGACTACAACTACAAAGCTTTTCAGCTTTGTAAAAGAAACAACAAAAAAAGCAGAAATCCAAGTTGCTTAATGAAATTACACACAGGCTATGAATCATTACTATTAGTGCAGCTAGAGCTTTATAAGCACACCATCTAGTGGATTTACAAGGAATTAACTCCCAGTGACTCAAAAACCAGTGCACGAGCACTCAGTTCTTACAGTAATGAGCTGGGGAGAAAGAAAACACTGAATTACTTGACGGAAAACAAATAAAATACTTACCATTAATAAAACCCTAAGCAAAATAATTTTTGATCAGCAACTCTCTTTCAACAAAAGACAAAGTTCTTTTTCACTACCATTTTATGACATTCTTACATTGTATAAACATTTCAAAGTCAAATGGACTTTGAATAATTTTGTCTAAATGTTTTTACAGGGAAACATTTAGACTGATTTGCTGCAGGTTCTGACAGCCTCAGTGCTCCTCCTTAGTGTCCTTTCTCTTAAACCATTGTTCACTGAAATTACTATTGTTTTGGTAATATTAGTATTTTGTCAAAAATACTATTATTATATACAGGAAACCTTCCACAAATGTTTCCATAACTGCAACAGAAGCGAACCTCAGAGTATCATCTTCCTCTTGTATTTGAATTTCTTTCTCAAACATTACAGACATACCGGTATTTGGCATACAAGGTACTTCACCTAAAATGAGTACTGGTTGTCCTCCTTCCCAAAAGCTGTGCATTCTAGCAGAGTACAACTGAAATAGCTTTGGCTAGGGACTGAGTTTATTTTATAAATACCATAGAGCACAGTTTTAAAAGAGGGACCAAGATTCGAACCAAGTAGGAAGAAGCAAGATATCATCCTGAGCAGTCACCAGACAACCAACACACGTTCATCCAGGAGTTCAGTTTCTAGAAATAATAAAATAAAACTGTGTTTGGCCTGGTGAAAGGGAAAATGGAGACAAGAGGAAGCACACTGCTGCAATTACAGTCCTGAAGAAATGGAAATTAAACAAAATTATCTGAGTGGGTCCATTGAGAAGACAGAGAATAAACTGATACATACAGCTGTCCATCCTTGCGTGTATAAAAGCTGACAGACTTGATGGTTGCAACAACGACCACCATGCAAAGTGTGACAGGTACAAACAACATAATCACATGTTTTGCTCCATATTTCAGTGTCAGCTCCTCATCTTCCTCGTCATCTTGATCCACCACTTGCTGAATGTTGTTCTGCGGCTGCCCATTGGTCTCAGACCCCGGATTCTCATTTCTTCGTCGCTCACTAGTATCATGGCGTCGTCTTTCACTGTTATCATTCTGCAAGACACAGAACACAGTTTTATCAGAAACTATCCATGATCATATTCCCATATATTAAGCTAAAGATGGAAAATGCGTAAAGTAACATTTATTGTCAAAAACAAGATTTAAACCAGAGTAACTAATTGCTTCACATTTATACTAAAAAACAACAGCAGCTGATAGTGATTCTGGTTACCTATAAAAGTCGGTAACATTTTTCGTCAAATTTAAAGAAACAATAAACAAAACAGAGCTTTTTCCTTTTGTCCAAACTACAGCTGATATAAGGCTGCATGACAGCAGATTACTCATAGCTGACAACAATTCATTATGTCCGCTTCCAGAAATAACGTCAGACATTTATGATCCTTACTCCATGAAACTCCCAAGAAAATTTCCACTTTCCTTGCCACATAGCTCCCACTGAAGTACACCAACTACAATATATTAAAATGAGGTTTGCAAGGTATTGTGTTCATGAATTCTTAGCAAGAGCAACAAAGAAACAGTGACTGAACCAGATAATTCTTACTCTTTACGCTGAGATTCGATCAGAAAGTTTTAGTGCAGTGAAATGACAGCAAACTCTTTTTCTCCTTTCCCTGCATTGAAGAAATTCCACCACTCTTGTCAACAAATACGAAAGAGCCTCCAAGCCTTCCTGATTATTCTATGAATCAAATGGAAGGACAGAGTCTTTCCACCTCATCCTTGGAGGAATAAAGATTAACCGAAAGCAAAAACATAATTCAGGAACTCAAGCTGTATAGAATTCAGTTAAAATACTGTCCATGAGTAAATGATCAAGCCTGTATTCTTTAATAAGGGGACATTTAGAATTTCACGTTGTGTGCACATACAGGGAACACAGTAGAAAAGTGAGCTACATTTTACCTTTCTGAACTATATAGCAACAGAACTTTTTAATGTTTACCAGTCACTATAAACAAAGCCCTAAAATGCAACAGTTTATACAGGATACCCCTTTTATTCAACTCCATCTGTTATCATCTGTAGTTGATGCTGTACTGTTCCAATTTCCACCATTTAAAAGGCCTCATATAAATGAAATGTAACATGAAGACTTGGTTCCTTAAAAAACGGATCTTAAAACCTCCAAATTACTTCAGAATTTACAAACAGATCAGTTTCACTAAGTGCACTAGAGAAGTTTAACATCATAAAAGTACAATAAACTAAAGAGAGATACATTTTACAATGCCTCGGAATAGAACTCAGTAAAACTCGTCTAAACATAGGATAGAACACTGAATATAACCTAATGTATTTCTAATTAGGAACTGTTATACTAATGATTTTTTTCCTTAATCACACAATGTTAAAAATCACATTACTTGTTATTCACTGAAGTTTTTTTGATAAATTAATAGCTATTCTGGGGATTCTTTATGAAGAACTGTCTTGGTCTCGCTCTTATAAATGATGTTAAACATGCCGTCAGGAACTGATAGCAAGGTTTTCAAAACCACTTAAGTGATTAAGGAGTACAAGTCCCTGGACTTTGAATTGCAAACACTGACAAAGCAAAAATCCTGGCTGAAGCTTTACAGCTTCCCTAACTCAAGAAAAAGTAACACAAAACTTTGCACAGTAGAAATACATACCAAATTCTTGCCTATCCACTTTTGTGTGTGTGTGTGTGTGTATAGTATCTTCAGGATCAAACTCAGCAGAGTTTCAAGGAGTGTTCTCCAAGAAAACTTGTATTTTTTTTTATTTTTCAAAGAGGAAACTTAGTATGAGAGGAGAAAACAAAACAACTAAAATGATCTTAATTAAGCAAGTAAAATCAGTGGGCAACCAGACGTTTTTAACTCAGCTTTTAGCCTTAAATTGAATTTCGTATCATTAACTTAATGAATACCTTAAAAAAGATTTCAGATTCAAGATTATTTCTTACTAAATTAAAAGGCTCATTATAAACCACTTGGTATTTTGTGTAAACTCCTTACGTACAGTTAGTGAACACCAGTTAGAAACAGAAATACCGGAGAATGCAAGTACAAGTAATGCTTAACGGTTCTGAAGCTTTAATTGTTCAGCAGACTGCCTGCTTCTGAACCTCATTCTGTGCAGATCATAGCTCAAAACTAACATTTTTTCCACTGTCATTGTGAAAGTGCTCCATTTCTCTCAGTCTACATCATGAAAACAGTAAGCTTACTGGTTTAAACAACCTACTTAAGATGACCACAAGTAACACTACACTGGAGACAGTCAGAGACTTTGAACACTTTACAAGTAAGGCAGAATTAGTATTTAGGTTTCTGCATGCCTGTAGAATACGTTGCTCTTTCTCTGTGGTAACAGCAGTTCTGCATGAACGAGTACCTAGCCCCATCCCAGGCACAGAAACATAGAAACTAAAATAAAGATGCACAATTTGCAATGCAAACACAAGAGCTGCCAACGGGAAAGGCTGATCAGCTTACACATTGCTACGTCACTACCAAAAACCTGCAGAACTTAAAGAAAAACTGAAGAAATTGAACCAGTATGTGCCATTCTGTTTCCTTCACTTGTAAGGAACAAAGACACAATCATAAAATGTGTTTACACATTAAAACACAGTGCATAAAAATCTGAACAGCATCAAGAGATAATATAAGTTACTAAATGAATTAATCTCTCACTCAAACTAGAGAAAGTTGTGCTTTCCATCTACTGAACTAAAGCGTTACTAAATGTGACATGCATGTGCCCCTCTGCTTAAAGGAACAAAGTGCACTCATATCCTACCTGATTGGTATTAAACAGAGCAGAGGCCATGGACTCTTGCTGAAGTGGAAGCAAAGGAACAGACTCTTCACTTTCCTCAGACATAGTTAAAAGTGAAAATTCTGAAGCTAAAAAGTCAGTAACACCTGTTGTAACACCGTAAGCAAATGTAAGTTATGAACTACGTGCTTTCAGGCGAATAAACATCAAAAGCAAACGATCAGCTTTTTTTCCTATCAGGAAAATAGTTAATAACAAACCCAGATCAATGCTCCTGAACAAACAGATAGAAAGCTAGCCTATTTGATACAAAAGTATTTTTATTTCTTGAATCTAAATGTATGCATCCATAGCAGATCCTCTTGCATGACAGTACGCACAGACTTCTTCATTAGTTCTCACACACAGCATTTATGTTAAAAGCTTTTACACAATGACAAGATACTGAAGCCTGGGCTGAACTCCTATTGTGTAACTAAAAGGGGATGGCAGATGCTAACTTGGAGATTTTTCATACTGTCTGTTAGACAACAGAAGCTAGGGATAGTTAGGGAAGAAAGAATCTCTGTACCCATGTACAAAAACAGTGCAGATAAGTACTGAAGCTACACCTTCAGTTACACTTAATAAAAATGGGAGGAAAAAAAGCACAACCTGTACTTATTGACTGGTATAGCCTAACAGTGAGAAGTAAATAAAAATATCTGTCCCCATTGCTGGGAAGGAGCACCAAGAAGCATTCTGCAAGGACAGTGAGCCCAGAGCTAATGACAGAGCTCTGCCTTTTTACTGTGCCAGAAATGCTCAATAAAGGTTAATCTCCCATCTGTCAGAAGATGAAAATAAACTTATTTCCTTCCCTCTGAAGTATAGGCACAGCCTATGTATGCAACAGGATAGTTTCCACTGCCTTATTTTTCATAACACTTTCTATGATCAGCAAGGTCTTGAGTCATTTTAACATCTTAATTTCAATACGAATTTTCACGTGTTCAGTATGTTTACTTTACAGCACAGTGTTGCTCTGAGAGATCAATACAAGGATTTTTCAAATTTCCATTTGACGTGTTGGATTGCACAGAGAAATCAGAACAAGGATCAAAATGTTGTCTCGAATCACTGCCATAAACGTGGCTAGGAGTGACTTAATTGCAGAGCACTTCTATGTCACAAGGAAAACCGATACTTAAAGAGCTGCAGCAGGAACAAAGAACTGAGTGTGACAAATCCAAGAGCCAGAGAACCACACCCAAGTAGATTATCTAGATTCAGTTTTATCATACAATAATTTAGGCAGTAATTGCACAACTACATCTTTCAAAGCAATGATTTAAAAGTTAAAGGTTTCAGTTTTTTCCCCCACCCCAAACCTCAAGAACTCTTAGAATAACCTGACAATTACTCAAAATTAACACAAGAGAATGCTGGTCCTTCTGCACAGGACCGGTTCTTCAGTATAACAACGACAAAATCCAGGTCTCAAGCTCTACT
This sequence comes from Odontophorus gujanensis, assembly GCA_013399175.1. Taxonomy (NCBI): domain Eukaryota; kingdom Metazoa; phylum Chordata; class Aves; order Galliformes; family Odontophoridae; genus Odontophorus; species Odontophorus gujanensis. Next base: position 189,864 of record VXAB01013346.1, read on the forward strand.
TATACTAAAATTAACACTCATGACTGAAAACACTCATGACTGAATCAAGCAGATCAGAGTCAGAGCTCAATTCATCTCACCACCTGGGAGCCAAAGTTTGCTATCAGAACATCTCACCTCATTTTTTCACTTTTTCTAGAGGGTCTGGTCACTCCAGAATCACTTCAAACTGGGAGTACACTACACTTGTATAAAAATGAGTTTAGGATATCAGAAGACTCACAGAATGTTTCTTCCTGCACTGCTATTCACAACAGTCAGACAGAGAAAATAACTCCCAACAGATTTCTACAGTTCTGAACTGTATGTTCATCCACTCTGATTATTCTTCCTAACTTAATTGCTACCAGGTGATAACACTGTTACATACGGTGTTGCTGAGGTGGTTGTCAGGGAAGTTTTCTGTCAGCTGCCCATGCTGAAACTGGGGTAAATGTGCAGACAGTTCTGTCATTGAGGCAGTCCTCTGGGAATCACTTATTTGTACACAAAATGGATCTTGATGCTGAAAGGAAAAAGAAGTGTGAGAAGCCTTCTTTCTTTTACCATCCAATTCCCCATCCCCTCCCTAGCCCAATTCTTAGAGCTCTCACACACCAAAGATAACCATTTTCTCTTTTCACAGCGACCATAACACATCCTTTCAGACAGGTTATAAAAGGGATTTTCCAGAACAAAAATAAGAGTATCTGGGTGCTATCAAATTAGTTCATCAACCACGGAAGTAAGTCAGCCACAAACTAAATATTCAAACAGTTCTCCATTCCATCTTGTGCAATAAATGAGAAGTACCGTATACTTGCTCTAAGTGTTACCTGCATGTTCTCATCTCAGAGTACAACTGATACAAGTTCTTCATTTCTGGATTAGTACTAAGCTCAATCATCAGTGAACTTCGAGTAAGGATGATCCAATTTAACTTGATCATTTAAAATCTCGAGGTAACATGTTTACTACTGTAATACTCAAACAGCATCCAAGGAACAGTATTTCAGCTGAGCCACAGGAACTCGCGTGCATCCCCCTAGCGGTAGGTTTGAGGTACAAGCTAAATGTACCCTAAAGATCCCTATGCTTTAACATCTTAATGCATCCTTTACACAAAACAAATTGCAAGCCAATATTTTCCTAAGAAAACGTGAATAAAGCAGAACTAGACAGCTACTCCGTGACAAAAGAAATTTTTAAAATAGTAGAAAATGACTGAATAATGACGTAAATGCATTTCAGAGAAAACAATTTTAAGAAACAATGGGTATGTCCGGATAAGTCACCATTATGGCTGCACAAAATACAGAGAACGGAATCTACAGCCACTGCTGCTAACAGGAAAGTGCTAGTTCCCACTTCTACCACAAGCAGATCTTGCTTTCCTATCTTTTTTTAGTATGTTTAACGGACTTCAATGGAAGAAAACAAACCTAAGGAAAGAAAACTACAGTATTTTTCTACTGTTACAGTATATCCCCAGTCAGTGTTTAGAGGGACCTAGATAAATTTCAAAAAAGAGGACATCTGGATGCTGTGCAAAGCAAGGCCTCTCACTTTTAGCAGCAGTAAGCCACAACATAGCACCTCGCTTAAATGGACATTCAGTTTAGCTTAGCAGATACGAATCTGCAAAGATGCAGAAGGCATTTCTCCACATTCAAAACAAATCAGCATCTCACAAGACCAATTCACAATGGTTACCCCCTTCTGCAAGGATGCACATTACATGGAAGGGCCATTAGGATGCAACATCAATTTAACAGGTCTAGTGGGAGCACCAAACCATTTAGAAAGTCAGTACAACATTCACCAGGAGAATAGTTGTATCCTGTAACTGTAATCAGAAGTAAAGCGTGTCTGGTTTAAAATACAGTGAAATGTAAGACTAGATGAAAATAAATAGGCATTACATCATTTTTAGTATTCACTAATTCTTCAGTAAGACTACAGAATATAAACAATGCTGCTGCAAAGTAAACAGCAGTGAAAGTTCTCAGTGCCAGTGCCGCTACAACTGCTTGTGTTTTTATCCAAACGTGGATTATCAGAATGAGACTTTCACACAGCATCCTAAACCAGATAAAATAATAATTTAAAAAACCTAACGACAAAAAACACCCTAATAGAGGCCAGCTCTGTCTATAGAAACCACCCCAAGTCCACCAAACATGGTTCCAGCTACTGAGGAGCAGAGAAAAAGCAGTGGTAGGAAGGAGTGGTGTCAGAACTGATACCAGAGGGTGAATGGCACTAAGAAGCCCCAGAAGCCATGCTTTGCTAGAGAAATTTCTTTTTAAAGATCAGGAACTGTGAAAACATATTCAGGACATCTTCAAAGCTAGCTTTATTTTTCTAAACGAATGCTCCCAAGTTTGAAACTTAACTGTGAATCGATGAAAACTAGAAATAAATTGGGTGCAAGTGGGAGCAAATTATGTTTTCACCTGTTTAACCTGAAAGGGACTTATTGAAACTGTTTTATAAACAAACCGTTACCAAACACCTAACTAAAGCAAACAAACTTGCTTGTTGCTTGTTCCTTTTGCTTTCCCTATGCCATACCTTCCACGTTCTCTATGCAGCCACCTGTTACTTGGTCACAACGCGCAGACAGGCTTTAGAGCCGTTTCTCAAGTCAGAAAAGAACGGGGAACCAGCACCGAGAGGGCGCGGTGCGGCTGTTAACCCGCTCCGTGCCTCGCGCAGCAACAGGTGGCTACAGCCCGCCCGGGCCAACGCCGCAGCGCTCCGGCCGAGCCGAGCCCGGCCCGGCCGCCCCCACGGCGCAGCCGAGACGGGAGAGTGGTTCTCGCACAGCCCGGCTGCGCTACACCGGGCGCAGCCCCCCACTCCCGCCACTCCCGCGGAGCGGCCCGGGACCCCGCCCCGGCCGTGAGGCGCAGGGTGCTCACAAACACTGGTCTCGGCTCCGCCGGCTCCCGGCCGCCACACACCGACCACACACCGATCTCCCGGCACCCCCGAGAGGCGACCCCGGCCCGGTTCCGCGCGCCCAGCCCGCCCGTCCCGCTCCGCTTCTCGGACACCGGGCGGAGCGGCTCGCGGGGAGACGGGTCCCGCCCCTGCAGCTCGCCCTCAGAGCACGGCGCGCCTGGCGCTGCCCCAGCCCGGTCCCTTACGCTCACCTGCTCCGCTCCACGGGCTCGGCCACCGGCTCCGCAACACCGCAACCCGGCCCCACTCGCTTCCGGCCCAGGCTCCGCCCGGGCCGCGACCTCACTTCCGACGGTGGCGGCGGGGCCGGAGCACGGCGCCCGGGTCCCGGAGGGGCCGGACCGGACCGGGACCGGCCAGCTCTCCTCAGCGCTGCGCGAGGCGGGAGGAGGCGGGAACGTCCGCGCGCGGGAGCACGAGGCGCAGGGGACGGAGCTGCGCTGCTGGGCGCGAGCTCGGGTTCCTTCAGCAGCGCACAGCGGCGTCCAGCTACGGCCGGCTCTTCCTTAGCGGTAGACACCGCATGCTGTGGACCTGTACTGAAATACCCCGTAATAGTACCTTAACCTGGCTGCACCGGGTGCAAGTTTGCATTATGACATCCTGTGCTCCTGCCCAGGAAAACGTACAGAACACTGAAGTGATGCTGGTGGTGCAGCTTCCAGTTTTAAGCATTACCAACTCCTGACATACTTACCTAGCAACTTGCTTTATGAAAACATAAAATCCAACACTTCTCTAAGAAGAATACTGGTAATAAAAATACAAGATGGAAAACTAAACATACAGTTGGTGGCCTTCCCCAGGCCACAGGTGGAGCCACAACACTGCCTGTTATTTCAGTGCACAGTGATAACAGGAAACACCAAAGGACTACGTGAACATGCAAACATTCTAACAAAAAAAGACTCAACAGGAATATGAAAATAGATCATTCTTAGTGATGAATTTGTTTGTGGTTTCTTCACTTCTCTCCTGCGCACTGTAATGGAAACAGTTCTTTGATTACACGATGTAGTCACACATTCCGAAAAGCACCCAGCAGCAGCTAAAGGTTCTGTTCTCACAAAACAGTCAAGGTTAAGGGGAAAAGCCCAGCTCCACAATGAAGCCCAAATCAGTAGCATGTAGACCCAGTTGTTGGGGACAGATACTCCACTCCCCCTCTATGCACCACAAGATGAAATAATTTATATCTCAAAATGTGTTGTGGTATATATGCAGTCATGTGCCCCAACCCTGGAGGTGCTCAAGGCCAGGTTAATTACCTGGATAGTTAACATTCCAGTTAAAGCTCTAGATCTTCCTCACCCAGGCGCTGCCTTCAGTCTCCTTAGGCAGGGTACACGCTTACATCCATTTCATAAATAATGTAACAGATGAATATACAACTTTAACGTAGGACAAAAGAAAATAAGCTAACATTTCACCACTGGAAATCTCAGTCTCAAGGACATGAGGCAACCTGTCTCATGGTAGCATTATGGAGCATTTGTAGTATTTTGCCTGTTTAAATACTACTGATAGAATGTTATATTAGCAGAACAAAAAGCACTCATGAAGTTCACCTCTTCTCTATAGAACAGGGCAAGTTCTGAACTTTAGAATTTGGAGAACTACGGGGAGAAAGGGGAAGTTGGAGAATGTAAGCTTCACACAAATTTAAGCGCAACGTAACAGTAACCTCTAAGCATTACACTTCAAGTTAAGAAAAACACAATGAGTAATATGACAGATGTGAAAGAACATGTGGGGGATCACATCTATAATTGCAGGCTTCTAGTGACCTCACAGAAGTAAGATGGGAGTGTAAAAAAAAAAAAAACAAAAAAAAACCCCAAGCCCCAGTTTGTGAGCACGTTGATTCACCAGTTCAGAAAGCAGTGTTAAATAAAAATCGCATGCTGCATAAGACTCCAGAATGTCAGTCCTCAAATCAAATATATACATTTTTAATATTTGAAATATTTACATCGTGGAACCTTTACACGATCCCATTTGTTAAGAACAGTGTTTTCAAGTCTCCTCTCCAGATACAAAGAACTAGTAACTCAAGGTCACAGTTATGTTTTCTGAACAGGCCAACCTGTATCCTTCAGTTAAATACAATATAGAGATACCGGAACACCTTTACTTAATTTGTTTGCGATTAAGAATTTTGTTTAAAAATTAAAAGTGTTTTTGAGATAGTTTGCTCCCTGGAACACAGTCCTCCTGCAATCAAAACAGTTCATAGCACATTATTGATTTGTCTTCTTACCTGGGTATGAGATTAAAAAAAAAATGCAGTTTACAGTACATCTCATCATTTATATCACATCAGCCTATTTATAAAAATCCATACAAATAAGGCAGTAAAATACAACCCTCTTTTTGTGGACAACAGACTGCTTACAGTAGAAAACAAAAGTCAGGGGTGGTTTTAACAGTATGGATAAAAACCAAGACTTCAGCTTTGTTTGAAAACTTATGGTTTTGTTTTTGCCAACTGCTACACTCAGTTACAACTCTGAAGCTTCCTAAGCATGTGTGTTTTCTTTCCTCCTTACATTCTAAAAAAGGTTTTAAAAATAAATTCTTAACAAAAAAATCAATTACTTTGGAGACAAGGACTACACAGAAGTGATAAAAATGAAACTGAGCAAGAGATATGCAAGGGTTCTAAAAAAAACAAAAATAAATTGCACTTACTGAGGTCCTGTTCCTATTTTAACTGAGCAAATAAAAAGCTTCCTGCAATTTGTACTTTCTAGGAAAGAAGCAGAGCATCTGCAGGAGATCAGTATCCAGCTATGCTGGTAGCTAAATGGGCAATGAAGTACCAAGACCAGTAATGGTTCATATCCGATTCAGAAGTCTGAGGAAACTCCTTTTCCAGGATTAGGTAAGGAGACCAGAAAACACACACAACTGCTTTGAGAAAGCAGCTCTAACCACTTAGTTTAAATTAAATTTAAATCTGTAACTGAGAATACTTCCATATTAAGTGCAAATATTTTTGCAAAAGAGGGGCTTTTTTTTTTTTTTTTTAATATTTACAAGAATCAAAGTAACATAAGATTACCAGAGAGCGTGTACAGTAGCTGCAGCTTATAAAACATACCGGTAATTGTACCTGGTGAATTATAAAGAGAACCATTGCAGGATTTCAGATAACTAACTGAGAAGGGTAGAAGGGGTCTCAAAGGAGAGGACAAAAAAAAATAATTCACATTTCTACATAAAAAAAATACAGGTCTCAAGTCTCTGAGAACAGAGAAGATTCGAAGTCCTCGGATGACGGGGGTGGGGAAAAAAAGCAAAAACTGAAATGGAACCCTAGAAGCAAGGAGAGTGCTTTATTTCACTAGACCAATCTTCTTGGCTTCTGTCTCGTATATCAACAACCTCCACATTTTGACTATGAAAACTTCAGCTTCTTCATCTAGTACCTGTAGGAAACACACATTTTATATGTTATTTTTTAGGTCAGGGAGTCTAGCAATGCTGATTAATTCTAGTAGACATATCACATTCTGTAGTCACAAGAAAGATCACTTAATACCCAATTCCTATGCAGTGGAAGTAATATTATCAAAATTCACACTCTGAATAAAGCACTGGATAAACTTTCAGGGACTTCGTCCATCCTGCACTTAACTTCTGTCTTAACCTTAGTTACACACTTGTTTATACTTACTGATTAGGAACAGAATCACCATAAAACACATCAGAAAATGTAGTTATAATTATGAGAGTAAACAAGTTCAAGTTTCTGGTACAGCGCTGTTATTGTCAAGTCTTACCTCTAGTGCCAAGACCAGAATCTTGTTCTACATATCCAAATACAAAGTAGAGATCACTACTTTCTACCTAGATGCTGTAACTAGAAAATCTGTGCTGGCATAAGCTGTTTAACCTTAACTTTCATATCTACCTATAGTATGCACATTCTGTGAACACCAAGTATTTCTGTTACAGACTCCTACTAACTCACACAATTGACTACTAGCTTCTGTGCAATGCAGAAGGTACATCAAAAACAATTTATGCTTACCATGGCAACATCATCCAGTATGCTCTGTGGTGAACTGTGAGCCATAACCTGAAAGAAATGAATGTTTTTTGGTCTGAAAACTCAATGTAAACTGTTATGAATGACTTTGAGGGGAAAAGAAATTGCTACTTCTCAATACTTTGCACAGACCAGAAATGTGAACTGTGTTTCCAGTTCATTAGTTTCTAGCATTAGCCAGGGTAAAATTAAAAGTTCATTAAATTTAATTATATTGAGTGCAAGCTTATGGCTTGTTACTGAGGAACAAGTTCCAGCAAGCTTCAGAGATTCAATGCAATCTCTATTTGCTGGCTATTTGGCACCTTTGGTAAGTTTCCCTAATTCAAGGAACAAACGCCTCGTTCTTCAACAGTGAATTCCTGCTGGAAGACTGAAGCAAAATTTGCTCTAGCATTCTAATACACTTTCCCATCTGTCCTGAAGTATTTCAAGGATTTAAACTTTCTAGAATCATAAAGCTGTCCTTCAAAACTAGAAAATGTCATTCTTCTCATCTCTTTTAAATGTTATTTAAAACTTGACAAATATTTTCTGTTTTTCACTTTCTATTAACCACTTATGCCACAAAACAATCACTTGATTTACTTCATGCCGTAGCCCTTAAACATAAAAATCACAGAATCCTTAGAGTTGGAAGGGACCACTGAAGGCCATTTAGTCCAACACCCCTGCAATGAACAGAGACATGCACAGCTAGACCAGATTGCCCATGGCCTTACCCAAGCCTCACCTTGTAAGTCTCCAAGGATGAGGCATCAACCACACCACTGGGCAACCTGTTCCAGTGCCTAACCACCCTCCCTGTACAAGATTTTTTCCTTAAATCTAACTTAAATCTAATCTACCCTCTTTGAGTTTGAAACCATTTCCCCTTGTCCTGTCACCACAGACCCTGCTATAGAGTCCATCCCATTCATCCCCTCTTTAAAGGGGATGAAGGTCACTATCAGGTCACCTCACAAGCTCTCTCTTCTCCAGGAAGAGCCCCAGTTCTCTCAGCCGGTCCTCATAAGAGATGTGTTCCTTTCCATAGACAATTTCTGCAGCCTCTCTGGACATACTCTAAGAGGTCTACATCACTCCTGTACTGAGGAGACCATATCTGGACAGAGTACTCCAGGTGAGGTCTCATCAGTACAGACAGAGGGGCAGGATCACCGCTCTTGACCTGCTGGCTGTGTTTCTTTTGAAGAAGCCCAGAACACAGCTGACTCTCTGGGCTGCAAGGGCACTCTGCTGGCTCACATCCAGCTTACCATCTATCAGTACCCTCCAGGTCTTTTTCAGCAGGGCTGCGCTCAATCTGCCATCCCTTGACTTGTATTCATAATGGGGGTTGCCTTGACCCAGGAGCAAAATCTTGCATTTGGATCTGTTGCATCTTACGAGGTTCACTTGGAACCACTGCTCAAGCCTATCTAGGTCTCTCTGAATGGCATCCCGTCCCTCTGGTGTGCCGACCATACTGCACAGCTTGGTGTCACCAGCAAACTTGCTGAGGGTGTACTTGACGCCACTGTCTATGTCACTGATTAAGTTATTCAAAGAGTATCAGCCCCAGCATCGACCCCTGGGGGGCAACACTCATCATCCATCTCCATTCAGACACTGAAACACTGACCACTGTTCTCTGGACTTGACGTTGCAGCCAGTGAAACATAAGTAGAGGCAAGCCCTAATGAACATACTGAGAAAGCAGTACCTAATTTGATGGAATGAGTTTAGTTCAAAAAAGCGAACCATGACTGAAAGGAAAGGGATAATGTCTTCTATTGCTAAGTTTAATGGCATGGTATTTGTCTACTAACAAAGAAATAACAGTAACTAAAAAGCCTTTTAAATAAGTTAATTTAAAACTTATGTGATGTCAGCCTACTGTCTTTCCCTGAATTCACACATCCTATTCTGTAAACTTAAAATATTTAATCTGCCATGAACATTTTTACCTGAAATTAAATGTTTAAATTATCAGGTGTAACAGCTGCTTTTCTCAACTGGTCACTTCAGATAGCCTTATGGACTGGAGCACTAAATGGTTATTAAATAACAGCATCTGGCATGTACTAACTGTACTTAAGTATTCAAGGTGGTAACTTGTAAAACACTAGCATACATACTAACCTGAAGTACAACAGTCATCTCAGCTCACCAATATTATAAATTATAGAGAAGGTAAGAACAGACTGCCTTCAAACAACAGATACCTCTACTATTCCTGCAGCTTTAATGGGCAATAAAATCCAGACTCTGAAAAGGACCTAGAAGATACTAACCTTAGAACAAACAAAGTCAACTAGCGTGGCTTCTTCTTCACCAATATATTCTATTATCTTCTTGTTGATCCATGGTCTAATTCGACGTTCCATTAGTGTCTGAAAGAAAAATCGCACGATTCTTTCCATAAATTTTATTACGCTGAAAAATTACTGCCAGAATAGCAGCCAGAAGACCCGAGTCAACAGCTCAGTGAAAGATGACTGCTTCAAAAGTAATGTCTCATTTTATTGGCCCACAGTGTCAGAGGCTGATGTTGGTGGTATGGTAGTAGAGGTTGAACCCTCCCACCAATATTCCATTGTATTTTGCTGACACGCAACAGATGACAGCAGAGGGGCAGTCTGACTAAATGACATAGGACACGGAAGTACATATGATGTGCAAGAGAATTCCTCCACGAGGAAAAAAGTGCACCCAATGACACTTGCTGAACATTTATGCAGACCACCTCAGCTAGAATATATATATAATTTTTTTAAATGAGTGCAGCATGCAGACTTTTGTTCATCACTGGTGAAAATACAAATCCAGTGGTGATAGCTAAGTTGAACAGTGTTTTGTAGCTGATAATTTGAGAGCATAATAGCATTATTTGATATCTGTCATAGTTTCTACAGAAATAAATAGGAGGCATTACTTTCAGAGCAACCTACATATATTTTGGAATTGACTGAGAACCCTCAGTGATCTGAACATCACTATTTCTGACAAACATTTAGAAACTTTTTGTAAACTTGTTTTTAAATCCACATTTCTGATATTACTCAGCAACTCAGGAGAGTTGTCAGTTCAAGATATGAAACAAAACGAAGCAGATATACTTCAGAATAAGAGCTAAACATGGAAAAGAAACAAAATACTCATGTTCAATTCCATTTAATAGTGCTGCTTCAATCCACTGAGGTGCTAGGAATGCTACATTTCAATTCCAATGTTTGTTGAGAAGATTAGGCATTTTGAGCGTGGTTAAGAAATTAACTTACCGAATCCACAATTGACCAGTCAAGAGGATATGCAAAGAGCTCTGGTTTTGCTGTGGGAATCTTCTCAATGAGACTCTTAATATGCTTGCGTTTTTCCTCTGTATTGACACTGCCTTTGATATTGCTTTTATCTTCATCTCCGTAATCCAGAGGAACAAGTTTCCTCTTCCGAGGCACATCATCACTGTCTTCATCATCAAATTTATTGAAAACACTATCCACAGCAAGCTTCTTCCTTTTTACAGCATTGGGCTGATTAGGACTATTACAGGCACCTACAACCCATAAGACAGAATCACAAATACATAAACTGGAATTAAACCTAATTTCTCTTCACACGTTTTTTGATGAATAACAGTTTGTGTTATACAAATATTAAATCTCAAAATTTGCTATTAAAATGACAAACTCAAACTGAGATTCTTCAAGGTTCCAGAAAAACAAACAGCAACCTTGAAACCAATTAGCATCCCTTAATGAGAGAGGGAGACTATAACATGCATTCAAACCTTGACAGAGGCAAATCAATGAAGTGACAGTTTACTGTGAGTTTAATTGTAGGAAAAACACTAAATCTGTCGGACTAATAGCACAGAGTTGCTCTTCATTCAAGTTGTAATATCAGTGTGAGCTCAAATTACAGCCTCAGTATAGCTGAAAATAAATGCACAACGCTTCTTGAAAATCAAGTAAAATTAGTTCTGATACTCTGAACAAAACACTAGGAAACTGCTGAAGAGCTAAGGAACTTCATGTTCATGCTCCAACTACAATCGTCATCAATTCGTTGTACTACTTTAAGAGGAAAAAACTCATTTTCAACTTCCTTGTTTTGAAAGGGTCTTTGTCCATGAATATGGGAAGTATCTATAACTTAGTTAAAATATACTTACATTAATGAAAAGTAACAAAGCTTTACAAGAGATGCTTAGAAACCTTTCAAGTAAAAAAAATGAGAAGTAAACTAACTGATCTCAGTTTGGAGCATTCTTAAAATATTAATCCTTTAGGATGACAAGACTTTTCCACTCTACATTTTGGGAGAGAGATCTGTACTCCGTATGCAGAGCATATGGATAATGATACTTGATAGAACATGTAAAAAAATGTACACTATATTTGGAAAACTATGTGGCTGGTCATCTTAACTTTTATTTTTTTTCTTTGCAAGCCCATTTGAACATTAACATAAAACTGTAAACTCACCTAGTTTGAGGCTAAGTCCTATTTTAGGCCGATGTTCCTCTGGCTGTTGCTGATCAGGTGAATTTTCATGGGGGATAATAATGCCACAGGGAGATTCATCACCAGGTGTGTTAGGGGTTGCATTTCCACTAGCAGAAGAAACAGATGGGGCAGAACTAATTGGTCGTAAAGTTGGTTTAAGGCAGGGCTTTTGCTCAGGCTCTTCCTCCTCTTCCTCTGGTTCTTCTCTTTTTTCTTCTTTTTCTGCTTTTTCCTCTTCTTCCTCCTCAGACTCTGGTTCTTGTTTGATTTGTGGCTGCCTACGTCGCTCAGCCTCCTGCTCCATCTACAGTGGAACAGAATTAACAAAAAAGAAGCTCTGTAAAAATAGCACTGTTCAAAAAAAGAATGTTAGTTAAGAATTAATATGTACAACTACTGTCATTTTATCGAAAAATACTGGCTAATCTAGTTTTTGAACTCCATCTAGAGCTGCATCTGAAGCAATTTCTCATTTCTAGTCTAAAAAGACTGCTTGCTTGAATTTATTTATTTTTAAGAAAAAGTGAATAGACCAAGTATTTACCATTATATCTATACCTTACTGAAGACATTTTAATATCACTTTAGACTAGCAGAATATAAAGGGATTTTTTTCTTCCTGTCAAACTAACAGCTACTTACCCTCTGTAGTTCTGCATCTGGATCTGGGTGTCCCTCTGCCAGAAGGCGCTGTCTGATTTCTTCTAATTCTTCCTTTTCTCTCTTCCTATCCCGCTCATCTGCTTCCATCTCTTTCTCTCTGTCTCGTAGTCTCTTCTGAAGAGCACTACCCCTACAAAAGGCACAGAATTTGTACATTAAAGGAAGACTCCAATGATAACCCCGCAAGACAATGCAAGAGGTACCTGATATCGATGTAACACACTTTAATATTTAAATATTAGTCATAAAATCATGTCGTGTCCCCTATTTCTGTAACAAGAAAAAAAAATTCCCTACATTCTTGCACAGAATTTACCAATTACATTGAAAGATACTTATCACATAAAGATACTTAAAATGACCATTACATCACTACTTAATCACTCAAACATAAACTCCATAAACCTCTGGCAACAAAATCATCGGTGACTATTTTCTTGCCTGAGATCAACACAAAGACATACCTGTAGTATTTTGGATCATCTCTGTCATCATCATAATCTTCTAAGAATTCTTTTAACCGTTTAGCTTCTTTTGCCTGTAAGACATCAAAGCATAAACACTATTATTTGTGGTTTAAAATCTAGTAATATTTTTAGCAAGTCAATTCTTCAAACAAAATGTGGGGTTTTCCACAGAAAGTGGAAATACTGTATGACCATTGAGCTCATAATAAAAGCTAGGGGAAGGAAGGAGAAAAGGGAACCTTCAGAGTTGCAGCATTTGTATTCTCAAGTAACTGCCATAAATGCTGAAGCCTAGCTTCCTTGACAAATGCTAACCATTCACCTGCTGTTCGGAAGCAGTAAATCAATTTCTTATTCTGCTTGATTGTGCAACTTCCACGGAGCTTTTGTTTTACCTATTACTGTTTTTATCTCAACCCAAGACTTTTCTTACTTTAGTTCTTCCAGTTCTCCTCCCTGTCCCACTGAGAGAGAGGTAGGCAAGAAGCTCTGTGGGACTTAGCTGCCTATTAGGGGTAAAACAACATTCCCAATCACTGTTGGTTTTTTTTTTTTTTGGAGGCTGATTGGGAGAAGGGAGGCATTTAATTCCACACAGAACAATATCTTTTTCTCATTTTTTATTCTATTGTTCCTCCCTTTCCATTTTCTGATTTCCAACAAATACCATACCACCTCCTACCTGGAGCTCTCCTGAATCTTCCTCTCTGGTATCATTATGAAATGAAATGAGAACACCATCATTTAAAATAATTTTTTTAAACAAGGAAAACTATTAAACTGAGGAAGTATCCATCTTCTAAAGCTGCAATTTCAGAATACATTCACAGGTATTACACTGGTAACTGACTTTAGTTCATTAGTTGTGACACTGCCACAGAACTATAGCAGTGCTTAGATATTACATAAGATTCACAGGCATTTGAGCTGGTTGCAAGCAAAAATGTTGTTTCTAGTTTCATTGGTATAACATAAAAAAGGATAGGTTCCGAAAAAACCTGAGGAAAATACAGGTTACAGATAGAGCAGCTTGCGATGGTCAAACCATAGTGCTTATACAGCTACCTACTTCTCACTGCCTTGTCTTCACAAGACCAAGTCGCTGAATTGTTTCCAGGACTCTTGAAGGTACTCCTGTATTCAACAGCTATTTCAAGTCTATTAATGCAAATTTTTGCATAGAAAAACATGTATACAAAATGAAAGCTCTACCACTACGTTAAGGTAACAGGAGAACATTCCTTTCTAAGTGGGACAAAGAACAAGGGGGAAAAAATCACAGGCAATTACCATTTCCCTTCTTCTTTCTTCTTCCCTTTCAGCCTCTTTCTCATATTCTCGACTTTTCTTCCTCTCTCTGATTTCCCAGTTTTTAAGACGCTACAACAGAAGAAAAACATACAACATAAAGCAAATTAAAAACAGAACTACTTTTGTATTATCATTTAGAAACATTTACATTAGAATTAAGCAGAATTAGTTATTGTTCAAGACTCTAGAACAAAGAGTCCCATGAAATACTCTGCCCCAGTTCATACTGTCAAAAGACAAAGTGTGTTTAGAAAAGAAGAGATGGGAGGAATAGCATATTCTACAGAAAAACAGTTACTAAGACTCAGCAGAAGTAATTTTTATTCTTAAGGCATCTTAGAAATTCCAACCTACCTCTTGATACGCAGCTTCCTTTTCTCGCAGTTTCCTCTCTAACTTTCGGCGTTCATAGGCATCTTCTTCATCTTCTTCTCTATCTCTCTTTTTATCCTTTTCTCGCTCTCGTTCCCGTTCTCTTTCCCGTTCCCTTTCACGTTCCCTTTCTCGCTCTCGTTCTCTTTCTCGTTCTCTTTCCCTGTCTCTGCTTTTTTCTCTGAAGGAAGCAAAAAGTCCAAATTTATGTACAGAGCCCTTCATGTCCATTCAATGAAATGATGTACTTTTAAGTGTATGATGCACTACTTACACCATCTTGCAAGTTGTCTTTCTTGTGCAATTATACTGGATGATTAGCCAATACAGCAGTAGGATAAATCAGGACTTTGAGATAAACAGTTCTTGAATATATGAAAGTAGTTGTTTGAGCACTGCAACTATTTAATAGGAATATCTACAGAAATTAAGCGTAAGCACACGGCAACTCATTTATTAGATTACGTTCATAGTTCTCTATAAGCCAGTGACAGCTAAAAATGCCACAAAAAGGTATGCTTAATAAATCCTTTGCATTTACACGGCTTACAGATAATATAAGCCCTGTTCACAAGAAAACTTAAGGTGTAACTGCTACTTCTCCTATGGTGAAGATGGAAATGGTAGCACCTAGAGCCTGACACAATGAGTCATAGTTTAAGACTGGAAAGTGAATTCCCTTGCTTTAACAAAAAAAAAACAAACCAAAAAACCAAAACCAACAAACCAACATCCACATGAGCAAGAAAAAGACGAAAACTATTTAAGGCAAAGAATGGTGAAGACACTGAAGAATTCCAAGAGCAAACCAACAAATTACTCATGAATAGATGAAGACTATTGATAAAAACTGTGTATTTAAGTCATGGTTGCTTGCTACATATTACTGTCCTTACATTCCTAAGCTGTGTAGGAAATCAAGGACTCTTCTGATTAGCGTAAGCACAATCTTTTCTAAAATTTAATTTCCTTTTTTAAATTGATCTTCAAAAAGGAGCACTCTTTTTCAAATGGCAGCTTCTTTTCTGAACTATATGCTCAGCAAACAACACTAGGAGTAACTGAAACAGATAGCAACTCAAGTGTACTACCTTGATCTGCTCCGATCCTTGTTGCGATCCGAACTTCTTTCACGATCTCTGTCCCGATCTCTGTCCCGCTCTCGGTCTCTGTCTCGGTCTTTAGTTCGGTCACGATCCCTATCCCGCTCCCGTTCACGCTCCCGTTCTTTTTCCTTCTCTCGTTCACGCTCCCGTTCCCTTTCTCTTTCACGCTCTCTCCTTTCTCGTTCACGCTCCCGTTCCCTTTCTCTTTCTCTGCGTTCTTTTTCAATTTCCTGTCTTTCTTTCTCCTTTTTGCCTTTCTCCTCCTCCAGTTTCTAAAAACCAACAAGAGAACTTACATAGTTAATTTTGTAGTTATAGGAACCAGACATTCCCGACGCAACACACAAGGCTGGTAATGGAAATACCAAAACCGCCACTGATTTTAAAATATTAAATAGGGTATGGTGGGTATTTTTTGAAACTCATAAGTATGAAATCAAAATGCAGCAATCACAAGACTAGATTTCGTGCAAAAGCATAGATCTACACAGACCAGCAATCTCCAACCTTAGCAGAGCAGGGCTGGCCTCAAATAAGCTGACTAAACTGCACATACACAGTGCATTGCCAGTCATGATTCAAGTGGGCCACAGATTCCATTGGTCCTATAAGCCACTCGGGTACAAGCACAGTGAACTTCTAGCTGACAAAATTTAATCCTGTTCAACTACAAAAATATATTTCAGTGGAATGCTTACTGGGACAACGTATTTTGCAACAAGTCTTGGTAGACCGAAACCGTCCTATATGAAAAGTTGGGTGAAGGAATTTTTCCACTTACACATGGTGCATGTGGTTTAACAGTGAAGAGAGCTGCAACCCTTCCCCTCCCTAAAAAAAATAATCTAACAGTTCATTGGTAAAAACTGCAGAATGGAATCCTTAACTTCCACCACTGCAAGATGGAGAGAGTAAAAAAATAAAAAAAGGTTGGAAATAGCTCTTTTGAAACACAGAAACTAAAGGGTAACCTGCTACAGTTTTACTAAAAATTGTGCAAAATTGCCATTTTTAAAAATTTCAATTAGAAACAGTTCCTATGACCAGAATTCCTATAAGACAATAGAAAATACATCAACAGAATGATAGATAAATCCATCCTTGGAAGCAATTGTTATGTGTTAACTTACAGATGCTGTGCTAGGACATGGACCGCCAACACTGGATTAACTTTGCCTACAAGCTATGTTTCTGGGAGGAAGAGCAAGTACACGGTTCACAAATACACCAAATAACAACCAAGTATACCAAATTTCAACCTGACAGATGCCAGCATACCACTTATATATAAATATATATATAGAACAGTATAAACATGTTTATGCCCTTTGGTTCCACGTTTACCATCACTGAAATGAAATTAAAAACTGGAACAATCAAACAGCATTCTGTTTTTTTTTTTCTTTTCTTTTAAACAAAGCATGTAAGACAACTTTAAAAAGCAATCTTACCTGATAAATGTTCTTCTGCCATAGGCACAGGGACCAGAGAACCAACAAAGGATTACAGAAATAAAGCTAATTCACTAGTGATTAATGTATCCAGTGAAACTACTCTGCATTGACAGCACAATACAGGCAAACTAATATTGGATACATTAAAATCACAAAGGAAAAAGGGACTAAAAATGGTAGGAAATAGGTAGAAAACTGGTATGAAAAACAAAACTTGGATTCTACGAGATACATGGATCTGAAAATCAATTTCTAAAGGACCATACTTTACAGGAGCTTTACAGCATTAAACCTCACTCTAGTCAGATGCAAAACTAGGCTGCCAACTTCTAAAAATCAAACTTACCTCAAATTTCATAACTTTAAAAAAAGTTTATATACCGAAATGGTTGATACTTACAGGTTATCTTAGATGTTCCAATAGAAAATTCTTTTGCAGAACTGCTTTTTTGTCACTCATAAACTTTGTGGTGAAAAAAAATTTCATGTGTTCACTGCGTTTTTTTTTTTTAACTTAAAAATGTTTACACACATGTAAACACACAACCATGTGAATGAAAACCCATTATGTAGGTCCTCTTCCTTAAAATCCAATTGAAAAAGAATAATTCAGCCTACTTCATAATCTAAATCTGATCTCAACTTCTATCAGCCTAAACAAGAGGATCTGAAAGGGTAATGGGATGGGAACGGTATCTAATATATTGAAGTAATGAACAGAAATGAACAGGTAGAAAAATTATAAATCTTACCTTGAGCTCTCTTCAGACTCGTCCGTGCTGTAAATGGACGCCCCCTGCAATCCTGATACCCTAACAGTCTGTGGTTATTGTTTTATAAACTCATACCAAAAACATGCAAAGGTTCACTGTGCTCACTAGCCAGCTGCAAAAGATTCAACAGCCCCTTTTAAAGGTATCCAATATATACAGTGACTATTTTCAGTTTGATTTTTGATGTTAAGTAACAAGAATAGCCCCCTAATAATAAAGACAGTAACATGCTGAAAAGCTCCTGAAACAATGAAGCAATTTTTTTTTTTGTTTGCTCTTGTTTTTGTTAAGCATGTGACTTGCTTGTATCTTAATAACACTGGCTTGTTGGGGCTTGGAATTGAACCCCGTTCTACTGAAGTTCCACAGTGAATCAGTTTCATACTGAATTGCTGAGCTTCTCCAGATGATTTCTTCTAGAATTTTCCCCATGTTTCCACCTCCAACAACTTTGAGCAAAAAAACAAACATGTATACATCTAATAAGGTGTAGTCACTTGTGTTTACATAGATAAAATTGCACGAAAACGAGGTAACATCTTCAGTAACTACACATGGTAAGGCTGAGTAACACGGGTGTGCTTCACCTTCACGTAGTTTCGCTGTTTTCATTAACAATGATTATGGGATATTTAGAGACACAAGCATGGGCACAAAATAGGAGCGTGCTGCTATCTCCCTACAACAAGGGCCACTCCAGTTTTGTAGGGGAGAAATAATATCGACTTCAAGCTAAACATTAAAACAAGAACATTACAGGCATAGTTATGCTTTATGATATTTAAGCTCCATTTTACAAAGTAGAAACATTCACAGATGCAATAGCATTAATGGAAACTTCTGTAAGTGGGAGCTAAGGTGGGATTTAATGTACACAAACATTTCCAAGCCAGTTACCCCTTTGCATATTTTTCTGAGGGGGCATCCATAAGTATAATAAAAAACAGAAGCTCATACTTACATCCTATTCCATGTTACTTTCCAAGCTGTGAGTTTCATCTTGCATTAGTCACCATATGATCTCTATCATAATGGTGGGGGTCAATGAATAGATTAGCTTTATGGGAATTTACAGTTCTTCCATGCATCTAAAGTTTGGTAAGTCTGGTAACCACTGACCTAGTTTTAATCTTTCCCCCACTCTTAACTTAGAACTATTAAAATAAAAGACTTAAATTTAATTCAAGTTTCAACTCTTCATAAAATCTTGGATTATGTTATAAATCTACCTACAGAAACACACTCAAGTGTATGTCTTATACTGCAGCCCCATTTAGCCTTTAGCTACAAATATCTTGACTTAATGTATGTGAAGAAACTTAAGTTGCCTTTATTCACGTTAAAGTGAGAAGACTGAAAAATAATCAGCAGCAATCAAGTCTTAGCATAAAGATGTCAAGGGCCACTTTAACGTGGTAACTGTCCTTTGGTAAAGAGTTACATGTATATTAAACCTAATATAAGCATCATTTTAAGTGATATCGCCATGTACTGCTAAACTTTATAATAGTGTCTTTTTGGATTTTGAAAAATTCTAATTTGTATTAAGCGCAAAAACAAGAATACTACCTTGTGTGTGTCTCTGAATTTACTGATCTCTCTTGATATCAGGTCTCTTTTGTCTTCCTCCATTTCTATAGCATTTATATCCTCCTAAAAAACAAGTGGGACAGGAGGAGAACCATTAAGAGCTGTTTGTACAGGCATAGGAGAACAAGAGAAAAGCTGAAGGTTAGAATTTTTCAACCAGTCTCGTAAGAGATAAATAAAGTCCTTCTGCAGTACCAAACCTGACAGTCTGATGTTAATGAGTGAAAAAAATAAAAATAAAAAAATCAGATGGACAAGAGTCACAAATCTGGCAACTAGCAGTAAACATAGTCATTGTCAAAGCCTACAATGTAAACGAACCTTGGTGATGAGTGGATAAGGTATCAGTGGGGCCACTGGAAATCTGCGGAAAATCTGCGGAAAAATCCACGGAGATTTTTTTTTTTAAAAATAGATTGCATACTACTCTGAAAAACAATGTTTTGTATGTTTGTACTATAAAGCAATATTGTATTGCTGTGACCTTATTTCTTGATTCAACAAAATTACAGAAGAACCTCGCTAATTCTCCCTCCTCTCCTCTACTTCAACGCACAGTGAGGTCTCGCATTATTAAGACTTCACTGAATCATCAAGTATACTACAGGATATTAGTATGCTATGAAAGCATCATAAACAAGACTAAGCTACACTTGCGAATACAATCAGTGTATTTGTGGTGCACAAGTCTTGAATTACTCGCTAATTCGCAAAATTTGGTAAGCTGCACCTACTAACTAGCAGTGCGAATTAGCGAGGTTCCCCCGTGCTTGAAATTGAAAAACAGATTCCACTCACTCTCAGTTCCCCACACACATTTTCAACTCCCCCATATCAGACATCCGTAAGAACTAACACCAGACTCAATTTCTAACGTAAGTGGGAGTTTTCTTTGCCTCCATGCCTTTCAGAGCACAAAAGGCCCAAAGCTAGAAAGCTTCCCCACCCTCCACACATACATATCTGCATCAATCTTCCCTTTCCCACCAGATCACAGTCCTCCCCTCTCTTCTCTTTTATGGTCAAGGGACCACCTCTTCACTCCCACCTCTATCCACACAGGCCAATGATGGCAACTTTCAAGTTTTTTCTCCTTCCCAATACAGGAGAAATGATGGGGTGAACTTTCAATCCACAAGTAATAAGAGCATATTTGTCCACTTGACTAGCTCAGATTGGTCAAATTTTACATGACAGAAAACTACCACAGGGCGTTTTGTCCCAGTGACATACTCAGCACTTGTCTCCTTCAAGACTGATGGCTTCTTACAGCATTTATCTACCTGTCCTTATTCATTGCCATATAGATGTACTCACAGGACAATTTACATTTTAACAATGCATCTAACAGAAAACAGCTGATAGCATTAGACAATGACTCATTTGTAAATTCTCATCCAAGAAAGCATCTTCTCCCAAAGGAAGGGAGAGAAAAGAAAGACAAATTCTCAGCTCAGCACTCTTATGCCTTGGGTTAGCCATGGATAATAACGTTATGGGGAAGATACACTCACTCCCTGAGGGAGATGTTATTTCTTGCACCACACTTAAACCCCATAAATATCTGAAACTGCATTATTGACTTTGGAATAGGTACTTCACAGAAGACTTAAGAGAGTAAAATCTTGGCCAAACAATTCTCCAATCTTTCATATTAGGTGCAGAATGGCAAGTGTAAGACTCCATTTTCCCATGGTTAGAAATTTGGCTGGAAAAGCTAAGTCTGAGTTTGTTCATTCTTAATCCCTCTTCTCCAGTTTCTTTTAAACCATAAAAAGGTCAGTCACAGAAGCAGGTCTAAACCAGAACATTCATTCCTGCTTAACAACTTTTTCTGCATTATACAATATAGTAAAACCAGCTGATAAATTCCAGCCAAATTGACACATGCGTGTAAAAGTGATTTTGTAAAGTAGGAAGATTATAACACGCCTTTCATCCCTGAAGGATCCCTCCAAAATTTGTGAGGTACACACATATATAGCTAATGAAGTTTATCCACATGTGGAAAAACAGCTGCAGCCAGTTGGATCAAGGCACACTACAAGAATGCATACTATAAGTGAAGAGAGAGAGAAATTTGTCAAAAACTACCAGAGCAAATCCTTGCCATTACAAATGTGCCCTGGTATTCTTCACTGGAAATGCAGATTATGCAGAAAGTGTTTAGAGTTGTTTTTAAAGTTTTCATCTGAAAAACCTACATGCACGTACAGTTTAAACTGCACTCCGTTCAGTATTTCCACCTTCAGAGGGATGAAAGGTCAATTCAAACCTGCCCAGACTCAAAACTGCTGTTCCAAGAAGTTTAGGTGCTTAGATCCCTAAACCACTGTGAAAGGATAGTTTCTATAACTGACTAGCTTTTAGCATAAAACATGAAACTGCTGCTGACATCAATGCTTGTTGATCTGGTTTCTCATCGTAAGTTTAGGTTTAAAGCGTTTGCACAAGGTTTGGCCATTATATAAAGGTGAGTTGAAGAAAAATCTGCTTTGTCCAAAATCAAAACACATACGTCCTCCTTCTTTTCCTTTTTCTTCTTCCTGGGGTGAGAGTCAGATTCCTGGGAGGGGGCATTGAGCTCGCTGGAATATTCTCGTATCAAGACATCAATGGCCCCTTTAATTATCTGATCTCTTCTCTTTGTTTCCTCATCCAGTGCTTCGTCATCATCATTTGTAGTCTCTGGTCTGGAATTCTAGGGAAAATGGCAAAGTAACAGGAATCAACAAATTGAGAATAATAATATTAGTTTTATAAGTCCACATTTCATCATCACATTCATGCACAGAGTTTTTACTAAACAATCTCCAAGTAGTTATCTACTGCTTTATTTTTACTCAGATCTTCTCACACTAGCAATAACAAAGGGATCACAGTTTTACTTGTGGAACGACAGTTGAGAGCAGATCTAGGATTGCATAATAAAATAGAACAGATAGCGGGTGACAAAGGAAAAAGAGCATGCACAGAAAGACAGTCACTCTAATTCCAGTCTCGGTCAAAAGCTTCTGCCTTGTTTCCTTCACGATCTTCAAGCAATTTCAGAATCCATTCCTTAATGCCTACTGAGGTGCCATGCAATATAAACGTCTAACTTCTAAGTTGCAACTTATTAATGGAGAACTATATTGAAGAAGTGTTGTTAGGCAAAGTATTCCTTGCACAAAGACTTTCTTAGTACTGCTGATTAATAACTCCACAGTTCCTCTCATCTTTTTTCCCCTTTCCACCATAGAGATGAAAAGGAACAAGCACAATGTTCATTTAACTAAATATTATACAACAGGGTAAAACAGCAATCTGCACACTGAGTAAGATAACCCACTTCTCAATTCCTTCGGTACTTTTTTAAAAAATGGAATCTCATGCCAGAATCCAGCTGGATGTCTCATTAAGCAATAGGTGGTGGATGGAATGAGGAGAAAGAGAATGGTCAGAGCAGCAGCTAAGTATGAGGGAGGAGGGTGGATTCATTTGGAGTTGAAGAAACTGCCAGGCCAAGGAGGAGCAAACTGAAAAGCGCTAGAAAGAAGGCAGTGGCAGAGAGTGGAACTGAAAAGGTTGAAGAAGTGATCAAGGACTAAGGATAACTAGATCAAGAATTGTTTGATGTGCCTCAAAGAAATTGTGTTAGTGTACATGTTTAATTTCCTAAAAACACAGAGGAAAAATTGTGGCACCAGCACATCAATGATGGTATGAAAGGTACCTCAAGCAGTATGATTAAAATACACTTTATCAAAGTTCCTTGGCAATACTCAGCCTTTCTTTGCACTCCACTACCTACAGCTACTGCACTTACTACTGTACACTAGGTACATAGTCAAAAGCATCGTGTTTCAAGTAATGAGTATGCCTCTAGTCCTTATCAAAAAAGAAAATAACTCTCATTAATAGGAAATAAAAGTACTCGTGCTTGCAATTCACTGTACATACCTTTATTACCAAACCTAAACCTTCAAAAAATTGATTTTCTAGTGTGATTAATAGTTTCCTGAACAAGAACCCATTCACTTTCATTTTATAGAAAGTAATTGTTTTAAATACTGAATATCTTAAGATATCTATGGTACTTTAGGATAGTTACAGAGCAAGCTCAATAACTTGTGACATGAGATGCATTATTTTAGCTAAGAAATAGATGAAATTAATTTTAACACTCAGTGATGACTGCCCACTGCCTGATACCAGCATCGTCTACACAATTATGAACTTCTTTCCTTTTCATTAATTTGTTCCAGGAGATTTGTCAAAAAAAGGGGAAAGAATAGACAGTGCAAACTGACAAAATAGCAGTTCTGGAGTTTATAAACAAAACTGAAGCTGGAGAAACATAAGGCACAGCTGAACTTGAAAATTAATTTTTAATTCATTCCATAGATGCAGTTATATTTTATAAAGAAGTACGAACAGATTAAACTTCAGTTGTGATGAACAATATGCCCTGGCAGCCAAAGGGGCAAACTATATCCTGAGGTGTGTACTTCCAGGCTACTGTACATAAGATACTTAAACAGTACAATGTATCCAAAAGAAGGCAACAAATGTGGTAAAACGATTAGAGGACATCATCAAGGAGGTTCAACTGAGGACGCTCAGTTTGTTCAACTTACAGGAGCCCAACAGATGACCTCACTGCTGTCTATATTTTCAACATGCAGGGGAGCACAGAGGGAGGTGCTCACTTCTGCATTGGTGAGAGGACAAAAGAGAATGGTTTAAAGCTACATCAGGGAAAATTCAGACTGGATCGTAAGAAAAGGTGAAAAAAAAGCACTGGAACAACCACCCAAGGCAAGTGTTCATGACTCCAAGGTTGTAAGTCTCAAAGAAGCATCTGAACAATGCACTTATATATATAATTTAATTATTAGGTTGCTCCACACAGAGTCAGTTGGACTAGATTCTTCAGGGGTCCCTTCCATCACAGGATATTTTATGATACTATGACTGTAAAAGTTAAACAAAGCTAACTTGTACATAACTGTGTTTGTGTTAATCTACAACGCTGTGCAAGTTAACCTAAAAGGGGTAATAAATCTTCAATAGCTATAAGCGGGTTAATTCAAACATTCATAGTAAGCATGGTAAAAATTTTCAAGAGTACTTGTGAATTAAGAGCTTCCACTTGATTTCTTTCCACTGCATCTTCAGACTTGTTAATTTGATTGATCATTTGGCAAAATCCTAAAGTGAATTAGTCGCAGAGACAAGAAAAGAAACTAGGAGACCAGCTCACAATCTGATCTAAAAAGCATATTACACTACCCTCCTGCCAAGACCATACAAATCATATATTATATACGTACCCCATTAGAGGCCTTTTTCTTTGCTTTCCATTCATCTAGCTGCGCCTTTGTTTTTGCATCAACTTTTACTAGTAGCTTCTTCTCTCCTATCTGGAGGTCATGGAGTAGTCTCAGTGCCCGTAGTGTGGATTCTGGTTCTTTGTATTCACAAAATCCGAAGGCTGAAATGGATGATTAAAATTAGAAGCAGATGTGTTAAACATCTTCAGGTGTTAGCCCTTTTTTTTGTTTAAACTAATAAATATTGTTTTTAATCAAACTTTGAACACTGGTACATCTCCATATAAAACACAACAAAGAAACAGAACAATAATTAACTGCATTAACCTTTGATATAAGGAATAGCCTGGTAAATAAAGTCAAAGCAACACACAATACTAGTTTGTAAAGCATTTAAAATGACCTTAGCTAACAAACGTAGCCTATACAAGGACATCTTGGATTTGCAACTGTTCTGAAGATCACGGATGTAAATATTACATTGTTAATCAAGAGGAGTATTTCACAACAGCTACAGAAAGTTGTGAGGAAAAAAACCACTGTGAGAACTAAATTATATATGAAAGATGTGAAAACAATTATAAAATATTAAATTATAAGAAATAATATAAGAATATAAGAAAACACTAACAGCGAAGAATAACCAAAATTGTTCATATATTCAAATATTATAGGAAAAAAAAATTAATCAGTACAATATGGAGATGGGAAGGATGAAAAATTTTAAATCAGGAAAACCTACTTAACAGTAAAGGATAATTCACAGCAATGGAAGTGACTGCTAACAGTGCCGCAGATCCACTTCTTTGGAAGTGGAGTCCAGGCTGGCAGCTACCTCTCAGATATAGTCCATGAACACTTGATTTAGTCTCAAAACAGGAAAATGAACATTTGTCCCCTCAAATATAGTTTTGCATTTAGTCTTTCTCAATTATTTTCTTTTTCTGCTGCACTGATTTCAAGGACAGAAAATACTAGCTCTATCAGGAAGCATTTAACAGTTAAGTATTGTATTCAATACCTTAAAACATTAACTATTAAAATAACAGTATGCCAAACATTTGAAAATCTGCCAAGTAATAAAAACATTACTTTGATTAGAGGTTTTGAAAAGCATGAACATTATTACCTTGAAGTTTTCCAGATGCCCCTTGTACTCTCTTCCAACTCAAAACCAAGCCACATTTCTGCATTAAAAATAAATATTTAAATATTATTTTGTTTGAAACATTAAAAAAAGTAAACATTTGTTGCACAGAAAGTGAAAAGAACAAGCGCTACTGAAAACAAGCCGTGTCTATGCTCACTGACATATACAGCTAAAATAAATTTTTTTCTTTTCTTATTTACTGACTACAAGTTCAAACCCCCTGGACTGCTATTCCAATGAGTATGATCAACTCTGCTTTCAGTTTCAATTCCACTACTTAGATTACAACTTTATTTAATAGTGAGGGATGAAAGCCCATGACACTTACTGCTAGAAGCTGCCTTATGAGCATGTCTGAGGCCTTCTCAGAAATGTTGCCCACAAAAACGGTGGTCGTGGGACCGCTGTTTTCATCATTTTCTTTGTTCTTTAAGCCAGGGTGATCTTTCCTCACTCCTAAGTGTTTTCCAACCATAGACACTGTGGTAGGAACTAATACCTGGAAAGAGGAGGAGACAACAAAATAAAGCACTGCTGTTGTGTTGGTTTTTTTCTCCTGTATTTAATTTTTTAAGACAAAATAGGATAGACGTGAATTTGAAAATGAATTTCTTATATGAACCTTGGTTAAATTTATGGAGCAAGTAAACAAACATTTCATGTTTTAATACTTCATACAACATCAAAAGAATGCCATTTTCTGATAGACAGAAAAAAGTGTACTTGAGCATGGCTACTGGAAGGTCTCAAGGTGAGCATACAGTAATACTAAACATCATTTGTTTTATAAATTACTCACTTGCAACATGTGAGTCATTGGAAGCTGAAGCACTCCACCTAACAGTGTGCTAGATATGTAAGACATTACTCATTTAGTTGGTCAGTACACAGCCCTTAGCCATTTGCCTTCAGTTAAGAAGCAACTATTTGTAAAATAAACTGCACAGAGACAGACATGAACATTCGTTTCATTTTGCTGCACCCCTCCTTTCACTTAAGTATTAAGATTAGATATGCACTGAGTCTCTCCTCTCAAAACCCTTTCCAAATGCGTTAGCTTTAACAATTTTATCAGAAAAGTGAATAACGCATGTGTTCCAGCATTTCTGTATTAAACACACTCGTTACCATGAACATATCTTTCTCTAACAGATAATGCAAGCTATAAAAAAAAAATCAGTATTTTGGGGAGATTTCACTTATGCAAAATCACAAAAATGCTAATTTACCTACATGTCAATAAATAACTTTTATCTTTAAAAAATTTAACTGAAATTAAAATCAAACATTCCCTTCAGCGGTATGCCTTTTTAACGAAATAGTTCAGAAGTCAAAGATACTGTTGAAATCTATGCATGAAGCTCATCCCCAATGGAACACTTACAGTTGGAGCAGGAGCCATAATGCCCATTGGCACAGGAATCATGGGGGTCCCTGAGAAAAACAAGATATACTATTAATACGTCCTGTTAAGACCACTGATGAACACAGATGAATTGCTTTAATTGATTACTAAACCAGACAGCAAATTTGGTGACACAAGAATTTTAGTGTATTAAAGCACTTGAGCACAGCCCGCACATGCCAGCAGAACGTGAATGTCCTGACCTCTTTTAACACATGCTCATTTTGGCTTTGCTCTTCACAAACAAGCTCACTTTAAAAACACATTCAAACCATAGTATTGCTCTAGAAGATGAACGAGACTGAGAATTCTATAGACAAAAAAGCATCCCAAGTCCAATAGATGGTAATTCCATTCCTTACTTGCTCAGTACCAATAACACAATCCTTCATACCGTTTAGGGTTGAGGTCCAATAGCATGAAACCTGCTGGCATCCTTTATTATTTATAACAGTTTAATAAAGGTTGCTTTAAAAAACAAACCAGAAGCACACTACCTTATTAATTATTGAGTTTAAGTCTTAAAATTTTAATTAACACCACTATTTAATAGTGTGAAATTACATGTAATATCCTTTTACCCACTACAATATCCACTGATACACTACCTGGCGCAGGGAGCTGCTTTGGCAGGGGGGTTGGACTCGATCTCCTGAGGTCCCTTCCAACCCCTACAGTTCTATCATTCTATGATGGCTTTAAGCACTATCATGTTAGTTAATATCTGGTCATAATAAAGGTCATTTACCTTTACATACCAGCTGCTATAGAGGAGATAAAGCTATTTATCAGTAAAGACATTAAGACTCAAGAACAACAAAGTTAACCTCATGTTCTTCAGAAAAATACTCTCTGGGGATTCAAGATTATTTTTTTTTTCATTCTACATAGACTTGTTCATCCTTTGATTCTTCTCTTTCCCTCACTACCGTACTCATGAAACCCCAAGCAAATTTCTGCAACACACTGTTCTTGTGTTGGCTCCCCTACTTGTTCTAGTCCAAAAACAACACTTCATTTCACCCTCTGCATCTTCTCACTCAGCCACCTTTTGTTTCTTTTGTTCTTTCTTCACCATCTATTTCTTCCATCAGTCAATCCTTTCTTCCTCAGTTCCTTCCCTTAAATTCATCCTAAATCCTTCAAAGCTCTTCAGAGAACCTGCTCTCAGTTTTATTGCACCACATCATTTGTCAGACTACAAAAACCACCATATGTGGTTCAAAGTCTGGTAGTGCAGTAGTGACAGAACAATGTGACCAATGTTCAGCAGAACCCAGTAAGATCTAGTAAGATGTTGGGCACCATCAGTAAGCACACTGACAACCAAGATCATGGGCATCATTTTGCTGCTCCGTAAAAACTCAGTGCACCTGTATCCTGGCTAGTACTTATAGAGTCGATCTGCAACACGAGAGCATGTAGACTCAGAGAAGAGCAACTACATGACTTGAGTTATGAAGCAAGAAGCTACAAAGGAAGAACTTCTAAACAAATGGCAATGAACTTCTGGAATTTGGAACAAGAGATGACAGCTGAAACAGTACCAACATGTGCAAAAAGTATAAAAACACTCATGAATGGTTAAGTCCAGAAGGAGATAAAGAAGCGCAAAAGATCATACTCTAACATCCCTAATATATTAGTTGTGGAAACTTCAGTTTCAGACATGAAAAGCAGATAGTTGCACGCATACATCTAAATATCATCTACTCCCATAGCTCAGAGAAAATATCAGGCCATATGGACTGCTGATGTGACCTAACAGAACATTTCTTACATATAGAAAGGCATATGAATTTTATATCTTAATTGTATCTGAACTTCACAGAAGATGAGATACTAAATCACCTCCCTTTTGAGTCTTCCACATCTGAAGATGGAAATGCTAGTTCTTATTTCTAAGACACCTTCTTCAGCAAAGCAAAACACTTTTCCCACCTTCATTCTTGCACAAGCACACTGTTCTAGAAGATTTTTTTATAGGCTGGATAATTAAGTTGTTGTTTTTTTTTGCTGAACACCCAGCTAAACACATTTTAATTGCAATTTTATACATGCAATAACTTTAGACTTTCAAAATGTCACTGTGGCATTTTCAATTCTATTCATACACTTAGGCTGAGAAATTAAGCCTGTATCTTTTAACGGTCAGAAGATGTTAATTCACTGGGTAAGCAAGTCATACTTCTACAGCAAGGAGAAAAATTAAGTTCCCTCCTAAAACCACGCTCCTCCAATTCACAATCTATTTGAATTATATTATATATATTTTATACATTACACGTTATATTATTTTGGAAGAAAAAAAACAACCTATTACTAGGGCCTAGCATGATGAATGAGCTTGCATGAACCACTTCTGAATTCAGCCATCTGGTTTTTGAAAGTCTTTATTATCTAGAAAACACTTGTGCACAACACAAAACTATACTTGCAGAAATTTTCTGCAGCTATCATGTTATGAATTTTAAAGGGATAATTCTCTGCAGCATTCCTCTCTTACTTCCCATCCAGATTCCAGACACCGTTATCTATACTATCAACACAGAGGAAAAAAAGAAAAGGTGGTCCAAGATTCATACATTAAAGCCTCAACATGTTAAAAAAAAAAAAAAGAAGTTGATCTTAAAGATGAAGAAAGGTGAAAAATAGAATTTGTTTTGGGAAGATTATGAGGAATGAACAATATAACTAAGTTAGCAAGATGTGTGGAAGAAAATGTGTGAAAAGGGAATGTAAAGAAATGATATTTCTGAGATGGACTTTATGCATGGGTGTTTCCAAAAGCTACCACAATGGCTTATCTGAAAGCAATCAAAACCTGTATACTGCCAAAGAAGTGACTCTTAAAATACCTAACAAAAATGACAATCTAGTTTCAGGCTTAAACAAAAGAACAAAACCGGAATTGTATCCAACAGTTTGATTTCTGGTTAGAAGTAAGCAGACAATGGCAGACCAGAGTCTGTGCACCTGACAAGCGTGCCTAAACTAGAAACTCAACTGCAATGCACATAAATCAGTGTTACTGAAATACACTTAAACTAGTTATCTTTGGGAAAATAGTAACTTACAGCAAAAGGAATTCTTTCTGCAACAGTTTAATACACAAACAACTTACCAGGAGGCACAGGCGGAGGAAAGCCGGGAAACTGTGGAGGTGGAATCCCAGGGGGAAGAGTTGGGATTCCCATAGGAGGGCGATTCAAATGAGGTGGGAAAGACATTCTTACAGAAGCAATCTGTCAAAAGGATAGAAAAGGAAAACTTTATTAGTCAGTTCCCAAAGATATTCTATAAAAGCAGTGCAAATGATCTGTATCTAATTACTTCAAAGCTTTATATGGACATTCATATACAAATTAAAACTGTTTTTAACAATCAACTGGGGAAAATATAAATTTCCTCTGTAATACAAGTATTCCTTAACCAGTGAAAAACAGCACTGAAAAAAACCAGAACCATTATGTGCCTCTTCATACCAGTGTTTTACATAGAGTGGGAGCTAAACAGCATTTAAAAGCATGCATACAGTTTCTTTAAAATGAAGCTTTTTTCTTTTCAGTATCTGAACGCAGAAGCAATCTTGGAATACTCTCTTCAATAAGGCAAGTAGCTCACCAGAACAAGAACTGATCGCACACAATACAACCACAGAACAATTTCAGAAAAAGAACTGGGGAATCCTCGTGTACAGCACTGACAGGAACTGAACAACACAGATGCTGGGGAAAACTCCAGACTCCAGAATGGAGGCAGCTAAACACTTGGAACAGGGTCCTCTCATCTATTTTTAACATCCCAGCTCAGACTTTCTAGAGTTCATCTTGGAAGATAGCTTGGGGGAGCTGAGGGTCAACGTGCTATCACAGAACAAAACGTTTAACATCATTTTTCTACTCAGACTGTTATTACTACGCAGATATTACTGACCCTACAATAGACACCACCCAATAAGACTCAAGATCACTCTTTTCAAAACTAATGCTCTTGCTTCCAGTACTTTCTCAGCAGCCTTACATGGTTAAGTCTTGGTTCTCACTCCTTAAGACCAAATGGAACACTGGTTACCAACACGCACAATTGGTCACACAGTTTAAGTCTTTGTTTCTATGATTGTTAAAGCACACAAGGTTACTCAGCAGTAATTTGTCACACCTGTATTTTCTCATGAGCACATAGGTACATCCACATCACACTGAGGAAGCACTGAAACTTTGAATGCCCTGGATTATACAGACACAAGTCACAAAGAGGAGTACATAAGAGCCCAGCCAGCTTCCCATGTACACGTCTGTGTTTCCTAAAAGACTGAGCAGTACTGTAGGCTGCAGTGCTGCTTGTTTTCCAAACAGGCAAACGCAAGTCAAAATCTTAACAGAAGGCCTTGAGAACAGGAATTATAATGAATAAAATTCTGATAGCTAAAACAGATCTGTAGATGGGATGGTGCATACCCTGTTTCCTATCACTGAATACAAAACAGGAGATAAGTTTGCTAGATACAAATGTGACTTCCACACATGTGCAAGAGCAAGTACTTAATGACAATCTTAAACAGCAGAACTAAGAGCTAGTGTCAGTACTTTACCATAACAGCAGATGCATTTAGAAGAGCTCAAAAGGAAGATAACCATATAGCAAAACTTCATTCCCAAAGAGTCTATAAACAGCTGTGCATACAGCCTACTGAAGAGGATGAAAGCGAAACCTAGATGTACTTGGTAATATCGTTGGAACTCCAGAAATCATTTGAGTATAAAAGTGCATATATAACCCTATAGCATAATTCACCTAAAGACATATCTGCATCAGTCACAAGAGGTTCACAATCACTGTGTTCATTAATTGGTCCCAAAGAGCACTAAGGGAAAAGTTAAACACTCCTTTGACACAAGGTCTCTTAAGATGGTACAAGAAGCAAGATAGCAAATCTTTTCTCCACCAGTTCACTAAGGACTACCTCATACAACATAAAAAACAGAAAGGTTTTTTGTTCTTAGTAATGGATACACTTCAATAACTATCACCTGTTACTCTTGCCTTTTCAAGTGAGCAGGCAAACAAAAGCAGCACAGGTGTACTGCCAAATCATTTCATTGGAAGAACGTTGTTTATATACTGCCTACACACCAGCAGACTCTCCTCTACAGTGTGAAGCTGGGATGGTATGGAAGGGACTAGGACTTCCATATCTGTCTTCATATCACTACTCCATGCTATTTCAACAACAACAAAAAAAAAAAAAAAACAACCAACAAAATCAGCCAAGTGTCCCAGGAATGGCAGGAAATTCAGATCTTTAGGGCTCTTAGTCCTTAGCTATATTTTAACCAGTAGGCAATTAGGCAAAAACTCGAAACAGCTTTGGGAGAGGGTGGTAAAGTATTATCTTGTGAGTCTGATGTCCCAAAGTGGCTACAGTAGAGTTACAAAATTTGAGGTCCATACGACATAAATGAGAGATCTGTTAAACAAATAAACAAGAAAAAGTAACCGGGAATTTTCCAAGCTCCCAGGATATGCAGTCCCTCTTCTTGCTCTAATAAGCACTTTATTCAAGATACCATTTTAGGGAAGCATAAAAAAAGTGTAGGGACTAAGAACGAGACTGTGAGCTAGATGCAGGGATAGCACTGGTAGAAATCTCAGTACATTTCTCTGAAGACCGTCCTAAACCCCGCAGGTACAAAGCAGTAACCACTGCCTGGTGCACTTTCTTCAAACTTTCCCTAAAAATTTTAATAAAAATGCTCAAGGAATCAAAGTCTTGGAATCCTTAAAATTGTAACTGACTTGAAGTATAGCCTCATATAAAGTCAGGTGTATAAAGCAATTATCAAGCAGCAGCAGCACTTTAAGGGAGACATTAATTTGCACGAATTTAGCAGCTGCCATAAAGATGCACCTGTAAGAACAGTGAGTATCTAGCCTGGTAATATTAAAAATTCTGAAATCATCATCACCCAGGATGACAGACCTGTGTCAGACTCTAAACACGGTCAATTTAGGCTGCCTGCATCAGCAAGAAGGGCACTACAATGCGAGTGGGTCTGCTAAGTCAGATGGAGCTGAGACCCCAGAGCTCCCTCTACACCTGGGGAGGTGCAAAAATCTGCAGGTGAAAGTTTTCAGTATGTTTTCATATGGAAAGAATCCAGTTCATTCATTACTACAGTATAAGGTAATATGAAAAAAGACTTCCCAAATGAGGATGACGGTGAGTTTTGTTCAAATAGCACACTCCTGCTCTCAATTAACAAAGTAGCATAGCAGCACACTTTATTAACTGTAGACAATTTGTATAAGCTGTATATTAACAATGCCATTGATAGCAAAATATCTACACTTAGTCTAAGCAGATCCAAATCAAATCCTGCCTGATATCTTAACTGAGGCAAGCACTACACAAGCACAGCTATAACACTCCAGAAAGAGTTCAAGTGGTTTCATTCGGGGCTCTTGCAGTTACTAAGTCCTGGTGGAACCAAGCGTGGGCAATAAGCACAAAACACGTCTAAAAAAATTTAAACAAAGTCCAGCTTTGATTAAAATCTCAACTTCCAGACGATTAACAGAGCCCTGACAAAATCCATGCTTATTGCGTAACACCACCCTACTCAGTAACACCCTGAGTCATTACGGTATTTGATCCCAATGTTTCACTGTAATGTTCATACTCATTTTTTTCCTGTTGTTTACTCTGTATGGCTGCCTACATGTGATTTTATGACAAAAGATTTTACACATTCTGTGCCACAACAGGTGCAGCTGAGCAGCACATTTTCAAAAACAGCTGGAGAAAACATACACGATAAACCAGCATACTGCAGTCCCTAGTACCACACAGGCTTTTAACATCAGACTCTACGTGGTGTGTGGACTTTTAAGCTGCCCCATTATAAAAATAGCTCCAAAATAAAAATAATTTTAAACCGTTTATCACTCATTGGAGATACTGCCTATATTACTGCATCTCAGAATGGTACATAGGTCCCTACAAATGAAGGTTCTTTACCTTCAAGGGACAATGCCCATCACTTTCTTATAAAGCCTTACAGTTTTCTCCAAAACCACTTTGAGGCTAAGTGAGGTATTAATGAAAAATATAACAAACATGACAAGACAAAAAATAAATAAATATAGAGATTTTCTAAGGATAGTTGTTTCTAAATAAACAAAACTAGTACTTGCTTAAGTCTCCTTTCCGGAGATGCTCTAGAAAGATCACCATTATCAATAAGTTAGAACTCAAATTTCTGGAAAATTCCAACTAAAAAAACGACATACTTACCTCAGACAAAGCCTCAGTCTGAAAGCTCCCTACTCAAAGCTCTACTAATCGTATAAGCAGAATTTTAACATCTTGGACTTTGTTTTTAATTCTGTGTTCATTTAATATGAGCTCTTGTCAGTAAAATAAATGGCCTTCCATCTTAACGTTGCTACTGAGTCTTCCCAAACAACAAACACAATTATGAACGTCAAGAGACAGAAATGAGAAATGTGAAGCACTGTGCAGTGCAGTTCCTCCAAAGAAAAAGTAAGAAACCAGCCAGTACTTCCCCACTCAAGCTGTTCCAGGCCACCTTCAGTAAATGCTGATGCAATACTAGTAGCAGTGCCTCACTGTTTCACAAATAAATAAAGATGTGTTTGCAGTCACCTTAAGCAGAACAGACTAAGAATGACACAAGTTCAAGATTCCATTTCCTGCAAGGCCATATAAGATCTGATGTCACTAAAAAAAAAAAGAAAAAGAACTGGTTCTGTTCAGGATGTCGCTGTATTCTAATAAATAAACAAAAATGAGAAACAAACACGAACAAAACAAACTATTTCCCTTTAGGCGGCGAAAGGTCTTTCCCCATTAATAAGAAAAAGTCGTTATGAGAAAAAAACGTGCCTATCCGCCCAACACGGGTGGTACTCACGGGGCTTCAGCCCGATTGTCTCGAGTACCGGCAGACACGTGCTGGGGGAGATGACCGCCACGGGCCGTTACCCTCCGTGCAGCGACACTGCCGGAAAGCGCTTCCTCGCACGAAGCGGCACCGACGAGCGAAGCCCAAGCGGACCGGCGCGGCCAGGAACTGGCCGAGGGCAGCTTCGGGCGCCGCCTCGGGTTCGCTCCCCTCTAGGCCTCGCCTCCTTTCGCCTTCCGCCGGGCCGTACCGGCGGTCCCGCTGAGGCCGCGGAGGACGGAAGCGAACCGCTCTGCCGCCGCCCCGCGAGCGCCTCCCCGAGGCCGCTCTCGCTCCCCACCCCGGCGCCGGCCCCGCGCCGCCTTCCCGCCGAGGAGCGGCCGCGGTCCGAAGAGCGGGAGGGCAGCGCGGCGGCCCGAGCCCGGCCCGGCCCCAGAGGCGCCTCCTCTCAGCGGGCGGCCGAGGCACGGCC
>VXAB01013348.1:0-25510 GCA_013399175.1 Odontophorus gujanensis
GGAAATTGGGGTGTGGGAGTGGATATTGTGAGTCTAAGGGTGAGAACTGGGGGTCTGAATTGGAAACTGGGGGAATGGGAGTGGAAACTGGGGGTCTAGGGGAGAGAAGCGGGGGGCTCGAGGTGGGAGTTGGGGAAATGAGGATAGGAATTGGGGAGGCTGGGAGTTATCAGTCTGGGGATGGGGGTGGATACTGGGTGTTGATGGGGGAGAATTGGGGGACTTGGATTTGGGACTGGATATGGGTATTGAGAAGAACTAGGGTGGGATTTGGAGGTCTGGGAGTGAGAACTGGGAGTTGGGGTTGGAATTATGGGGGCTAGAGATGAAAATTGGGGCATTGGGAATGGGAATTGGGGGACTAGGAGTAGGAATTTGGGATAGAATTGGGGTAATTGGAGAGTTAGGAGTGGGAATTGGGGGCATGTGGATGGGAATTGGGTGAATTAGGGGAATTGAAATAGAAATTGTGGAGTGGAGATGGGAAGTAGGGGGACAGGGGTGGGAACTGGGGGGCTGGAGGTGGCACCAGGCACTGGCATCAGCCCCTAGGATCTCCTAGGTGCCTTGAGGCATCGCTTGTGGAGGGAAGAGCAATTGAGGTTCAGGATGTGGATAAGAATCATCCTGAAAGAGCCATATTTTCCAGAACCCAAAGCCATTCCCTCTTCTCTGGTTTGCAAGAAAGAAACTGAAGCATGGAAGAGGGGGCAGGTGCTTGGCCCCATGTACAGTGTGGCTGGGGTGGCACAGTGGAAAATGCACACTCTCACCACGCAAATATACCCCAGAATGGGCTTTTGCTTTCTTTTGTAACTTTTATCACATCTTCAAATCATGCAGTATTTGTGTTAGGGCTATTTTAGTTCGTTTGCCAGAGTGTCGTTCCAGGAATGCAATGTTTTCCCTGGCAGAAAAAAGCCTTTGTTCGTGTTTACCTCCTCCTTGTGTGTTTTCTTCTCTGTTTGCAGGCCTGGGGGCTGCCGTGGTCTGGTTTTGCTCAAAACCAGGTCAATGCAGTGACCCCAGTATCCCCATTTTTATTTTTTTTTTTACCCCAATGCAAAAAGGAAAAAAAAAAGGGGGGGTGGAATATCCTATTAGGAGCCCACAAATGGAAAACTCCAGCAGCAAAAGGTGAAGTCAAACAATTGAACAAACAAAAAAATCAACTAAAACACGTGAAATCTCAGTTTTAAAAGGTTTTTTAAGGGGGAGGGGCAGACCCTATGCAGGTCTCCAACCCCAAGCCTCGAATCTTCAATAATGGCCATAAAAGGAAGAGAAAGAAAGACGGTCATTCTGTGTTGTTGTACACTTTAATCAGCATCCATCAGTGTTCATTGATTGATGGCACTTCAATAATTATGTTATTACCTCGGTATTAATTAATGATGGATGATAAATGCATCATTCATCTCGGTGGTACGCACATCTCCTGCCCTCCTTTTACTTTCCATAGTCTTCCATAGTGGCAATGGAAGCAAAGAGACATTTTTACCTATTTGATGCCAAATGGGATCATAGGATGGCTTGGGTTGGTTATTGTGGTTATAGGGGTTCTAGGGTTTAGGTTAAGGTGTCATAGAGTTGGGGACAAGCTGGGGTCGAGGATATGGGGAGAGGGAACATGTGGGAGTTTATCAGTTTATCATTTCCAGTGGGGTCGGGACACTGCACTGGGCAAAGGGAAGGAATGAAAAAGCAGCAAAAAATAAAATAAAAAGGAGAAATAAGAGACAAGTCATCAATAGGAGCCTGACTTTATTCTAGATTAGGTAAATATAATTGCTGTCAACATGTGGTGGTTCAGCACTGGGAGGCACAAGGCTGTGGTGATGGGAGTGACATGAAAGATGGGCAAGGGGGAGGGAAGAAATACTGAGGCTTTAAGACCCGACCCTATAAATAAAGTAGAAATAAAATAAAAAAACAAGCATTGGCAAATTGTGATTCCTTCCCCATACCCTGTCCTCAGTGCAGGAGCCTGGTGAGGGTGAGCAGAGCTTCTGCTCCTTTTTGAAGATGCCAGCCAATGCACTCAACTGATGTACCTAACCAATGATCCCAACTGATAGACCCAACCAATGATCCCAACTGATGAACCCAACCAATGATCCCAACTGATGAACCCAACTGATAGACCCAACCAATGATCCCAACTGATGAACCCAACCAATGAACCCAACCAATGATCCCAACTGATGAACCCAACTTATGAACCCAACCAATGATCCCAACTGATGAACCCAACTTATGAACCCAACTGATGTATCTGACAGATGAACCCAACTGATAAACCCAACCCGGTTCCTCTATCTGTGCTTGAGTTGAACAGCATTTTTTTTCTGACTTTTACAAAGTCACTCAGCCCCGTTACAGCCTCTGGAATACCAGTAATGTATTCTCTCTTTTTCCTCTCCACATGATTGCAGCATAATCTCCTCCTCACTTGATTTATTCAAGCGGGCCTTCAGATGCTCCAGTAATGGGAGTCATTTAGGTCCCTTTGCAGATATGTATTTATTTATTGCTGTTCATTTAAGCTGCAGAGCCAGTTGGCAGGAAAGAGGCAAGGCTGGGGTCACAAGGATGTTAAATTATTTGCTGTCAAAAATAGCTGGTGGAGGAAGTTAAATTCAGTAAGGTCGTTCAAGGTCATGGCCAATCCCTCGTGGGAGGAGAAGGGCATTAATTAACTGCTTTATTTATGGGGGTCATTGTGACCAGTTTGTAACAAAGGGAAGTGACAGCAACTCCTCCTGTTTTTGGCAAAAGCAGCTCACAAGTGAGAAGCCAAATTGCTGTCCTTGACCACAGTGGAGAAGTTTGGGCTATAATTCAGTGATGTGCTTCCCATGAAAATGTGCTTAGTAGGGTTCAGAGGGCAGGTGAGTATTTTGGGCACTCACACAAGTCCTTGCCCAGGATTCTGCTACCTCTTTTGGTAGCCAGGCCAGTTGCTGTGCATCCCTTCTGCTAAATCTTATATTACAGTGGAACATCACCAACATCTTCCTCCAGAATTTAGACTTTAGAATTGAGACATGTCTTTGCTCTTAGAATTCTTAAATCATTAAGATTGGAAAAGACCTCTGAGACCACCAAGTCCAGCCATTAACCCATCCCCACCATGCTCACTGACCATGTTCCTCAGTGCCACATCTCCATGGTTCTGGAACACCTCCGGGGGGGACTCGAGGTGCGACCTCACCAGTGCTGAATACAGAGGGACATTGGCTCCCTGCTCCTGCTGGCTGCACTACTGCTGACACAAGACAGGATACCGTTGGTCTTCTTGGCCACCTGGGCACACTGCTGGCTCATGTTCAGATGGCTGTCAGCCAACACCCCCAGACCCTTTTCCTCCACCCAGCTTTCAGCCACTTGGCCCCAAGCCTGTATGTAGCATTACCTGGGGTTGTTGTGGCCAAAGTGCAGGACCTGGCACTTGGTCTTGTTGAATTTCATCCCGTTGTCCTCAGCCCAGTGATGCAGCCTAGTTTAAGAGCTCCGTAAGATCACCGTTCTCCTCCCTTTCCATTTTCCCCCACCATGGATAAACTAAGGTAGGAAAAGCAGGTACTACAGAAAAGAAGAGAGAGGGGTGAAAATCCTATTAGCCCACGATGGAAAACTCCAGCAGCGAAAGGTGAAGTCAAACAAACAAAAAAATCAACTAAACAAGGTGAAATCTCAGTTTTTGAAGGTTTTTTAAGGGGGAAGGGCAGACCCTATGCAGGTCTCCAAACCCAAGCCTCAAATCTTCAGTAATGGCCCTAAAAACAAGATAAGGAAAGATGTGCCCACACGTGCCCAAGAGTCAACAAGCCTTGTGGGTTGTTGCATGGCCTTCCACAGGGAAGCATCCCTACTGATACAACCAGGTTTTAATGACAGCAATGCTCGGCCAGAAGAGACCTTTCCATCCAAAGATCCCTACCAAAAAACCTTTCATCATCAAAAGCCCATTTTTTTCCCCCGTGTTCTTTCTGTATAAAATAAAAGCTGGATACCATAACACGTGGAAAACCTTGCTGAAAGCTGCTCTGCCTCGCTGCTGAACACGTTTCTGGATGTGGCAGAGCAGATGCAGCTGGCTGGCACACAGCTCACGCTAATTGATAGCTCTGCTGGGAAATCCATACCGTTAAATTCTGCACTTAATTGTCTGTATCTGCGCTTCCTTCTACACAGTCACAAATCAAGGAGCTTCGCCACGGGCCGCCTGGTGTTCAGCAAGATAAAAGTCAGGTGGCAAGAAGCTTGCTTGCAAAAGAATGAAAACATGAAGCTGTGATTGATCTGAAGGAGTGGTGATGCACTGGAACGTGTATCTGGGGCAGTCTGCATGTGAGGGGATAAAATTAGGGCACATGCCCCGGGTTCTGAACCCCAGCTGAATGGAGCACCCAGTCACACAGAGGAAGGAGGTTTCCCTGCCCCAGTGTCCCTGCTGTACACCATCCCCTAAGAAAGAGAGATAACAACTGTGAATGCCAGGTTCCTTAAGTTCCTGAAGAGATCCAAATCTCTCCTGAAACTCTTCTGGAATGCCAGAGGCAGGCCGGGGTCAGTCAGCAATGATGCCAATGCCTTGGGACATCAGCAGA
Source organism: Odontophorus gujanensis (assembly GCA_013399175.1). Lineage (NCBI taxonomy): Eukaryota > Metazoa > Chordata > Aves > Galliformes > Odontophoridae > Odontophorus > Odontophorus gujanensis. The sequence continues at coordinate 4,614 of VXAB01013348.1, forward strand.
TACAATCTCTCACCTTGCCAGAGTTCCTGATGGCACAAGCAGCAGGGCTGTGGCTCTGCTTGCCAGAGCACTGGGAAGCCAATGCCACCTCTTGGCCACAAATGCTGCGGGACTTGGGTCATCTATCTGCAAGAGGAAGCTCATGAAATGGACATAAAGTTCTCTGCACCTCCCTGAAAGGAGGTTGTAGTGAGGTGGGAGTTGGTCTCCTCTTTCAGGTAAGAGCAAGAAGATGAGAACTAATGGCCTCAAGTTGCTCCAGGGGAGGTTCAGGGTGGATATTAGGAAATACTTCTTTCCAAAAAGAGTGGTGATGCTGCCCAGGGGATGGTGGACTCACTGTCCCTGGAGGTGCTCAACAACCATGGGGATATGGCACTGAGGGGCATGGTCAGTGAGCATGGTGGGGTGCGTTGGGGTTGGTCTCGATGGCCTCAGTGATGATTTCCATCCTTAAAGATTCTATGATTTTATGACACCAGGGCTCAGTTGCTTTGGCAGGGATGCAGTCCTGCATGAAGCATTGCAGGAGGAGTTCAGGCAATGAACTTTATTTTTCACTGGGGTTTTCCATGAGGCAGTTTGGAAAACAACAGGTTGCCAGCCAGCCCATGTTCCTTGGATCAGAGAAGAAGGAAAGAAGCAAATGGCACCACTACCCTCTCAGCTGCTCTCTGTTTCTTTCTGTCAGGTCACAAACAGCCTTAATAAATGTTGACTACAAATAGTTCTGCCAAGAGCTTTTTAGGCAATTTTTCTGCTGATTCTCCAACTTAGAGGCAAAAAAAAGCAATGGTTGTTGGTTTTTTGTTTGTATTTTTTTTCCCCCTCTGCCACCGTCCAAGCTTTCAGCTCCTATCAGACATCTGAGGATCCCAGATATCTGATTTCCAGCACCCAAGAACATAAAGAGGGATGATGGATACAGAGCCATTGGGATTGGTGGAATTACTTTGGATGCACACTGGCATAGCAAAGTCCAAAGTTTTGCTTGGGAACTGCTTCCAGTCATTTGTGGGTACATTGAGCACCACCTGGCTCTTGTATCAGAAAAGATTTTGTCCTTCCATATGGTGGTCTTAAGATATATGTTCCTCAGATTTAGGATAAGAGGTAATGGCCTTAAGTTGCACGAAGGAAGCTTCAGGTTGGATATTAGGGAAAATTTCTTCTCCAAAAGAGTGGTAATGCACGGGCACAGCTGCCCAGGGAGGAGTCACTGTCCCTGGAGGTGTTCAAGAACTATGGAGATATGGCACTGAGGGACATTGTCAGTGAGGATGGTGGGCATGGGTTAATTGGACTTGGTGATCTTAGAGGTCTTTTTCTTAGTGATTCTGATTTTGTGTTATCACTTCGGGCTGTCCTCCTTGGGTTTTGAAGTGACCAGCTCTGGGAACATGGAGCAGGTTACATGCGGGACACATGGAGTACCCCTGAGCAAATCCTTGCTACTGTGTTTGTAGAGCAAAGTTCCTGCATGAAGATAGGGCTGAAGATGAATCAGATGATTCTCTACAAGACAAGTAGGTTGATAGCCAGTGGCTCCAAAAGGACCATTACAGAGATTTACTAATTTAGTTCAATATACTCTGACTGAGCTACCTCCCACACCCACCAGGATGTAGCTTGGCCATCACATCTGTTGCAATTCAAGAAAAAAGGTTTCAGAGAGGAGGAGGACAACTTGGCATAGAATCATAGAATATCCCACATTGACAGGGACCCATAAAGATCACTGAGCCCAACTTCTGGCTCCCTGTTGGACCACCCAAAAATCTGACCATAAGTAATAATTGGCCACAGTGGCAATGTGTCCCCACAGTCGCTTCACCTCCTGCACCAGGAGCCATGTTTCCATCATACTCACATCAAAAGGACTCATCTTTAGAGATTTTCCTCACCCTTTTGCAGGCAGATGTTTTCACGCTACCTGATGTTCTCCTTTCACAACAACCACTTCTGGGACACTTCAGAGAATCCTAGAATCATTAAAGTTGGAATGACTGCTAAGATCATCTAGTCCAAGCATCAACCCATCCCCACCAAGGCCAGTAATCCATGCCCCTCAGTGCCACATCTGCCCTTTTCTTGAACATCTCATGGACGGTGACCCACCACCTCCCTGGGCAGCCTGTTCCAAAGCATTCCCACTCTTTCTGAGAAGAACTTTTCCCTAATGTCCAACCTGAACCTCTCCTGGTGGAACTTAAGGGCATTAGCCGTTGTCCTGTCAGCACTTGTCCTGGAGGCTCGTAGGGTGTGTCCCTCTACTGTTGCCTATCAGCTTAACCTTCAGCCCAGAGTCAGCATTTAGTGACTGCAGCCCTCATGCTGAGCCTTGCACTTGGTGAGGAAGCCAGCTCCAAGCTCTCGGATTACACAGCTCAGGGAATCTTGCTTGGGTCTTAATTAGAGAGGTCACCTCTACGTCCCAGCTTCATCAGCTTAGCTTCAATCAGTAGGCAAGCATAAAAACTATTAGCACAATCAAGATTTATTTGCTGCAGTACAGTCTGGCGGAAAGACGGAGCTGAGGGTGTGGGAAGAACAGCGATGGGATTCTTTGTGTAAAGCTCAGCAGCTGGGCACTGCTCAGCATCCTTGTCTAACCCTGCATTGAATTTGGGATTCCTCCTGACCTTTAACTTGGGTACAGCCCCTCAGAAATCATGGAATCACAGAATGGTTTGGGTTGGAGGAGACCTCAGAGCCCATCTAGTTTTGCTCTGTGCCGTGGGCTGGTTGCCTCCCACCAGTTCAGACTGCCCAGGGCCCCATCCAGCCTGGCCTTGAGTATGCAGGGATGGGGCACCCACAGTTCTCTGGAGAGCAGTGCCACAGCCTCACCTCCATCTGAGTAAAGAATTTCCTCCTAAAATCTAACCTAAATCTCCTCTCTGTTAGTTTAAAACCATTCCCCCATGTCATCACTTATTGACTCTCGTAAAAGTTGGTCTTCCCACCATGTTCTTATCTTGCAGTATTTAGCAATTTGCTTCTGCCCATTCCTCCCTGCCTTTCAGGGAAAAGTACTGCATTGTGACCGAAATGAGCACCCAGTAGAAGATGTTCCCAAACACACTTTTTCTAAGAGGTCTTTGACACAGCAGTTTCATAGAGCTGCCTGTTTTGGAAATGGGCTCAACCAACATTGTAAGAGCTTTCACCATTTTATCACATATCATCATGGGAAAAGCAGCAGTTACCCAGTCCTGCCAATAAAGCTGCAGGTTCCCACCTGGGTCATGGTATCACAGAATGGTTTGAGTCTAAAGGGACTCTTAAAGGACATCTGGTCCAGCTCCCCTGCAGTGAACAGGGACACCCACAGCTCCATCAGTGCTCAGAACCCCATCCAATCTGACCTTGGGTGTCTGCAGGGATGGGGCATTACCACCTCTCTGGGCAACCCGTGTCAGTGCCTCACTACTCTTGCTGTAAAGAACTTTTTCCTTATATCCAGCCTTCAGCAGGCCTTGCTGTATTAGCTATGATTTTTAAAAGCCTTCTAATTTTCTCAGCCCTTCAGACAGCTTTCCCTCTTCCTTTTCACAACGCGACTGCATTAGTCAAGTAAATGGATAATGATGAGGCTTCTGAGCAGCCTGTGGTACTGCCAGGAAGCTGCTGCCTCATTAAATCTGTGCCACTTTTTCTCACACAGGGGTGAATGTCTTAGCTGCTGGGCAGTGTACAGGAGGTGAGAATTTGGGTCTTTTTTGGGTTTCAGTCTCTCTAAAGGAGACAACATTGCTCATTCCACAGTCAGAGCAATGGGAAGAAAGTGGGAATCCTCTGATCCTACAAAAAAAAAAAACAAAAAAAAACCCCACAACTGTTAACTGTGATTTTTAGGCAAAAAGATACCACCTGCTCCCAGACAACACTTCCTGTTTTGCTGTGTGGAAGGAAGAGCACTCACTCCAACTCTCCCCCAACAACCCNCACCCAGTAGAAGATGTTCCCAAACACACTTTTTCTAAGAGGTCTTTGACACAGCAGTTTCATAGAGCTGCCTGTTTTGGAAATGGGCTCAACCAACATTGTAAGAGCTTTCACCATTTTATCACATATCATCATGGGAAAAGCAGCAGTTACCCAGTCCTGCCAATAAAGCTGCAGGTTCCCACCTGGGTCATGGTATCACAGAATGGTTTGAGTCTAAAGGGACTCTTAAAGGACATCTGGTCCAGCTCCCCTGCAGTGAACAGGGACACCCACAGCTCCATCAGTGCTCAGAACCCCATCCAATCTGACCTTGGGTGTCTGCAGGGATGGGGCATTACCACCTCTCTGGGCAACCCGTGTCAGTGCCTCACTACTCTTGCTGTAAAGAACTTTTTCCTTATATCCAGCCTTCAGCAGGCCTTGCTGTATTAGCTATGATTTTTAAAAGCCTTCTAATTTTCTCAGCCCTTCAGACAGCTTTCCCTCTTCCTTTTCACAACGCGACTGCATTAGTCAAGTAAATGGATAATGATGAGGCTTCTGAGCAGCCTGTGGTACTGCCAGGAAGCTGCTGCCTCATTAAATCTGTGCCACTTTTTCTCACACAGGGGTGAATGTCTTAGCTGCTGGGCAGTGTACAGGAGGTGAGAATTTGGGTCTTTTTTGGGTTTCAGTCTCTCTAAAGGAGACAACATTGCTCATTCCACAGTCAGAGCAATGGGAAGAAAGTGGGAATCCTCTGATCCTACAAAAAAAAAAAACAAAAAAAAACCCCACAACTGTTAACTGTGATTTTTAGGCAAAAAGATACCACCTGCTCCCAGACAACACTTCCTGTTTTGCTGTGTGGAAGGAAGAGCACTCACTCCAACTCTCCCCCAACAACCCTACAGGCTCGTGCTGCAATTAAGCCTGATCTCATTAACGAAATGCCGCCAGACCTGGCTAGGATTTGGAGAGGAGGTACAGGGAGAAGACAGGTGCTGCGAGAAGTAGCAGGGCTGATTCACAGCCTGGCTCTCTTCCTCTGAATCAGCATGAAAGGAATTAATATCCCAGGCTGGCAACAGGGACAGCAGCCAGCAAGCTAATTATACGGTCCTCCTGTAATCCGTGTTTCTCCTCATTTTTAATAACTCAAGTGATCTCACTGATTTGCCAGTTGAGAAGGAAGAGCTGTATTAATTAGCCAACAAGTGCGTTGTGCAAAGCATTAGGTAAGGGAAAGCAGAGTGATCGGCTTTGCTATAAATTCTCAGGAAAAGGAAAAATAAAAGGAAAATAATAGAGAAAAAACAGATCCAGCAGTGCCCATACAGCCCAGAAATGACAATGTTCAGTTCTGGGCCTCTCACTACAAAAAGACATTGAGGTGGTGCCCTCGAGCCGTGTTAGGGGTTCAGGTGGGGTATTAGGAAACGTTTTTTTCTCAGAAAGAGCAGTAATGCACTGGCACAGCTGCTGAGGGAGGAGGTGAAGTTACTGTCCCTGAAGGTGTTCGAGAATCATGGAGATGTGGCATATGGTCAAGTGGGCTTGGTGGGTGGCTTGGGGTTGGACTTGGGGATCTTAGTGGTCTTTTCCAGCTGCAATGATTCTATGATTCTCTGAAAACCCCCATTGCCATGTATGAGGCTGAGCAGTCATTCTGCTCAAGGATGTAAATATATCCCAAAAGTGTAATCCATCCCAAAGGTATAATTCATCCCAAAGCATCCTTGTTGTTTCCGCGTGGTGTTTTATTAGATCTAGTGCTGTACACATCTTATGAAATGCCTTTCCCTCACTGTCTGACTTTGCCAGAAAGAGGGCATGGATGCCAACAAGAGAGAGTGCAAAAAGGGCTCTGGAAGTGAGGAGCTTGTTTCAGCTCTAAAGTCGGGAGGGAAGAAATCCTCTGTGATAATGATAAAAAGTCTTTCTTAGCACTCAGCTTCCTACAAGGAGAAAAGGAATTCATGGTTTGTATTTGCCTGATGCAATTGTGCTCATATGCAGGAGGTGGCAGCATCCCTCTGAAATGCAGCTAAAAACTCTCATCACCTGGTGGCAGTGAGAGCCCAGTTTTTATTTGGAGGGTGAGAATTAACTCAATTATGGTGAAACAGCTCAATCAGGGATGCAGGGCACCAGCCCTCTCCCTCCAGACACCCAAACTGAAGAGATGTTGCTTTGGTTGTACTAAAGGATCAGTGTCCATACAGATATATTCTATGGATGTACATTCATACCTTCACATAGATACACCATCCTTTCTGAGAGCAAAGCATGAGACTGAGAACCACTGTCACACCTCTGATGAATAACACTGGAGACTCCTCCTGCTCTCTGTAATTTGCTGACTCCGACTTCAAACTAATTGCAACAGAAGCAACACCTGATCATATTAGACTGTATGTAAACATGTATGTAAAATACAGCTTGGCTGTCAATTAGTGTTTTCCTATTTCTACTCCACCCTGAACTTGAACGCTATGGTACCGTGGTCCACGCAAAGGGGCTTCTACTCCATCCTGAACATGAACACTGCAATACCATGGTCCATCATCCCTGAAAAAGGGGTTTTTGTCCATCCCGAACATGAGCATCACAGTATTGTGGTCCATGGTCCATGCAAAGGGGCTTCTACCCCATCTCGAGCACAAACACTGAATCATGTGAGCTTATGGACAAACACACTGAAGAGCCACAACGGTGTGGGAGGTGTGGATATGAGTGCATCAGCTGCAAAGCAAATTGTCAGATTCCGGGGAACGTGGCAGAGACAGAGATCTTCAGCAGCAACACGTTCATCAGCCCTCCCACTTCAATTAATGCCAGCAGCAAGAAAATCCAGCTGGAGTCTGTTTGCTTTTCAAATAAGCTGCATAAAAATATCCCTTCTGTGGCAGTGAGGTTTTGACATCATAGCTTGCAGGTTTGTTGATGGTTTTAATCTGCTAACAAGCACTTAGTCTTGTTTTCGTTCCAACCGAAGTGAGATGTTAAAAACAAGATTGAAGATTTGAACTATTAGGAAAAAATAAATAAATAAAAAAAAGAAATAATAATAAAAAAAATAATCTCTTGGAAGACTCCAAGGCAATAAAATCCTGCTAAGCACTCATGAGTGCCTGGACAGCTTTGCTCCACTGCAGCGTGGGTTTGGCTGTCGTGTTCATCGCTTCTTGTAGCTTAGGAGAAGTTGGATTGCAGTGTTTTAACAAATTCACTCTGTTCCGCTGCTTGGCGGCGAGTCAACGCGCTGGCTATGAGGAAAAAGCTCTGCTCAGGTGAAGCATTCCCATAAATCACTGCAGCTCTGATGCTCAGCCAACCTATAAATATTGATGTTTGGACATCAGTTTACATCAGCAGAACGACTCAATTAATTCAGTTTCTGTGGGTTTCTGTGAGCTGTTCTTTGTTTGCAGTCACCTTTGTGATCTTAGCGATGAGAAAGCACCAAGTCGGAGCCCTTGATGGCCCAAGTGTTGCTGGGTGCTGTGCTGTGGTTGTATGGTCCCCAGGAGCTGTGCCTCAGTGCCACTAATTATTACTGACTTCATTAAATCAGTGTGTGCTAATTATGGAGTCAGTCTCAGAGTGAAGCAGGTTGATCAGGTTGGATGTCTTTCAGCAACGATGGGCTGCACTCTGAGATGACAAGTGATATGATGAGATGTAAGCTGCACCATGCGATGTCCAGGTTATTAGGAAACATTTCATCTCAGAGAAACAGTGGCATCACATTGGAATGGGCTGGAGTGCTCAAGAACCATGTAGATGTGGCCTTGATGTGGTCAGTAGACATGGTGGGATGGGTTGGACTTGGTGATCTTGGAGGTCTTTTCCAACCTTAATTTTATGATGATTCCTGGGCAGCTGGGACTGAATCCAGACACCCACAGACCTGTCCTTTTCCTGCCTCTGCTGATCCCCACTTCCATGCCCAGATAGCGGAGTTGTCTTTCTGTCCTGTCCTTGTGAGGACCATCAGAGGAGCCCTGAAGGACCCTCATCTGGCTTTTGACCTTCCACTTCAGGCAGCCTACCTTAGTTCTACCCTAGCTGCTGGAGATCAGGTTTTTGGGGAGGCAGCACTGGTGCAGGCACCCATGAAGAAGGCCTCTGAGGACACATGGCTTTCCTGGATAGTGCCTAAATCACCATTCTCAAGTCTTATTTTCTGTAAGTCTGGGATCTGCATGTGTGGTCCTTCTGGGGAAGAGCCAATTCAAGACCACTTGGGCTTTTCACGGTACATTCACAACCAAAAGGAGTACTCCAGCGACTCATGGAGGAGACGGATCCATCACAGCTCCCTTAGTGACTCCATCAGCTTCAGCAGCTCCATTTGCGTGGCACCTGGTCTCTCTGTGTCAGATATAACAACCAAACAGGTTGCAGAAGAAATATTTAAGCAGCAAATGTTCGGTATCTACGCTCTGGAGGTAAAGGGGAGGGCAGCTGCTCTGCGGTCACAGAATGCATGAACCCAACTCAGATCCTATTGATGAGTCTTAACAACCTGCTCATGTCCTTTCTCAGCAGTGAGACTGATGGAGCAAAACTAAAGAGAACGGAGAGCCCACTTTTCTCTGCAGGTCCCATGCTGTAGCACGCAGCCATGCAGCTAATTATCCTCTTCTTGCACTGAAAGAATCAGAAGGATGAGGTCAAGATACACTGCCATCCACGTACCGAACAGCAGCACGATGAACCAGGCAACCCAACGCAATACAAAAGCCAAGAAACACCTGGGAAAAGTGATACTTAAAACAAAGTTCTTTAATAATTTCAACTATAAAGACACAAATTAGTGCCTGATCGCAACATGAGGAACAAACAAAATACATTAAATATCTCGAAGCTATGGTGCTTGCAAAACAAGATAGGCTGATACACAGAAGCCTAATGTTAGTTACCAGCAGGTCTGGTACAAAGAATCGGTTCAGGATTATCAAAATTGTCAATAAACACTGCTCAATGCAGCTGTCTTACTCGCCAACCTCCATTTGTCTGTCACAGTGTATTTATCTATCTGCAATAATAAGCTGAATTTCAGAAAAAAAAAAAACAAAACAATATTACATTACAACAAATAGTGTCAGTGTTCAAAAGTTTGGTCACGTAACACGTGGTGTTTTTCACGCCCGTTACAGGTGGACAGATGTTTGCTAAGACAGTAAACAAGGCATCATCAGTGCATTCAGCTCAGTTTAATAACCAACATCACACTGTCAACATTTGGGAGATTAAGAGAAAAATCCATTCCTGTTCAGTCTAAGGAGTAACCAGTTTGCGCTGCTTGAAGTTCTCTTCCAAAATCCAGGGAGCGATGATATGTTCTTCTGCAGTGACTGACCAAGGCTTTAATTCAGGAAACATCCTGGTGTATGGTTTGCTGTGGGCATGTGGGAAAACCCATCTTCATTCAGTACTGGCTTTTGAGGAACAGGTTGATGTTGTTCCAGGGCTCCGGGGAAAGAAGAGTGAATCTGAGATTGTCCTTGCAGTTATTCCTGTGTTGTGGTGATGAAGGACCAAAAAAAAAAAAACAACAAAAAACAAAAGAAAAACCCTTTATATCTCAGCATCAGGCAGATGTGTACGTTCAACTTGTGCAAAACATTTTGCAGGCACTGGTTTAGGGTTTTGAGTTGGCTGGATTCTCATCTTGATGAAGCTAGATACCGTCAGCAAGTACAAACAGAGATCCTAAGTAACAGATTCAGACATCAATCCATATCAATTGGACCAGGGAGCTCCAGAAACTAAATGGGGCTCTGCATAAAGTGCTTCTTGACTGCTGTGCCTTCTCACTGCCTGACAATGAACTACACATGCTACACTAAACAGCAGTTGTGGGGCTAAATCCCTCATCCATCTTTGTAAGTGCGAGAGGATCCAACAGCAACAGGACACGGGTTAGCCAGGCACATGTTTCACGTGAGGCAGCTGCGTACTTCGTAACTGCATTTCCACAAAGGAGCCACAGGAAGAGCCCTGACTTATGCATTAGATGGATTAACACAAACCAAAGCCCATCCCCACCTATCAAGGACTTTCTGTGGACTTCAGGACAAAATACAGCTTCAGCTCTCGGAAAAGACTTGGGACATAGGTCAGGCACTTGGCTGCAGTAGGTAGCAGTGGGTGAGACGTAGAAAAGACCAACTTCCAGCCAATCTTAACAGCTGCACAGTAAATTGTCTGTAGTTCTACCATGTACTCCCATGGAAAGCTGGCAGAGGATGTTCCAGATGTGTAAAAAGCATTTTCACTTGTGTATGAAACAATCCACGTCACCTTCCATCCTCAGAGGGCAACAGCTGGATAAGTCATAATGAACTGAACGTAACACATTGTTTACATCATCTCTATGGCAGAGTCAGCATGAAAAGATAAACGTATAAATATCAAAACCCTCTTGTATAGCTTGCTATACAAGGATCTAAAGTGCAGTTATCAAGAGGGTGGTTGACGTATACTGTGGGATTCTGTGCTTAATCTTTTGTTATTCTCTTTCCATGTGAAATTTCTTAATCTCCTTCTGCCTTTCGCTTCTCATGGGTAATAAAGACTCCATTTTTTATCTCTTTTCATAATAAAGTCTCACAGTCAATCAATAGCTTGCATATAAAGCTTCTCACTGCCTACTTATAAAGCACAGATGGGGAGATCATGTTTCTGTAAAGCAAAGCAACTGTTGTACCTGAAAATGTCCACTACAACTACAGAAGCACACAGTCCAACAAAACGAATGTGTTCTTGGATCCTCAGGTCTACTGAAGAAAACAGCAGTGCTGCTTTGTTACAGCTTCTTTTCCTCTACCAAGCGTTACACTCACTTATTTCACCACCTGTTATCAAATGCCAAACAAATATATATCCACAGGGAGAAACCGGTTTCAAAAGTGGTACTACTGACATTCTTGAATGCAAAAACTAAACACTGTGGTGGTGACTGTGAGAAATGCGAGTGATACTGGAAGGATTTTATGTTATGAGTTTCAGGTGGACGAGTTAGCAGAAAAAAAATCATTCAGTTGTTAGAAATCAAGAGCTGGAAGCAAATGTACTTGGCCAAAAGAATCAACTGCACTTCAAATCATACAGTTCCCTTCAGCCAAAGCAGAGCCAAGGATGAATACGGTGGCAATATTAAATTAGAAGAGAATTAAAACTAATTACAGGACAATATTTCCTACCACATCTCTCCCAAGGTCTCGTCAAATTAAATGTATGCCGTATCTCCACATTAAATGTTACTTAATAGACCTGCCAAAAAAGGTTTCACTACAGCTGTCTCAATTGAAGTCCTCCTACTCACATCTCAATCTAAATCAAAGTTCTGCGTTCAGAGGATCAGCAGACTGAGCATTACCAGGAAGTCTGATAGATACCAAGCGAATCCAGATATTTATGTAGAGTGAACAGTCAGACAGAGACACGTATAATGTTGCTGCAAACCTTGGGGGCTGCAGACTGCTCTGACACCTGCATTTTCAGGCAGACATCATTAAGGGCACAGGCACTGTGTAATACATGACAGAGGTAGATCGGCAAGTGATAGACTGCATATTCCAATCTTGACTCTGGGGTAGTCTTCTCAACACTTGCTGGTAGCACATCTTCCTTGTGCTGAAAGGAAAAGCTTTAGAATGAGGTCTGGAGATGATAATACTGCAAGTCAGCTCCAAACACTGCCTTCAAAACACAGATGAGATTCCTCTCGACGGCGTATTTCTGTTTATCATGTCTCACCTTCAGTTGGCAATGTAGGTCTTAATAATCCAGAAAATCCCGTTTCCTGGCGTGGTACGGTGTTGTTCTGTACTGACAGAGTCATTCTGACAATTTTCTACTGCTTTCCAAAAAAGAACTCTTCATCTCACCGTCTGCAGAACTACTCGCTGCTGATCTGCACTGAGCTGATGGGCTCAAGGTGACAGATTTCCTGGTTCTTCATAGACATTAAAGAATAAAAGGGTTTCTTCATTATTTTTAAGTCTGTCTAACACATCCTGTAGGATTCATGTTAAAGGACGCCTGCTATTTCTGTAATTCCCTTCAAAGTAGCTGCTGTCTGAATCCTACTCAAAAAACAGGATCAAAGATGACCCAGCTTGCAAGATGTACTGCAACAAAAGTTTGGGATATACTGCTCTAAGGACTGCAGGAAAAAAAGAAAAAGCATATCATACAAGCAATACAAATAAAAAACCGTTTCAACAGGCATCTAACAAATTACAGGAGTAAAGATGTATGTCTTCCCAGGCACTAGAAAGATAAAGTTAAAACTCCTTTCCCGTTTTCATTATCACTTACAGGATCACTAAGACCGTCAACCCAAAGCACCCATCATTTTAGATTACTTATGCTTAGAAGGATATACATGTAAATACATTCTTCAGGGTCCAGCACAACCCAAAAGGCCACCAGAAGGGTGGCTCATGGTTATATGGAGTGAAGGAAAAACACAAACTGCCTAAGTTTTTAAGACAGAAAACACTGCTGATAAATGATACAAATGAACAAGCTAACAGCAGCTTAAATTTAATATAAGAACTCTTCCAATTATTATTTTTTAATCTTGACACTTCAACAGGGTCTGAATGGAAACATATATCTTTGTTGCAAGTGTGTAGGAGAACGTACAAATTCCTTTAAAATATACCATTCTAGAGATGCTTTATCAGGATGAAAGAGGCTTTTTAGTATATTGTGGTTCCTGTAATTACAGGCAAATAAAGCAGAGCCCCTACATCTGCCAGAAAGAAAAATAAGGCCACTAAAAAAAAGGTGTTGTTCATTTTCTTAAAAATAATATCCACCCTAGCAGACGTCACGATGGACTGTTGATATGTATAGTTGCTGCACTGCTCCCATTACAGGACTCTATTCCCAAACTTATGGAAGAGTGCAAAGGTACTCAGTTAAGAAAAGAAGATACAGCGTGCAGAAGCATGCTTGAGAGAGCCAGGAGGGGAACAGGCAGGCACTTACGTTCAAGCTACACTTTTCAAACGGTTCTCAAATCTCGCTATGAGAAAACGTGACTTCTGGGTACTCACAGACATCTGGTCCAACCAGCACTTCCTTCCCTCTGTTCTAGTGGTTCCAACCTCTCTCAGTTTCAGGAGCCCTCAAATTTCCCAGCACAGATGTCAATTCATCTATACAGAACTAGAGGCTACTGAAAACAGACTTGTTTAAAAACTGTTGTTCAGGAACCTTGTTAACCGATTACAGGTAGGAATGCACTGCTCTTAGCACATGCTTAAACCTTGCTGGAGTTGTTAACAGTTAAGCACTGTTATCTAGTCCTGAGTTTGGATCCCAAGAGTCCAGGCTTATTCACCAAAACCAAAAGCCATGATTTTGTTGGGAGATTTTCATCAGTAGGGGGGCCACAAATGGGCATGGAGGATATATGGAAGTTGGACTTTTTCTATCAGGCAGAGCACGGAAGATTACACTAGATTACACTTTATGATCTGGGAGACAGCTTTATAGTTACATTACCGTGCCTCACTGCTGTGGGCATGTTTTAAATCAATATAGAGCAGGACTTGCAATCAGTGTGAGCACTTCTCTTTTTCCTTTGTGGCAAGAAGGATAAATTCCTCAAAGCATCAACAATTGCATAGCATGGCAGCTTGAAGGCCCACAGACAAACTCCATTAGCCACTCCATGACCTGGACAGACAAAACAAGAGCCTCCAACATGAGGTATATTTTGAAAAACTGTGTTACTTCAACGTTTTTTTTTTTGGTTTTTTTTTTTTTTTATGCTTGCTAACTAACTTTGATCAGGTGGGTAGAAAAAAACCTGCAGAAATCAGAGAAAAGAAATCTTAAGAAATCTTAAATGTCCCCATTTAAGAGCCAAAGGTTGGTGTTAAAAAGTTATTCAACCTTCCACAGAGAAACCACGTGACGGAAACATTAAGAGCAAGTAATCAAAATGCTGAGTATTTTGGGGGTATCCTCAACATAAATCTTGTTCTTCACTCCTTCTTCAATATTTCTGAATGAGAAGATGCTTCTGAAAGTCAGCAGTATTGAAGACTCATTAAATAATAGAAAGGCATGAATCCAAAGCTGAACAAGCACACACACACAGTGTTTGTCAATCTGTGCTAAGAGTGGCATAATAGGATTTGGATAGTACGCAGAGAAGAAGGTGGCATGTAAATAATAAAAGATTTAAGAAGTGTTTCTTGTGGCTATACAGTCACATGATGGATTGCTAGTCAAACAAATTAGGGATTCTGTTTCCACACACAAACAACTCCTACATATCACAAATGTCTTCTCCCTCTCGAACACTGGGCTAAAACAAAAGTGGAAACTTGGTACAAAATTAACCAAATGGCACATATATCCCAACCTTTTTGCTTAAATTATCAGTTGCAAAGGAGGTCGTGGAGAAGCAAGGACAGAATAAAGCCCTAAATCAATCATACAAACTTCATTAGCTGTATAAAAGTGCAAGATTAAAGCAGTTCAGGTTAAGCATTCAGATCACTAGAGTCCACACAGATGCTTAGCTTGCCCATCAGTGACCTGTTTTTATCATTCAGTTACTAATATTAGTTTACACCACAGAAAGGACAACAACTGAATGAAAAACTTAAGCAACCCACTTCAAAAATGGTTAGTTTTCTGTGACCAGCACGAAATATTAGCTCAGTATCATCAGCTATACAACATATACATAAAAATATTGTGCCTTAATCTTTGTTTTAACAACTTCGAATAAAGCTGTACTAAACATTATTCTCCTAGTGTGCCAACTCTTCACTCTGCTCTGGCGGGCAGGCCTAGTAACACAGAGAAGTCCTTTTGTAGCAATGGGACTTGAATTGATCCACGATTTTGACAATCCACCCATAGTTAAGTGTAGAATCACTTTATTCAGCCAGGCTAAGTGGATGCACGTGATGGCCTAGGTCTCAGTCAAAGCTTCTTGGGTGGCTCCACAAGAAGAACAGGCCATATTCCAAGAAGAAACTATTAAGAGAAAAATAAGAAGAGGAGAAAGATTTCTTGAAATACATCTTGGAACAGAAAGCAAATACTGTTAACAACATTTCAATTGCACTGCTTGAAATGGAAGTAGAAAGCAAAGGCAGTACCATAACAGACATAATAAGCAAGCCCCAGTGCATGTTCAGGTCCAAGATATAAGAATGCTCGAGGGCATTAATGGACACAAAACATTGGTTGCTTACCTTCACCTTTGGCCTGTGTTTCAGGAAAAGTGTCCTTGTGTATAAACTGAGGAAAAGAAGAAAAGCACGCTTGAAATTTGATGTATAAAACAGCATGCAAAATAATAATCAAGCACTAATGCTTGTTTTGCTTTAAAATTAAAAAATAATTCATACTGTGATTGCAGAACTAAGCGCTACGCCTACATTTACACAAAACAGGAAACATTAGCCCACAGTAAATCCCACTGCAATTAGCAAACTGATCTACACATATGTAAGCAGGAAGTGAGAAGTTCTCTCTCTGCTCAGGAAAAGACCTCAGGAAAAACCTGAGGAGAAGGATCTGGGAGTATTGGTTGATGAATGACTCAACATGAGCCAGCAATGTGTGTCTGTATCCCAGAAGGCCAACCATATCCTGGGTTGCATCAAGACAAGTGTGACCAGCAGGTCAAGGGAGGCTGGACTCTTCTCAGCAGTGTGCGATGGATAGGACGAGGGGAAATGGCCACAAACTGAAGCATAGGAAGTTCAGCACAAATGTGTGTGGGAACTTCTTCACAGTGCAGTGACAGAGCACTGGCACAGGCTGCACAGAGAGGTGGTGGAGTCTCCTTCTCTGGACATGTTCAAGGGATGTTCAAGATGTGCATTAGGACACATTCCCCAGCATCCAGAGAATGCAGAAACAAATTATTTTCTCTGCACACAATACTGGAAAAGCCTTGCCTATGGTATTCAAATTATCTCCATCAACTTATTTTCTGTAAAGAATTTTCTTCAAAAGATCATCTCAAGCTCTTTTAGGGAAGCAGACAACTCAGCAGTCAAAATGGAGCAGCTGTTTTCCCCATACTATTATGTATTTTATATATACATACATGTATATATACACACATACATGTATATATTACAGGCATATACAAAACAAAACAATTATCAGATCAGCTACTGAAATTGTACTTAATTTCCATGAATTTTCCTTTCACTGGCTATTTTAGCACCTGACAAAAAAAGGAGAACACCATGCCAAGTGTAGGAAAACTGATACGTGATCACATTTTCCAACCTACATAGGATGTACCTGTTGGATACCGAACAAACTACACAAAATCTGCAGATTCTGTCTGCTTTCATCCCTGCTTTCACTAGATGGTGGTACAGAGCAACAACAGAGAAAATCCATCAGCTGCAGACCCGCTAATTAAGGAGCTTACACATTTAAGCCTCCTTCTAAAACAAACATCTCCACACTTGTGCAAACAGCTCTGCTCCAGCCACTTCAGCCATCACCCTTCTGCTCCATAGCATGATGCCTGATAGTTTTCAGGAGTGACAGCACCTACCAGATAATTAGTTACACTCCTAAAATTAACCGTATTTAAGGTCTTGAGGATTCTCGCACAAGAGCAGAAAGATATTAATGACTTATGTTTGGAAATTAACTAAGACTGCAGAAGTGTTCAACAGTAAACTGCTTTAGATTTCTCATTTCTAAACTGCATTTTTCTGTAGAATTATGACTATCTAAAAGATTGATGAACATACATTACCCCAGCTTACAGACAAGTCACTAAGAGGAAAGGACTTCCACTTCCTCCAGTTCATCAAGAGGTCATTTTCCTGCTCTTCTGCTGACACAGCATGTTGAAGCAAATCTGAGCCTCGGAAAACTCCCAAGGCTGCTTTATGATCATCCAGTTTAAAAAACATTTCCTACCTGAGCAGGATGTGAAGGTAAGAGCCCAGGCCTGTTAGAATGTGCCACCAGGCATGAAACTGTGTCACGGCTCCCACAACAGGAGGCATCTTCTCTCGTAGTGCTCTGTAAGGAAGAAAACATTGTGCAATTGAGTTTTGTTTCCTCAAACAGAGAAATCTCAGATTTGAGTGGCCTCTGGAGTTATATTTCAGAGAATGAATTTATGGCATCCCACAGTCTCAAATGAGTTCTATCATTCTCCTGTCCCAAACCCTGCGAACTACTGTCCACAGGAAAAAATGCTGAGGATAAGGTCTGAGAGAAGAGGGATCCATCTGATCTCACTGCTTCACTCCCAGCTCCATGGAGGCTTAGCTTACCTTTCTCTGTTCTATGATTACAACAGGGAAAAACATAGTGTTAGTGAAGAAGCAACGAAAACAGAGGTTCTGAAATGCTCCCCCAACGTTTTATATTTTGAACAGTTAGGAGGTTTGAGCTACCTAGGAAGAGGCTCAATGATGGAGATAGAGGAAAAAAAAGGGAAGGAATTAAGTCACCATGATTTCTCCTGCTTGCCAGACTTCTGCAGTTAACTCCTGTTATGGTTTCTGGCGGAGCAAATGTTAACATCTTTCCAACTCAGTCACAAAGGTAAACACAGCTTTGATTCAGACAGACCATTAATGACTACTGGAACACAAAAAGAGTCAGTCCAGCCTTTTAGAATCATAGAATATCCTGAGATGCAAGGGACTCACAAGGATCATAGGGACCAACTTCTGCCTCCAGCAGCACTCAAAAATTTGACCATTTTGATAGCAGGAAAAGACAAAGCTCAAAATCAGATTCTCATGCTTTGTTGTTGTTTTTTTAATTAGTCCAGACTAAATGACATAAGGAGAAACAAAAATTGAATCAAAACAATTTTGAACATTAAAGCCCAAAACAGCAGGTGGGTGAATGATTCACAAGTCAGAGAATAAAAAAATTACAAGGAATAAGAACTGGACTATACTTTTTCATAGAATACGCTGAATTGGAAGGGACCCACAAGGATCACAAGTCCAACCTCTGGCCCCACACAGGACCACCCCAAACCCAAACCTGACAGTAGTGTCCAAACACACCCTGAGCTCTGGCAGCTCGGGGCCATGCCCACTGCCCTAGGAGCCTGGTGATTGCCCAGCCCTCCAATTTGTTGAGATCCCTTTGCAAAGGTTCTCAGCTCCTCAAGGGAGTCAAAAGACCCTTCCAGTTTAGTGTCAACTGCAAACTTACTTAGTATACTTCCAAGTTCTGCATTCAGGTCGTTGATTTTAAAGAGAACTAGTCCTAAAATGAAGCCCTAGTGACCGGCTCCCACTCTGATGTAAACCCATTTACTACAACCCTGTAAGCCTGACCCATCAGCCAATTGCTCACACATCACATGATGTTTTTGTCTAGTTGCACGCTGGACATTCTGTTGATAAAGATATTATGAAAAACAGTAACAAAATCTTTACTAAAATCCAAGGAGATCAGATCAACTGGCTTCCCTTGGTCAGCTACATGGGTAACCCTGTTATAAAAGGAGATTAGGTTCATTAAACAGGACTTCACTCTCATGAGCCCTTGCTGGCTGAGACCAATAACTGCATTGTCTTATGGGTGTTTTTCAGTAATTCCCAAAATAACCTCTTCTATAATTTTGCCAAGCACTCAAATGAGGCTGACGGGACTGTAACTACCAGAGTCCTTCTTGATCTTCTTCACTGGGACATTTGCCAGCTTCCAGTTGACTGGGACATCTCCAGATTCCCAAGACTCTTGAAAAAAATTGAGAGAAGTCTTGCGATGACATCAGCCAGCTCTTTGAGAAACCTGGTTTGAATCCCATCAGGTGCCACAGATTTATAAGCATTCAGCTGGAATAGCAAATCCCACACAAGTTTGAGTGTGTCTGGGGTTTTATTGTCACAGNAGTGGCCTCTGGAGTTATATTTCAGAGAATGAATTTATGGCATCCCACAGTCTCAAATGAGTTCTATCATTCTCCTGTCCCAAACCCTGCGAACTACTGTCCACAGGAAAAAATGCTGAGGATAAGGTCTGAGAGAAGAGGGATCCATCTGATCTCACTGCTTCACTCCCAGCTCCATGGAGGCTTAGCTTACCTTTCTCTGTTCTATGATTACAACAGGGAAAAACATAGTGTTAGTGAAGAAGCAACGAAAACAGAGGTTCTGAAATGCTCCCCCAACGTTTTATATTTTGAACAGTTAGGAGGTTTGAGCTACCTAGGAAGAGGCTCAATGATGGAGATAGAGGAAAAAAAAGGGAAGGAATTAAGTCACCATGATTTCTCCTGCTTGCCAGACTTCTGCAGTTAACTCCTGTTATGGTTTCTGGCGGAGCAAATGTTAACATCTTTCCAACTCAGTCACAAAGGTAAACACAGCTTTGATTCAGACAGACCATTAATGACTACTGGAACACAAAAAGAGTCACTCCAGCCTTTTAGAATCATAGAATATCCTGAGATGCAAGGGACTCACAAGGATCATAGGGACCAACTTCTGCCTCCAGCAGCACTCAAAAATCTGACCATTTTGATAGCAGGAAAAGACAAAGCTCAAAATCAGATTCTCATGCTTTGTTGTTGTTTTTTTAATTAGTCCAGACTAAATGACATAAGGAGAAACAAAAATTGAATCAAAACAATTTTGAACATTAAAGCCCAAAACAGCAGGTGGGTGAATGATTCACAAGTCAGAGAATAAAAAAATTACAAGGAATAAGAACTGGACTATACTTTTTCATAGAATACGCTGAATTGGAAGGGACCCACAAGGATCACAAGTCCAACCTCTGGCCCCACACAGGACCACCCCAAACCCAAACCTGACAGTAGTGTCCAAACACACCCTGAGCTCTGGCAGCTCGGGGCCATGCCCACTGCCCTAGGAGCCTGGTGATTGCCCAGCCCTCCAATTTGTTGAGATCCCTTTGCAAAGGTTCTCAGCTCCTCAAGGGAGTCAAAAGACCCTTCCAGTTTAGTGTCAACTGCAAACTTACTTAGTATACTTCCAAGTTCTGCATTCAGGTCGTTGATTTTAAAGAGAACTAGTCCTAAAATGAAGCCCTAGTGACCGGCTCCCACTCTGATGTAAACCCATTTACTACAACCCTGTAAGCCTGACCCATCAGCCAATTGCTCACACATCACATGATGTTTTTGTCTAGTTGCACGCTGGACATTCTGTTGATAAAGATATTATGAAAAACAGTAACAAAATCTTTACTAAAATCCAAGGAGATCAGATCAACTGGCTTCCCTTGGTCAGCTACATGGGTAACCCTGTTATAAAAGGAGATTAGGTTCATTAAACAGGACTTCACTCTCATGAGCCCTTGCTGGCTGAGACCAATAACTGCATTGTCTTATGGGTGTTTTTCAGTAATTCCCAAAATAACCTCTTCTATAATTTTGCCAAGCACTCAAATGAGGCTGACGGGACTGTAACTACCAGAGTCCTTCTTGATCTTCTTCACTGGGACATTTGCCAGCTTCCAGTTGACTGGGACATCTCCAGATTCCCAAGACTCTTGAAAAAAATTGAGAGAAGTCTTGCGATGACATCAGCCAGCTCTTTGAGAAACCTGGTTTGAATCCCATCAGGTGCCACAGATTTATAAGCATTCAGCTGGAATAGCAAATCCCACACAAGTTTGAGTGTGTCTGGGGTTTTATTGTCACAGTCCTCCAACTTGGAGCTCTGGGGGTTACAGGGCCCACTATCCATGCTGAAGACTGTGGTGAAGAAGGCATTAAAGGAAATGTGGTAACATTTTTCTTTTTTCCCTTTGCAAAAAAAGGATGGGAAAACTGGAACTCAGCAGGCTCGGTGAACTGGGTACTACAATCTCTTGATTTAATGCAGCTGCAAAAACCAACCTGGATGCCAGCATGTGGAAGTGACTGTATATCTACCGGTCTATGTTGGCAAATGACATTAAGTTATTTTTAGAGGGGCTTTTTTTGCCCTTCCCTCCCC